>CM033715.1:28900878-29274246 GCA_019671005.1 Hibiscus mutabilis
AGTTTCCATGTAATATATGCTTAGAGGCAGTAATTTGGGATCTTGTTTTTTTATGCCTTCATTTATATTTACTTATCATGTGTGCTTATTTAAATTGTTTTTTTAATTCTTGCATACCAGAATATGTTATGTTATGTGGTGTCCTTTTATTCGGGAACGAACGAGGCCAGTACCAGTCGTAGTGGTGGTGGTTCGGACGTTCATTCTCGAATATTAGGGCCCTTAAAATATACTCGTATGTATAACCAAATTTCGATCAAATCGTCACTCAAAATTCACAATTTCCAATATTAAATAAGCGGTAAAACTTTTGGTACCAACTTTCGGTGTTGTGGGGGTGTTGACCCTTCCCCACACGTAACCGACTCTCGAACCTAAAAATCTCTGGTTAAATTTTTCGATGTCAGGTCTATCTAACCCATGTGACCGGTGGCGACTCCTAGTTTATTTATTTCAAAAGCACGTTTTTAAATAAATTCCCCTTTTTAATTATGTTTTTCAATAAAAATGGGAAACATCAAATTTCAAAATCGTCGCTACAACATGACGACTATGCTGGGGACATGATTTTTGTTTTTTCAAAAAAAGAGAGTCAGGCCAAAAACAAAAAATTTACCGCTTTATTAATATTGGAAGTTTCGAATTAAAGTGACAATTAAGTCGATATTTGTTTATAAATGCGAGTTTATTTTAACGTATTTAAAATTTGGCATATAAACCCATCCGTTTAAGTGAGGGGAAACGCTAGTGCTTTCGTGGGGATATTGTTCCTCCGTATGGGCCTAGTAAGTACCTTTGGGGCTCGATTACCCTATGTTTTCGTGGGAATATTGTTTCTCCGTATGAACATAGCAAAAGGGTCCCATTGAATTGAACTCGATTGAAATGAACCTATAATGGGTGATCGGGCCTTGCTACCCTTAGTAGGGGACAACGAGGATAATTCGGGTACCTTCTAGTATCAAAATTGCATGTAGCGAATATAGAAAACCCACCCATTTTAGAGACATACGGTTAACCTAGGTGTTTTACATGAGATGTAAATAGGGTTGGTTATTTTCTTTCTCCATTTGTTTATCTTCTCTGTTTTACTGCTTCATTATTTGTTTTATCCGATACTGACTTATTTCTTTTGTGTCTTGTTTTTGTTTTTTTGTATTTTGCATTCATTCCATGACATAAAGGTGTTGAATTGAGGTGGTTTGCCCGATTAGAGGGCTCTCATTATGGATGGGAAGTTACTTAAGAAAGAAGAAATCAATTCACAAGTCCGACATTGGTCTGAGGTCAACCAACGAGTTCAGGGTGACAGTTTGCCGAGTGAACGCATAGTACCGAGGTACACTTATGTAAGTCTACAACAAAGTGATCTTTACGAGTTGAAAGAAATATAGGAAAGTTGGGATCAAAGATTGAAGAATTTGTTCTGTGAGAATTATGGTGACATAGCTGACTTGATGTAAGTTAGAATTGATGAACCTTTATTCCGAGCCTTATTCGAATGTTGGAATCCTGCCTTTTGTTGTTTTACTTTTATTGGGGAGGATTTGATGCATATGATCGAAGAGTATATGGCACTGCTCCATCACAAAGGTGTCAAGAAGGATTGGATCTACTCTAAACATTCGAAGTCTCAGAACTATCCAGCCAAGCTCAAAGACGTAGTTGGAATGAGTAAGGATTGTGTAAAAGGATTGATCCAACATCGAGGAGACTGTGTAGCCTTTTCGTGGGAGTGTGTTCGAGATTTAAAACCCACACATCCAAATGAGGTTATGAAGATGGACTTGTTTTCTCTGGGAATATATGGATTGATCATTTTTTCGAGGGTTTTGAATGACATTGATATGGCTATTTTAGATGTGCTCGAGCGTTTGAAGATGAGGGTAAGCCTTGCACCGGTAATCTTGGCTGAAACTTTCATTTCTTTGAATGCTATCAGAAGGTATGAAAAGGGGCGTTTTAGAGGTTGTGCACAATTATTTCAGGTTTGGATCCAAAGTCATTTTTGAGAGACACCGAAGAAAGTTTTGCTCGGTGTTTTGTTTGAGGATTTCTCTCCTTTGCAAGCATATGTGGCCAAGGAGTGGCGAGAAGACATCAAAAAGGTTAAGTGGGGTACGATTCTTAGGAACCTCCAGGATAGCGATATAATGTGGCAGGTACCTTGGTTAGGCAGTATCTCTTACTTCTTGTATCGATGCGGAGATTATAGTTGGCTAATGCTTTTGGGATTGTATGGAGGGATTGGTTGCTCCCCTTTATTGGTATCTAGGCAGTTTGGGTCCCGTCAGTTTATTCCTGTTACTTCAGGTTTGAGCCGTATTGAATTTTCTTTCAAGGGGGAGTTCAAAGAAAAATTTCAGAATATATCTCGGGCTTGGGATCATTGCTACTCTATAAGGGTCGAGGAGGATCGTATGTGTATGTTCACTCCCGATTATGATTTTTGGATACGTTAGAGGATTAATGATAAGATTCTAAGGCCGGATCAAGGACCATCCATGACATTAGAAGAGCACATGAGGATAGTCCTTTCTGAAGCCGACATTTTGAGGAGTGAACTCGAAGATGTTAAGAAGAAGATGGAAGCTTTGCAAACTGAGCACGCGAGCGAGCACTACAAGGTGAGTTTAGACGTGGACATACGCGATAGGACAATCAAGGACCTAAGGAAAGAAAACGCGGATCTAAAAGAAAGAAATACCCTTTACCAAAATAATACTGTCAAGCTTCAAGCTTTGGTACGGAACACCGATCGAAAATGATTTATAGCAGTTGAGAAAGAAAGAGAAAATGGCCTACGTTTGATCGAGGAAGAAAAGATGAAGGACAAGCAAGAGATCGTGAAAGAGAAGGAAAGCAACAAGTTGATCATCAAGAAAGAAAAAAAAACCTTTAAGAGAGCAATCAATTAGGAAAGAGAGAAAGCTAAGCAAGAGAAGGAAAAAGGTAAACAAGCGGTAAACTGGGAGAAAGAAAATAGTATCGCGTGGAAGAGAAAAGCACATTACAACAAGAATCGACTACAAGAGATGCAAAATCTATATAACACTACTTTTGAGAGTCTGAATCAAAGCCGAGCCCATAATACCCAGTTGGAAGCAAGGATAGCGGAGCTAGATCTTTCTCTCCAAGAGTACCGTGATCGAAATGGCTTCTTTGACCTCCAAGCCAGCCAGCAAAAAAATGTGATGCTTCAAGCACGGATTGAGATACTAAAGGCTACAGTACAAGACTACTTGGGTCAGATCATGGTCCTCGAGGAATCAGCGGAGGATGGAGACAATTATTGGCTAAGATGAGTTCATGATGCCACTAGAATGATTCAGGACCGGGATGACTACAACACAACTTTGATGGTTCAGGTATAAGAGGTAGCCCAACATATAAGGACTCTAGCTGCGGAAGCCGAAGCTCTTCACCCTTTTATTGCCCTGGGATGGACGAAACACCGAGATTCATTCAACTACTTCGAGCTATCGAAGAGCTAGGAGTTAGGGATGGCGCCTATCTGTAGGAATTTGCTATTATCCGTTTTGTAATAAAGACCTCTTCGTTTTCAATGAAAGTTTCCCTAGGGTGATCACCTATAGGATCAATCCTTTTATGTGCATATATTCTCGTACATATATTACTTTATCATCTGTGCCGTGCATTACATTTTACCGCATATATCATGCATTAATCAATTAATCAATAAAATTAATTATGAGAAATATCTTGACATAAAGAAAGTGAAAGTTTAAATCTGTGACCATTTCGCGCTCGTATGATACCCGCTCGCAAACAAGGGCAATGGAAGAAAGAATGGCCAAGGTAGAACAAGGTCAAAGGGATCTCGAAGCATGTTTGGATGGGGTTGAACAAAGCATTAGGGATCAGATCACCCAGTTGCAAGTTTCAGTTGTTGCTCAGTTGACCGCTCTATTAGACAAGAAGCTTGGCAAGGAAGGGGTCTCTGTTGACAGCTTGAATGATGAAGGAATGGAAGGGATCACACTTCATGAAAAGTCCTAACCAGAAATGCGAATCCAAAAAAGAAAGTATACATCAATCTTGCGAGAGCATCTCCTAGCCACTATCAGGGAGTTTCTGCAAATCAACACATTGATGTAGAGGCGGGTCTAGATAACGAAGTGCCGGATCTAAGCATGATGAATGAGGTAGAGGAGAGGATCAGGGCGAGGTGGAAAAGAAGTAGGAGGAGAGATTTTGTTTCTTTGAAGGAAGGTTCAGGACCTTGTAAGGGATAGATGAGCAAGGGAATGACGCTAGTGATTTGAGACTCGTGGTGGATTTAGTGTTTTCGCCGAAATTCAAAATTCTTGATTTTGATAATAATGATGGAACCACTTGCCCCTCAGTTCACATCACCATGTAATGCCGAAAGATGGCAGCTTTTATCAAAGATGAGAAGATACTCATTCATTGTTTTCAATATAGTTTAATCGGTTCTGCAACCCGGTGGTATACTCAGCTCAGTCGAGTTAATATTAAATCGTGGAAGGATCTTTCAAAGGCCTTTATAGAGCAATACAAGCATGTGACCGATATGAAACCAAACTGAATCATGTTAGAAGGGATAGAACAAATGTCAAACGAGAGTTTGCGTCAGTATGCTCAAAGGTGACACGATATGGCTGCTCAGATTCAACCGTTAATCCTCGAGTATGAGATTACACCAATTTTTGTGAACACTTTGAGGGGCGCGTTGTTTGACCGATTGATAAACAACAACACCCAAAATTTTGCCGACATGGTAAAAACTAGGGAATCAATTGAGATGGCTATAAAGAGTGGGAGAATTGATAGTGGAGAAAATTCCCTAAGGAACTACAAAAGTAAAGATAATGAGGTGAATGCAACAAGCACCTACACTACCCCCGAAGAATTTCACTATTTCTCAACCACAAGGCACAACCGGAGGCGGACAAGGCCCAAACAAGACCCCAAATAAGGAAAATGAGAAGATGTTATTCACTCCTCTTCCGGTGTCGTACACTGAATTATGCTCATAGCTACACAAGGCTGATTTGGTTAGACCATATTATGTCACTCCATTTGAGCCACCCTACTCCGCATGGTATGATCCCAAGGCAAATTGAGATTATCACGCTGGTGTCCCGGGGGACTCGATTGAAAATTGCATTGTGTTCAAAAAATTTGTTCAAAACATGATCAATATCGGGCTATTGCAATTGGATGAACCAAATATGGGTGCTAACACGCTAACGAACCATAAAGGTCGTGGTGTGAATGTCGTCAAAGAGGAATACACTAGAAAGGCAAAAGCGATTATGGTCGAGATTAAATCCCCTTTGAGGTGGGTATTCCAACAGTTATGCATGGCACACCGAATTAAGAGGGGCATGGAAATAGTACAGAAAGGATGTGGCTCTTACTGTGAATATCACCAAGAGAAGGGACATGAAATCCAGCATTGTGAAGATTTCAAGCAAGTAGTTAAAAAGTTGATGGACAATAAGGAAATCGAGTTCTTTGAAAAGGTCGAAGGAAAGAAGAAATCAGACGTGTACACGTTGGATGACCCTAAGGTCCAATACGGGGTAGATAGGTCATTTAGGATCTCGCTCAAGCCAAGAAAGGAAAGCCTGCCTCAATTAGAAAGTTCTAAGATGGACCATAAGCTTTTAATCTCAGCTCCAACGTCTTTTCCTTTCAAAGACACTCAAAAAGTTCCTTGGAGCTACACCGCCAACATCTCAGTACCAGACAGTTCAGAACCACAAGGAAATGAGAAGTCAACCGAAGAGGTAAAGCTAGTACAAGAGGAAGAATCAGCAGATCCGAAAGTCGAGATAGTAAACGAGGTGGGGCACTTCACAAGAAGCAGTAGGTGTTATTCACCGGAAACATCAAAGGCGGCGGAAGCACCAAAAGACAATGGTAAGGCTGTAATGACTAAGCCCGAGAAGATATTCAGGGTAGAACCACCTCCAAAGATAAATGGCTGGTAACAGAAACACAAGCACAAGAGTTTTTAAGATTCTTGAAGCACAGCGAGTATAGCATCGCTAAAAAACTCTGGAAACAACAAGCATGGATTTCAGTGCTTGAACTATTGTTGAGCTCTGAAAAATACTGTAGTGCACTATTGAAGGTTTTGAACCAAACTTTCATCCCAAATGATATTTCGGTGAGTAAGTTGGATCGGATAGTGCGGCATATTGATGCAGATAATTACATTACCTTCAGTGTTGATGAGATTCCAGGCGGGGGTATGGGATCAACCAAAGTATTAAATATTACAACCCATTGTAAAGGGCATGTTCTACTAGAGGGCTCATTGACAACGGATCTGCCTTGAATATGTTACCGATGGCGACTCTACAAAGGTTTCCCATCAATAGTTCACACATAAAGCCCTGCCATAACTCTGTCAGAGCTTTTGATGGAACCTAAAGGGATGTGATCGAGAAGATCGAAGTACCTCTGTTAATCGGGCCTACCAAATACATGGTCGAGTTTGCGGTGATGGATATCAGGCCAACTTACAATTGTTTGCTAAGAAGGTCGTGGTTTTATTCGGCCGGGGTCGTACCTTCATCACTGCACCAAAAATTAAAATTCATCATCGAAGGAAAGTTGGTGAGCGTGGGAGCCGAGCAATACATTATTGCCTCCGTAATGACCGATGTTCCTTACATCCACACAGACGAGGAGGCCATTGAGTGCTCCTTTAGAGCTTTAGAATTTATGAATGCCACCTTTGTGGTAGAAGAAAACAAGATCCCGCGTCCTAGACTGTCCAATTGTACCAAGATGACAGTTTGGGAGACTTTGGGACGAGGAGCCAAGAAAGGAAAGGGTCTTGGAAGGAACCTCCAAGGTTGTCTACGAGCCAAAAGTGTCATCAACAAGAAGGACCGGTTCAGACTCGGTTACAAGCCCAATTTTCTGCAAATAAAGCTAGAATAGAAAAAGAGAGAAGAGCAAAGGAATGCCAGGTTCAAGGGCGAAGATATTCTGTGGGAACCAATGACTTACTCCAACATAAAGGATATTTTCTTGTTTGGTGGGATAATCAATGCCGAACAGAAGGTGCATGAGGCAAATCTAGAGAGTGACAAACTCAATGATGAAGAAAGGTTCAGCGAGGCATTAGAGGGGATGGATGTTAACATGATAATTGAATGAGGAAATAATGGCAAGTTTCTGTCTGGAATCCGCCCTTGCTTCCCATGAGAGAAACTCAATAATTGGACCAGGGTGGACCTACCTATAGTTTTTAAGTCTGAATCAGAGTAATGCTCAGAACCAACCCTACTTGCTTTTGTCGGCGAGCAGTAGGGATCTTTGGTAAAAGGGTTTCTATGTTAACTTGCTTGTTTTCAATGAAAAATGATGTTTTCCACATTTTCTCAAATGGCAAACATCATATTTATTACATTCTTTTATTACACTTATCATTTATTATTTCATTCATTCCATAAGAATATTCATTTCTCTTCCCAATACCTATTCATTTTTAAACCATTTCAGGGTCCCTGTTATTAACTGTATGAATGACTCTGAATCTGATCCCGAGATAGATTTTAAGCAGCCTTTATATCTGGCGGAAATCGATGAAAAAAAAGATGAGACAGAATGTGAAGTCCCGGATGAATTACTTAGGTTAATTGAAAGTGAGGACAAGAAGATCCTACCCCACCAAGAAAAGGTAGAGATCCTCAATTTAGGGACTGATGAAGAAATGAGAGAAGTGAAGATTGGCACCACTATCTCACCCAAGACTAGGCATGAGTTGATAGATCTGTTATCAGAGTTTAATGATATCTTTGCTTGGACTTATCAAGATATGCCAGGGTTAGACAGAAACATTATGGTATAGAAGCTACCGATAAGGTCAGAATGCAAGCCAGTTCAGCAAAAACTAAGAAGAATGAGGACAAACATGCTGCTAAAAATCTATGAGGAAGTGAAAAAACAGTATTAGGCCGGTTTTTTAAATGTTGCCAAATACCCGGAGTGGGTGGTAAATATAGTCCCAATGCCTAAGAAAGATGGGAAATTCCGAATGTGTGTGGACTATAGAGATCTCAATAGGGCAAGCCCTAAGGATAATTTCCCTTACCCTATATTAATACTTTGGTCGACAACACTGTGGGGCATTCGTGGTTCTCTTTTATGGACAGTTTCTCATGGTACAACCAAATTAAGATACATCCCGAAGACATGGAGAAGACTATATTTGTAACCATGTAGGGCACGTTTTGTTACAAGGTGATGCCGTTTGGGCTAAAAAATGCTGAGGCGACTTATCAAAGAGCCATGATGACCCTCTTCCACGACATGATGCAAAAAGAAATTGAAGTGTATGTGGATAACATGATTGCCAAGTCACGAACTGAAGAGGACCATATTCAAAACTTAAGAAAGCTTTTCCAAAGATTGAGAAAGTACCAGTTAAAGCTCAACCCGGCCAAGTGCACCTTCGTTTTCACATTTGGAAAGCTCTTGGGTTTTGTGATTAGCCGAAAAAGGATCGAGATTAACCCCGATAAAGTAAAAGCTATTCAAGATCTCCCTCTACCTCAGACATAAAAAGAAGTTTGGGGTTTCTTGGGGAGGTTAAATTATATATCTTGGTTCATTTCTCAGTTAACTGAAAAATGTGACATTGTCTTTAGATTACTTCGGAAGAATAACCCGAGAGTATGGGATGAAGAGTGTCATGAGGCTCTAGACAATGGGTTGAGTGTTAGGGTAACATGACGAGTCCGGAAAAAAGAGAGGGCTATCTACTATTTGAGCAAGAAGTTCATCGATTGTGAAACTCGGTACCCACCAATTCAAAAATTATGTTGTGCACTAGTGTGGGATACCAAGAGGCTCAGGCAGTACATGTTGTACCACACCACTTGGTTGATATCCAAGTTGGATCCGCTAAAATTTTTTATGAAAGCACTAGAATTAATCAGGAAGATGGCTCGTTGGCAAATGCTTTTGTTTGAATACGACATTGTCTATGTAAGTCAAAAAGTAATAAAATGAAGCGTTATAGCAGACTTCCTTGCCAGTCGTGCTTCGGGGGATTATGAATCCTTGAACTTTAATTATCCCGATGAAGACTTGATGTGCATAACCGTGGAAGAAAAGGCTATTTCAGGAGAAAAGTCATGGAAGCTTTATTTCGATGGGGCATGCAATGCCTTAGGCCATGGCATAGGGGCAATGTTAATCTCTCCAGAAAACGTCTACTATCCTTTCACAAATAGATTGGAATTCTTTTGCACAAACAATATAGTTGAATATGAGGCTTGTGTCATGGGCTTACGTGCGGCCATTGAAAGAAAAATTAAGGTGCTTCAAGTTTTTGGAGATTCATCTTTGGTTGTTTATCAACTTCAGAAAGAATGGGAAACAAGAGACTTGAAGTTGGTCAAGTATTATGATTTGATCCAAGAGTTGGTTAAAAACTTTAAGAAAATCAGCTTTGCTTACCTCCTAAGGGAAGACAATCAGATGGCAGATGCTTTGGCAACCTTGGCTGCAATGTTTGAGGCAAGCACCAAAGCAGAAATGAAGCCAATTGAGATGCAAGTCTTTGAAATACCAACTCATTGCTATAACTTGGAAGAAGAGGTAGATGGAAACCCATGGTACTATGATGTCTTTCAATATATTAAGTTCCAGACCTACCCCGATGTGGCCAATGAAAATGATAAAATGATCATTAGGAGGATGGCAGCAGGATATGTTCTAGACGGGGAGATTTTATACAAAAGAGGAAAAGAACAAATTTTGTTAAGATGTGTCGATGCTCGAGAAGCTAAAAGCATCCTAGCCGATGTACACGACGGGTTATGTGGGATACATGCCAACGGTTTCTCAATAGCTCGAAAATTATGAGATAGGTTACTTTTGGTCGACTATGGAAGGGGATTGTATCGATTATGCAAAGAAGTGCCACGAATGCCAGATATATGCCGATAGGATCCATTCCCCACCCTTACCTTTGCACACCGTGAATTCACCATGGCCATTCGCAGTATGGGGCATGAATGTCATTGGTCAAATTCACCCAAAGGCGTCCAATGGACATCGTTTTATTCTGGTGGTCATTGACTATTTCACTAAATGGGTGGAAGCAGCTTCCTATGCCAATATCACAAGAGTGACAGTTTGCAAGTTCTTGAAGAAAAAAATCATTTGCCGGTATGGTTTTCCAGAAATGATCATCACCGACAATGCTTATAATCTAAAGAATAAGATGATAACTGATGTGTGTGAGCAATTCAACATAGTGCACCATAATTCCACCATCTATCATCTCAAGATGAACGGGGCAGTAGAAGCGGCAAACAAAAATATCAAGAAGATCATTTTGAAGATGACTGACACTTTTAAAGATTGGCAGGAAAGTTGTCGTTTGCCCTACTCGCTTATCGAACGTCTGTACGTACGTCAACGGGGGCAACACCATATTCCTTGTTTTATGGTATGGAAGCAGTTCTACCCGTGGAAGTAAAGATTCCATCACTGCGGATATTGAATGAGGTAAAGTTGGAAGAGGCCGAGTGGGTACAATCACGGTTTGATTAGTTGAATCTCATTGAGAAGAAGAGACTAAAAGCCATTTGCCATGGTCAGATGTACCAAAAGAGAATGATGCAAGCTTACGACAAGAAGGTTCGCCCAAGGGAATTTCGAGAAGGAGATCTAGTGCTTAAAAGGATCTTGCATACTCAAAAAGATTTTTGAGGAAAATGGATGCCTAATTGGGAAAGGCTTTATATCGTTAAAAAGGCCTTTTCCGAGGGAACGTTGATTTTAACAGAGATGGATGGGAATGGGTTAAGAATCCAATGAACTCAGACTCGGTAAAGAAATACCATGTGTAAAAAAATTAAAAAGAGGAAAAAAGTAAAAGTAAAAAAAGGGGTTTGAGGTGAAAGCTCGAAGAGGGCATCTCGAAACCAAATGAGGGTTTGAGTCAAAAACCTGAAAGGGAGGCCCATACAAGCCTTCAAGATTGGGCATCCGACAAGCGAGATCTCCCATGCTATCAGGCGTTTTAGTGAAGAACTCCAAGCGAGCGATCTGCCTCGGTCGATGGGCTCTCGAATCATTCATACAGTCGATGTTTGGGACATTGCATCATGTTTTCTTTTCCTTTTTTCTCATTTTTTCCATGACTTTTAAATCATTCTAAATTTTCAAAAAATATTAATGAAGAATTACTTTATGCCTTCTCTTATCTATTTTACTAAGCACCCTGCAAGTAAGTTAACGTAGATTCATGATAAGCAAAAGATTTCTGGGTATTGTTGTGCTCTGACCTTTTCAAGTGTAGTTGATCCTAAGACATAAATGAATCTCAAACTTTTTCTATACAACAAGGTCCAAGCGAATGGAAAGTTTCAAGCAAGGTGATGATTAAAGTGAAAGGTTTACGAGGACGAAGTGGTCTCAAGGTGAAAACCTGAAGTCACCGCAAAAAAGGGGGAAAGGAAAAAGAAAAAAGGGAAAGAAAAAGAAAGGAAAAGAAAAGAAAAGAAAAAGAAAGAAAGAAAGAAAAAGAGAAAGAAAAAGAAAGAAAAAGAAAAAGAAAAAAAACAAAGGAAAAGAAAAAAAAAGGAAGATAAAAATCGAGATAACAACCCGGAAGGACACTGAAAAGAAAATGGAAGACCTGAAAAGGCACTTTAAAAAGGGGGACCAAGAGTTTGAGAAAACGAGGATGAGTTGGTTGAGCCTAAACATAAGAAGAGATACTGCTGTCACAATGAGTCAAGAAGAAGAATGAAGAAACAAGAGGATGGTCAAAGAAAGGACGACCAGAACAAAAGGACGTTCGCGTAACAATGCCATTATTCATGCATCATGTGTAGATAGGCATCCCTAAGTTAGGCGCATACTAATACATATCATCAAAACACTATGTTTGCTTTAGCAAGTGCTCTCTATGCCGCTATAATGAGAAATCAAGATATTGCCGTCTAGTCTTCTAGTCTTCGGCCTCTCGGGAAGCAGTGGAGAAATTTTTAGTACTCGTGCCATCAGAAAGAGGAGTACCATCTCAATGTTCAATACAAGAAGAACTTGAAGATTTCAAAGCGAGGAGTTTTATATAAAAGAAACTCATAATCAAAAGAGGTCTTATATAGAAAAGACTCGCAGCTCCAGGATCGCGAAAGTGAAGGGTTCTGTATAGAGGGAACTTGTAGATCCGAGACTTCGAACAAGAAGAAGAGAGAAGTTCTATAGAGGAAGAACTTGCAATTCGAAGAATTTTACAGAAAGGAAGAGTTCTATGAAGAAAGAACTTATGGCTCCAAAACTTCAAAGGGAAACCAACAATCCCATATAGGAAGGATTCGTCGCTTTAAACACTCGAACAGAAAGTAAGACAAAATTAGTGTTAATAGTCTTTGCTTTATCCTTATTTTACTAGAATGAGCAAAGAGAGGCAGCTGTAATCACTAATTTTTTTCGGGGTGGACCCGTTTTTTTATTTCATGCTTTTATAATAATGGGCTTATATACATGTATGTTCCTACTATAAATATAGATATTGGGCTTTGTTTATTTTACCTTTTATTGAAACTTTAAAACCCAAAAAAAAATTAACCACTAGTGTTATTTTAATTAAGCATATATATGTGTATTATTGTTATGTTATTATTCATTTGAAAAGGAAACCTAAATATTACTAAGTATATGTGGTCTTATTATGGCTATTCATTTGAAAAGGAAACCTAAATATTACTAAGTATATGTGGTCTTATTATGGTTATTATATATGTTACTATCATTATCATATTACCATTACTATTATGTTTATTTATGATGTTGTGGTTATATTACTATAGGAATTAGATATTATTATTATGGTCATTATAATACTAATATGAAAACACAAACAAACAACATAAATAAAAGCCCATATATAAAAATATATCAGATATAAATAAAAGGCACAAGTTTATTAAGTCTGAGTCCATTTACATAACCCAAAAAAACTATTACTTATTTACATGGCCCATTAGGCCCAAAACAATATTAAACCTAAGAACCCTAAAAGTTAATCTGATCACCCCTTCTTTTGTTGTAGCCGCCCCATCCCAACCGTCAGATCTAGATTAGATCTGACGATCCAGATTCAAGCAAGGGAGACCATTCGGATCACCCACGTGCCCACGCCTCAGCCCGTTTAGATTCTCACGTGGCCACACGCGGTTTTTCGGCTTCCCTACTCATTCGTGTGCCACACGCCTGGCTTCCCAGCTCCCCCACGCGCCACACGCATGACCGTTCAGATCATCTGCGCACTTTCAGATCCTCCACGCGCCCGTGCAAGGATGGCGTGTCTGGCCATCCAACTGACGGCGAGCGTGCCTCTCTCCCGTATCAATCTCCATCATTTGAGCCGCCCCAATGCCATGCATGCAAAAAAAGAGAAAAAGAAGTCAGAGCTTGAAAAGGCAAAAAAAAGGAAAGGGGGCAGAGCAAATCAAGGCAATAGCAACCCAAACAAGCAATCAATGGAGATTTTAACTTTGTATGTATCCAAAATCAATGTATTTTTCGGCTATATAACCAAAAAGCCTAACAATTGTAAAAGGGTCGATTATGGACTTTCAAGCAGTAGAGAACAACAAAATTTTTCATAGGTACCATCACTTTTCTTCTATTTTTCGAAACATATATACATAAATCTAGGGTTTTAGCATTTTTACCTTCGATGTCGGCTCATCTTCCCCGTGTCGGTTGCACTTCCTTGCCGATGATAAGCTGTCTGGTCTCTTTAAGACCGTGAATGGTGAACCGGTGAAGGGGCAAGCCAAAAGAGGGTTACTATTTCGGTTCTTTAAGCAAATGTGGTTTTTAGGTTGTTTTTGAAGGATCTAGCTTTAGATCTGGGTTTAGGAAAGAAATGAGAAATTTTTTTGGGCTTTTGGGGTTCGTTGGTCGTCGGTGAGCGGCGGCCGACGCGGCAGAGATGGTCAGTTTCTGGGCTGGTTCACCGATGAATGGCGGTGTTCATCCAACACACCAGAGGATTTGAGAGATTTTCCTTTGAGGTTTGGTTTTAAGAATGTAAAAGAGAGGACATATTGTTTTTTATTGTGTTTTATACTAATATTTAAACAAAAAATGGTTTATTCCCATAATAAGTCCTTCTGCCCTACTCTAATCACGGCCCTGGTCCTCCCGCGTTTTAAAATAACCTTCGTGGCCCTGGACTTTTAAAATGTTTTACAATTTCATCCCCTATTTCAGCTGGGTCTTCTTTTCTTTTAATTTTGGCCTTCAAGTTTTAGCTTTGTTCGATTCAGTCCTTTTTCAGTGTCTTCCCTATATTCATATATTTTTAATTTCGGCATTGCATTTTAGTTTTCTTTAATTTCAGTCCATGTTTTATGTTTATATATGTTATAATGTGGCCTTTGATGTATGCATGTTATATTAGTATAATAATTGTTATATTTGTTTATGTGTAGTATAATGCATAGTTTTTATATAATGTATGATATAGCATATAATGCAAGGTTTTATAATATCTAAAATATATGGTTTTAACATATATAATATATAGTTTTGCATATGTAATATATATAGTTTTTTATAAAGCATATAATATATGTTTTTATATAGTTTTATAATGTATTTAATCTATGGTTAATAAATATAGTTTTTTTATAATGTATAGTATATTCATAAGATAGTTTTATAAAGTATGTATATAACATATGGTTTTAAAATATATAGAATATATATATCATATATATATATATATGTAACTTTTAGAATATAACATAGTTTTCATGTAATATATGCTTAGAGGCGGTAATTTGGGATCTTATTTTTTTATGCCTTCATTTATATTTACTTGTCATGTGTGCTTATTTAAATTGTTTTTTTAATTCTTGCATACCAGAATATGTTATGTTATGCGGTGTCCTTTTATTCGGGAACGAACGAGACCAGTACCAGTCGTAGTGGTGGTGGTTCGGATATTCCTTCTCGAATATTAGGGCCCTTAAAATATACTCGTCTGTATAACCAAACTTCGATCAAATCGTCACTCAAAATTCGCAATTTCCAATATTAAATAAGCGATAAAACTTTTGGTACCAATTTTGGGCGTTGTGGGGTGTTGACCTTTCCCCACACGTAACCGATTCCCGAACCTAAAAATCTATGGTTTTATTTTTCGGTGTCCGATCTACCTAACCCAAGTGACCGGTGGCGACTCCTAGTTTATTTATTTCAAAAGCGCGTTTTTTAAAGAAATTTCCCTTTTTAATTATGTTTTTCAATAAAAATGAGAAACCTCGACATCAAATTTCAAAACCGTCGCTACAACCAGACCTCTCAAACGCCACAATAGGATGACTAAAAGGTGAAAATTTGAAAAACAAACAACTTGGTTAATCCATCTTTTGAACTTCTAAGCTTATCAGCTCCTTGACCACTTCATCCTCATTTCCAATTATTTGAACCCTAAGTATTTTTTTTTCAAGCTCCAATATTTTCTTTGCCGATTTTGTAAGGATCTAGTTCCTGGCTATATCGAAATTCGTAGGCGAATGTCTGGATAAGTCTAACGATGAATTCTTTTTACCAAGTTTCCTAATTTTTTAATGGTATTATCTCTCATCTTCTTATCATTTACCGATAGAGTCTCATCTTACATGTCGAAAAAGGAGATTTATTTCTTTATACTTGGAGACTCATGGAGCTCAGGAAACAACATTGCTCCCTCGGGTTCTTCGTCATGAACTTGAGCAGTAACAACATTACTTACCAACTTGGGATCATTCAACAAGTCGACACTCTCAGCTCCTTCATTATCATCCAACCTTTTGGTTACCGCAACAGGATCATCCTTCCCAACTTCATTGTTCACTTGCAGATGAACTAAGGATTCTTCAACAAAGCTAGACATTGAATCATTTTCAGAAACACTACATGATGCTGGGCGACCTTCAGATTTGAACTCATGAATTTTAGAAGAAGACCAGAATGTAAAGTTAAACTCCCTCACAAGACCAGTGAAATTAACACCATCACAAATCAATGATATTGATTCCTCAATAAAATTCAAATGGTTAGTAAGAATTTTAGCTCTTTTGATCAGCTATTCATTTATGATGGCCAAAATAAGAGTAAGAAGAAAGTTGAATGATAAAATTTATAATTTACCATATAATAAAACAATTTACTTTTTTGATATTTTAAATAATAGATTAAATCTTAAACTTGATGAGACGATATGACAAAGGAAACAATATAAATACAAAAGGCATAGAAGAAAAGGTGAGAGAAACAAGGCCGAGATGGCGACAAATAGAGAGTAGTGGGGCAGCCCCATCAGCATGATGAGAGATCATCCAAAAGCAGGGAATTCAGAAAAGCCCGAGGCTTCTTCCAATCAAATATAGAAACGAGTCCATGTGGTACAAGGGGAAGAGCAGGGCTTGTTCCCATCACTTTCCCCTGTTGTGGAATAAATTAATACCCCAGGCCAGGGATATCAAACATTTTGCAAATTCCAAACCAAACTTTCTTCTTCTCCCAATAATTGCACCACCTTTTTACTCAAAACCCACACTCTTTATTCATGCACGGCTCTATTTGGTGAACCAAATGATGAGACAGTTTGAGGAAATATCGGCAAACTGAAGCCACAACAAACAAAACTGCCTTATCTCTTTTGTTAATCTCACTGTTTTAGATTATAATGGAACCCAGGGCTTCATTACCTTTCCACTCTCAATGCCTGAATCCTTCAATCATTTTTTTATTAAAATTTTAACTTTGACCATAATAATTTTAAATAGATAAATTTATAAAATATACGTTTTCATATTTTTATTAATGGTGTGTTTTTTAAATACACATCAACAATAAATTTTAAACAAGTCAAAGCTAAAATATTTTGACAAAATAATAATAATAATAATAACAATAATTTTAAATTAAAATTTTTAATGAAACATACATAGAGTATACATTTTAAACGTACTTACTCTACTATATGTAGGAACTGTTTAACTAATAATGTTTCCACTTCGATCTTCAATATCATTTATGGGATTGAGAGACCAATAAAATCTAATCCAAGATCTTCATGTCTCTTAGTCTTAATCAGCTCAGCAATCTACATCTAATTCAGTTAAGCAACTCCTATCAAAGCTTTCATTTACGACGGGAAACTCATTTGGATTGTGATTTTTCTATGATACTCTGATCATAATCAATATATGTTTTTTAAATTTGCATGTATAAGTAATAAAAACAATCCAATAACTCTCTTTCATGTTATAATGCAAGTACTTTGTGGTTTGATGCTTAACATGAGTGTGATGTATAAGTTGGAGCAAAGGTCATCCGGATTAGTGAAGGGGGTGAAGATGGCGAAAGGAGTGCACGTGAGAGTAGAGGTGTCCATGTGTTGTATCAAACTGAGTTTCTCTAATCTATATATGACGTCGACATCATATATGGTCAAAAACACGATTAGTTTTATACTAATTTATTATCATTGGATGTGAAATGGATAGATGAGATTAAACTTTCTTTCTCTATATATAACTCGATCCAACCAAATATATGGACCTTAAATTTTATCTCAACTTGTCAACATTGTTAAAATGACTAGCCCAAATTTATTTTTGGCCAATCAATATATTTTTTCATATAAGTTATTTTTATTTAGCATTTACTAATTTTATATTTTTCCTTATATTAAAATTTTTAGCATAAATAACTTATTAACTTAACATATTTCTTTAATATTTACATTAAAGCATTATATATTTAGTTTTTATATGATATAAATTGCATAATATATATATATTAACATATCATGAAATTTTAAAACCTCCATCCTTACATCAAAATTCAATCTTAGCTAATATTTTAAACATGTTTATTTTTTTTTATCAATCTCGTATGGTTAAATGGTATTATCAATTCTTTACTCTCAGGCCTTTAAAAACGTACACACATCGTATAGGCAAACTGCTCAAATCCGGGTTTCCTAGGGATAACAACGCTTCCTTTTTATTGGGACCACTCAATGAAATAAAAATCATCTATCCTTTTTGGTGCCCCTATTTATGCCCTAATACCAAAAAAAAGTTTTACGGTTTATGGTTAAGGTTTTAGGGTGAGGGTTATGATTTGGGTTTAGGATATAATGTGTATTTTTTAGTGTTTATGGTTTATATTTTAAAATTTAAAATTTAGGGTTATGACTAGGGCTGGGCGTTCGATCGAGTCGAGTAAAAAATTTTGAGTTATTCGAGTTTGCAAGTCCTATTTTACGATTCAAACTTTATTTGAAATTTTTTCGAATCGAGTCGAGTTTATAAAATTCGAGTCGAGTCGAGTTTCTGTACAGATTTAATTATACATATATATTTCTATATGCATATATTTAGGGCTGGACATTGCACATATTGATTCTAATTTCAACGGCTTTCTATATGCATATATAATAGACATATATATTTCTTCATAATTTCACATGTGATATATAACATATTAGACATAATTGATAGACTCGACTCGAAATTGAAAACTAATCAACTAAATAATAAAAATTTAGAGTTATTCGAATTTTCATTTCATAACTCAAACTTTATTTGAAATTTTTTCGAGTCGAGTTTATAAAATTTCGAGTCGGGTCAAAACTTAAGATTTTTTTTAGTGTTATAGCATAAAAATGAAAAGAAAAAAACTAGTTTTTGTCCCGCTCAACAGGTTCAAACGTGTTTGATTTTCTTATTCAAATCTATTCCTCAAGTCTAATATATTTGTTCTAACTTATTCCTATAAGGTGAATGTTAACCTTGTATCAAATTCAAATATATTTATACCTAATTATTCGGCTGTTTAAGGTTAGCCAATGTATTTTCCTTGGATTGCTTGACCAGCAAGATGACTAGTTTCTGGCTTTGCAATTTGTCACGGGGTCATTACCCTCTTCCCAAAAGACATGTCTGATAGGATGTGCAGCGCCACCGTATTTATATCCCAAGACTTCCCTTGTTCTTTCCGATGTGAGATTAATGACCCCGCCTCTTCTCAGGCGTGACATTCTCCCCCACTCAACCTCGTGACGTCTTCGTCATGAGCTTCCGCTCTCGTGATGGGCCACCTTGTCACAGTTGTCCACCCTGCCTACCCCACTCATGGGCACTCGGCGTGAAATCGGGCAGTCAAAGGGTCGCTCTGATACCACTTGTCACGGGGCCATTACTCTCTTCCCAAAATACATGTCTGATAGGATGTGCAGCGCCACCGTATTTATATCCCAAGACTTCTCTTTTTCTTTCTGATGTGGGATTAATGACCCCGCCTCTTCTCAGCCGTGACAAATCTCAATTGCTCCGTTCATATACCGACTTTCCAACTGACGAATGATTATGCTATTTACTTGAACTTTTTGTGAAATTGAAATATCGTTGGACGGTAGCATATTTACTTTCAAGTTCAATCATGGAGCAATACAAAACTTAATTTCTATATGTATTATTTTATCCAATGAGGATCAAATCATCTTCGAAATCAAGACGGTGATTACCCCATTATTCGGCATGGTGTTCATTACCATCAGGATTCTTAGTAAAACATTGGCTTGGCAAAATGAATGGGTTTGAATCTAACAGTAGCAATTGACAATAGGCTTCCGTGTTTGGTATGAAAGAATAGATGTGTAGCTTATTAGGCTGCTTTATCTTAATACGGTCTTATGGACTTGACAACTGACCTAAAACCCTAACCCACCTTGTTTCGTCTGCATAAGCTAGGGTTACTGAGAATGGAAGATGCCTTAATCGATGATAGTGAGAACAACATCCTCCCGGCCACAACACAACAAAGAAAAGAGATGGCGCCGAAATCTTTGAGTGGGAATTGTTTTGCTCAAAACATGTAAGCAATGCGTGATGTTTTTATTTTCTTTGATGATAGCGGAGAATCCCCTCAATATACCACTGAGGTGCTTGATTAGTCGGAATGATGAGGTGAAAATGAAAAACAAGTTACAAATTACAAGCAAATTAAGACACCGAGGGTGGCATCTAATTGAGGAAATCTTTTGAGATTGTGTGACCGATGTGAAAGGAACAACAGAAAAGCCCCCACCCACCATAGAGGATGGATATCACGTCAAAGAATACATGCGGTGGGGTTTTAGTTACACACAGGCACAGCCCAGGATTTCAGACCTCTCTCGGGTCAACGAAAAGAGCTCTGCTTGGTGGGGTTTTTGTCAATTCATGGAGCTTATCCCTCTCTTCATTCTTCAAGGCCTTTATGCACCACAAATCCTCCGGACACGACAGTAATTTCCAATGTGGGATGTGAAGTCTCGATGTGTCGCTACCTCCAACTTCTGTTACAATCACCTTACAATCCTTGGACTTTGATGAAGCCATGTTATGCACGAATCGACACAGGGTCCGCACCAGCTTGCCGGACAAGGGACCTTTTCCGTACACCCCATATATGAAGTAGAACCCGAATGGATGGAAGAAATCCGGTATGCCTGGCAGCTTAAAGCATGGGAGAAGCTTTTGGATGAGGCGTGAGCTCTTGGTGTACATCAAACAAGAAAAAGGTGCATTTCCCAATCTCAATTTGAAAAGCTCCCCACTGTTCCATACACTAAGCATTGCCCAACTACTAGGAACTTCTCCCCACGATTCTCCTCTGGGATAAGCAGCCCAGGTTCCCAAGCTTAGCTTATTTCTCAGTATGTTTCCTATATCAATAGGAAAGAATTGTGCGGAAGACATGAATTTACAGTAGATGGATTCCGCTTCTTCGGTCTTCAGCTTCGCTAATTCAACCTTGGCCGATATTCGGGACCTCCGATGGCTGACAGGGTTTACGAGAATGGTTGGCGTCTGGAACTTGGCATAACCGAGCTTGTCTACGAAGAGCTTGACCGATGCCTCGTTATCTTTCTCCGTGGCCATATATGCATAATCAACGTCATTGGTAATGAACCATTCTTCCAACTTGATAACAAGGCTCGACCCGATCAGTCTTCTTCGATAAAGCGGCGCAACCCTTAAGCCCAAAATATAGCCCACCTTGGCTATATCATTGTGAACTGTTACAAGCTTTATGGAGCCCTGGATGACACCAACCAACTGGCTGTCCAACTCAGCTACCTACCATGAGAAATGAAAGGATCAATGAATATGATAAATAATGATCCAGACTCAAGAATAAGAGGATGGAGGGGTAGAGAAATGATATATACCAGCATTTTGTAAATTGGACTGTTTCTGATTCTACACATGGGATCGCCCAAAGTGTCTGTGAAGAGAAACACTCTCTTCGCTGGGCCTACCTCGCATCTTCTCTCAAAATCTTCTACTCGAGCTCTATCATTTTGGGCATCATAGCTTCGTATAATAAGCTCACCATATCCCATTCTTTAATATTAAACTCCCACCTTAAACACCAAAGTCTAATGGCTTCATATATATATATATGTATAACAAGAAAGAAAGGGAGAGAGAAGAAAGGGATTGAGCTGAACTCAGTTTGTTCAGACAATAAATCCCAAATCCAAATACAAACGTGTATAATTTAAAAAGAAAAAAAAAGTATTGTTTGATAGTAGAGATAGGCAGGGTCGTACAGGGAGCACAAGGCTTCGCTTGGAAATTAATGGAGAAGTGATCAATGATTTATAGGTGGGGGTGAATGTGGAATGTTCAGTGTCATCATTATCAACATCACCCATGGCTAGGCCTTCAAAAAAATAGTAGTAGACAAAGGGGGAGTAATGATAGTTGGGAGATGTGTTTTTTGTCCTTTGTCTTTTGCCATTTTTAATGTAGTAATTAATTAGGCCACTCCCCGTTTGGACTTGGGATCATAACCTCAGCCTCACGCCATTTTGCACTCCTAACCCCTCTTATTTCTTGGCCAACCACCTTTACTCAATCACCTAAATTAATGCATATCTTCATGTACCTAAGCTCATTTTCTTGTTTTTTTTACCAAAAAATATTAAATATGCTAATATTCAAATCGAAAACTTATAAAAATATCAGACAATAAGTTAGGAATTGTACTGGTAGCGGAGTGATTCAAATATTTAAGGTGTTATTTGAAAGTAAAAAAGGTGGAAAAAAATAGTTACAATATTTTTTATTTTTTTCCACAAATAAAAAATAAATCTAACAAAACTCAAATTTATAAATATAATAATATTTTATTACTAGTCTATAATCAATCTTTTACTTTTCTATTGTAAGTAACTAATTTAACTCATTTCGTAATTTTTTTGACGGTTGTGCAATCACTTTTATTGTATCTGTCCAAAACTACTACCGATTGAAAACTAGAAATAAAAAATTATAAAATTTTGGCTAATACTAAAAGTTGTCCTAAAAGATCTTAAATTAGTTTATTAAATTTTTAAAGGATTAAAGATATAATTTATTTATTTTATTTAAAAGATTAAAAAGACTTAAATTGGATAACCATATTTGAGAGGAGCCAAAATTAACTTTTTTTTTATTAACCAAGGAGGCCAAGACCTATCTTTATCCCTGATTTTGCCCTTACAAAAAATTGCATAAATCCCGTAAATTGAAGTCTAGATTCAAAAGTAAGCTTCTTTTCACTAATAGTTTTTACTTTTCATCGTCTAACTTTAGTAATTTTGTATCTATTTTATATGATCCTATTTATGATACAGAGGCGTTAATTCTTTTAAAAAATATGTCCAGATCAAGTTTATTTACTTAAATTGTAAACTTTCATTGTATTCTTAAATTTTATCTCTTTTAATAAAACTAACGTACTCATATTAAAAAACAAAAAATTTGTTTTCTCAACTTTAATCAAATCTTACACTCGCCCAAAAAACAACTCATTATAATTGTAATAATACAATAAATGATCTAAATTCAATCACACTCACATCAAAATATACTTGATTGTCGAACTATATACACATTCGAAATTTACCAAACTTATGAGTCATTAATATATAATATGATGTACAGTCGGCAGCAAAAACAAATATCTTAGAATCTATTAATACAGTTTAAGCATTTTTTATATATTATATTTACTTGTGTAAAGGGTGAAAGAGAAGTCGTTTTCTCTCGGCACTTAACTTTTTAAGTGCACTATACATTTTTCGTATAGTCATTCATGATATATATATTTTGGGGCTAATCGAGTGAAGGAAGTGTGGGTTTGGGTGGTCCATCTTCTCCTTTTTGCACACTTAAGATTCGAAAATGAAAGTAAAAGTGAAACCCCCACTAAATTAATGCTTAGCTTTCTGTTTATTAGCAAATAATTATATATGGGTTACTGATAATAATGCGAGGGGGAACGCAGATATAACTTAACATATATTGTTGTGAGTATATGGTAATATATGTTCATATTTTTTTAACTCTTTAGAAAGGAACACTAACTTTGCATACACAGGTGCTCAAACTCAAGTCCCTTAGAAAGAATATTATCCTTTTTCTACTAGAGCAATTCGTTGGGTTCTGTTCATATTTTGAGTTTGTGTATCAAAATATTTTCTTTTTTAAATTTCAAAAAAAAGAAATTTTTTTAAAAAAAATATTTTTATACACATGCTATTGCCACGTCTGAGAAGATGCGGGTCATTAATCCCACATCGAAAAAGAAAAGAGAGGTCTTGAGATATATAAGCGGTGATGCTGCACATCCTATCAAACATGTCTTTTGGGAAGATGGTAATGGCCCGTGACAAGTGGTATCAGAGCGACCCTTTGACTGCCCGATTTCACGAGCGCCCATGAGTGGGGTAGGCAGGGTGGACAACCGTGACAATTGGTCAATGATAAGAGCAAAAACTCGTGACAAGGGCATCACTAGGTTGAGTGGGGGAGAATGTCGCGTCTGAGAAGAGGCAGAGTCATTAATCCCACATCGAAAAAGAAAAAAGGATATCTTGGGATGTATAAGCGGTGGCACTGCACATCCTATCAAACATGTGTTTTGGAAAGAGGATAATGATCTCGTGATACTATGCAAACTTAAACTTTAATTTAGAATTAAATTTAGACATTTAAATTTTATAGTTTAAAATGGAATGGTTGTATAACCTTTTTGTTTACACAACTTATGCATCAAAAGATAATTCTTAAAAAGATGTGTTTAAAAGGACATTGTTCTTCCTAAGTGACCCGAGTTCAAGAAGCGTAGTCTATATGATGTATGTGCGTTTTTAAAAAACTAAAAATAAAGAACAAATACTATCATACAATTATATCAAAATATAAAAAAATAATATTTTTATATAAACAAATATTCATGAGAGAGAGAGTTATGCACTCTAGCCCTCAAAAACACGGATGACAGCATGTTATAGGTTTTTGATCTGTCTGAACTCGCCTAGATACTAACACAATAATATAATTTATACTAACACAATAATATAATTTTGATATGATCTTAATTTAAAAACATATTTACTCGATCTGAAAATAAAATTGAAAATTTGACCCAAATTGACTCAACCCAATTTAATATAATTTTCAATTTTTCACATATTATTTTTGTCAAAATAAAAAAGTATTCAAATAAAACATTAATTTATTCAATTCGATAACATAAAACTAAAGTATAATTTAATTTAATAACATAATTTTAGTACTTACATATATTTTGCATATATTTTATAAAAGCCTGACTTAAAATATAAAAAAGTATTTATGTAATTATTTCAGGTCAAATCGGGACAGATTCTCTCTAAATTTGAACTCGAATGGACCAAAATTAAATTTTAAAATATTCAACTCTATAAAATCAAATCAAGTAGAAAACTAACGATTTCAGATAAAATTATCATCCAACCGAAAAACCACCCACTTATAAATCTTATTATTAATTAAACAGCTGTAACTTTTCTTCATTGAAAGAAAACAACTCTCCCTGTGCTAAAAACCCACTCTCTTTTAAAAATATTATTATTTTTAAACCTTTAAAATTTATATATGAAATACCTGGATTATGGGTACGGAAAGTATGAGTATAGGAAAATTTTACGACACTTGACGAACATCGTTAAATACTATTAACGTTGAACACCATTAAATTGATTAATAAAGATTAAAAATCTCAAGGATTCAATACATAATTATGAATTTTATTTTAAATAATTTTAATTAAATTATTTTTATATATAATATTTTTAAATTCTTTTAAAAATAATTGGATCAAATACTAACCTTAGTCAATTTAAAAATAAAAACCCTAAACTATAAACCATATACTTGAAACCCTAAAGCCTAATTTTGAACATTGGGTTTAGCCTTTAGGGTTCAAGATTTTGAGTTTAGGGTTTATGGTTTTTTATTTTTTAAATTGACTAAGGTCGGTATTTGATCCAATTATTTAAAAATATATATATGGAAAATAATTTAATTAAAATTTTATTTTAAATAATTTATAACTATATGTTGAGTCCTTAAGATTTGTAATCTTTATTAATCAATTTAATAATGTTCAACGATGTTCAGCGTTAGTGGTGCTCAGTAGTGTTCGTCGAGCATAGTAAACTCATATGTTAGTATATAGGGAGCTAATTACTTGAAAAGATAAAACATTAGCTGATTATTGGGTTTTTCATTGAGTCAATAAACCTTTTAGATACAAATTCGGACAATCAACAATGCTTCTGTTTTCTAAGTTTTATGTAATATATCAATATATTGTATAGACATAAATATTAGTTTTAGTTTTTAAACTGATTTCCCACTGCAATAATTATTTACACAAATTTCTTATTAAGGATAAAGATAAGATGAGATAACTCTTAGTCAAATCTCATTCAAATCTTATCTTATCATATCTCTATCAAAATCCTATCTTTATCTAAATCTTATCTTGTATTTAATATTTGGGTTCTCTTATTCTTGTATATTCGTTTGTAAGCCTATCTATACCCCAATTGTAAGAATTATGATTTATCAAATATACAAATCCTTTACATGGTAATCAGAGCCAAGTAGAATTTCTTTACTCATTTTTTTCCTCATTTCCTTTTCGCTCTTCTTTAAACCAGATCTCCTTTCATGACTCCATCTTTTGCTTCCAATGATCTTGTGCATCTTAATGCACCAACCAACTTCCTAATCAAACTTACGTCTGTCGACTTGTCTGCCAACTTTCCTGTTTGGCGTCGCCAAGTGGAGGCTACTATCATTGATTTTGGGCTACTCGTTTATATTGATGGTTCACAGCCTTCGCCATCTAAGTTTACCGATGTCGTGGTAATAATTGCTAATCCTTAATATCTACGATGGTATCGTCAGGATCAAATTCTTATCAGTGCTCTTTTTGGCAGTTGTGATGATCAAGTTCAACCACGTATTCATCTGTTGTCACCGCCAAAATTGTATGGGATACTCTAGTTGCAAGTTATGTCCAAACATCTCCCGGTTGCATTCTTGCTCTCAAGTCCAAATTCGATCGCAATCCACGTGGTTCCAGGTCTATCTCCGACTACATGAAAGACGTGCAGGATATTGCCTCTGATCTTGCCTTGGCAAACTATTCTGTCTCCGATGCAGATCTCTTAATTTCTATTGTCAATCAATTGGGTGATGATTATCGTCCTATTGTTGCTTCCCTTCGTATACGTAACACATCGACAACCATGCTTTAGTTATCTGAGATCTTAACTGATCATGAGAGACTCCTTCAAGAATCTGAAAAACTACACCTCTTGCCACATCATATTTTGCGCAGCGGGCTAATTCAAATCATGGTTATTCCACCAACCATTCTCGAGGGAAGGGTGGTTGCTTGGCCATTCTTTTTTTGGTGGCGGTCGTAGTCCTATTCCTCAATCTAGTCATTCTAGACGACATAATGTTGTGTGCAAGTTCTGTAATTTGCCAGGGCATATTATTCGAGATTACCGTATGCTTGTTCAATTTCTTCACAAGAACAACTTTTATCAGTAGCCATTGTTTGATTCACCGGTTGTCAACACTGCTAATGATCTTTCATCATCTGACCCTGCTCCTTGGATGTTTGATAGTGGTGTCTCGCATCACACCACAATGACCACTGCGTCTCTTCAGGATATCTTCTCTTATGATGGTCCTGATACAGTTTATCTGGGTAATGGTAACTCTCTACCTATTTCTCATATTGGCCGATGCACTATTCCCACGGCTACCAACCCTCTTTCTCTCACAAATGTCTTATGTGTTCCTCAATTAAATACAAATTTAGTGTCGTTTCTAAATTATGTCAGACTAATCATGTGTCTGTTAAATTCTTTGACTCTTACTTTCTTGTTAAGGATCGACCCACGAGAATTCCTCTTCTTTGAGGCAATAAAATTGGTGGTGTCTACTATGCTCTACGATCCTTTTATCCCCAATTCAACTCAGCCAATTGCTTGTCCGTGCATCAACTGCATCACAAGTTTGGTCATCCATTCGATAAAGTCTTAGCCTCTATATTACGCACTTGTAATATATCTTATGACCCAACTAGTTTGACAACCAATCATTGTACTTCATGTCTTATTAATAAGAGTCATAAATTGTCATTTGGTCAAAATACTATGTCAAGATCTTGTCCTCTTGAATTGCTTTACTATGATATTTGGAGCACTAAACATGTGTCTTATGATGGCTACGCATACTATGTGGTGTTTGTTGATCATTTTACCAAGTATATCTGGCTATACCCGATGAAGAAGAAATCTGATGTCGCGACAATTTTTCCTCAGTTTAAAAGGCTTGTTGAAAGCTTTTTTCATCAAACCATTGTATCTCTATTCTCTGATAATGGAGGTTAGTTTGTTAAGCTCTTGCCCATTTTGAATTTGGACGGTATTTCCCACTTTACTTCACCGCCTCATACTTCGGAACACAACGGGACTGCTGAACAGAGACATTATCACATAGTGGAGACTAGACTCTCTCTACTTTAGTTTACATCCCTTCCAACAGAGTATTGGCCTCATGCTTTTCAAGCAGCTGCTTATCTTATTAATCGGATACCAACACCGATACTAGATAATGTGTCGCCTTATCTTCTACTTCATCAACAAGCACCAAACTATGACAAGCTTCAACCATTCGGATACTTGTATTTTCCTTGGATGCAACCATACACGAAACATAAACTTAAGCCACAGTCCGCTGAATGTGTTTTCCTTGCATACTCTGTGACGCATTCTGCTTATAAATGCCTAAAGTCGAACACTAACAGGATCTATGTCCCTCGCCATGTTCAGTTTGTTCCTCACATATTCTCTTTTGCTACACGACGTGTTCTTCCTGTGCCACAACATCCTCTTTCAGTCTTGTCACCTGTTGCATCATCATCACCTTCCACACCTCTTTTGCCTATTATTCCACGACAACTTGATGTTTCATTGCCTACTATGTGTAATCACTAATTTTGTCCGGGCTAATCACTTATTCCTATTTTTATTTAATAGTTTATTTTAGTTGTTTTCTTTTATTATTATTATCATTATGTTAAATTAAACACAAAAACACAAAATATATATATTAATATAGGGTAAATAGAAGCCCAACTAGATTAAATAAAGAGTCCATTTATATTTAATATATACATCAATCCATTGCCATATATATATAAAAACCAAAGAGAATACATATACATTTTGGCCCGATAAGGGCCCAAGCTTAAAACCTTAATGACCTAATCTGGTAACCCTTTTTATCATTACGTAGCTGCATCTAAGCCGTTAGATCTCACCATGATCTAACGGCCCAGATTAAAAGAAGAAGAGGCTCTTCATCTTCCCAACCGCGCGTGGAGCTCACCGCTCGACCGTTCGTGGCTCAAATTAGGGATTGAGAGCACTTGTAATTGGGCAATATTCTATCTTGTGAGAGATTCTTGTTAATTGCCAAAACATTCCTTGTAATTGAGTGGTCCTTGATTAAGCTTTGGGGTAAAAAGCTTAATCATTTGTAAGGTTTCCTCCTAATCTGAAAAAAGGGGAAGAATTCAATATTGAATTGGTTGAAAATCCTTAGTGGGAGCTAAGGTAGTGGATGTAGAGCTTGTTCTAAGCTTGAACCACTATAAATTGTTTTGTCTCAATTTTTTCATTATCCATTTCACTCCCTTAAAAATTAAAAAGCCAATTCACCCCATCTTGACCATTCCACCATTGTTTGATCATCTCAACACGAACGATAGATCCACTACTGGATATGCTATTTATCTTGGATCTAATCTTATTTCTTGGACGTCAGCTCGTCAAAAAACTGTTTCTCATTCCTTCATAGAAGCTGAATATCGTGTCATGGCAAATGCAACTGATGAAGTGCTTTGGGTCTAACATTTACTTCAAGAAATTGTCGTGGCATTACCAAAACCACCATCCCTCTTCTACGACAATCTCAGTGCCACATATGTTTGCAAAAATCCAATTTTTCATTCTCGTATGAAGCATTTTGCCCTTGATTACTTTTTTTTCGTGACTTAGTTGTTGCGGGTTCACTACTTGTTTAACATATTCCTTCCAAAGCTCATATTGTGGACATGCTCACCAAACCGCTTGGTCAGAATCTCTTCATCCATTTTTTCTCCAAGATTGGTGTCTCCAATGGATCCTCTATCTTGCGAGGGCGTATTAAGGATAAAGATAAGATGAGATAACTCTTAGTCAAATCTTATTCAAATCCTATCTTATCCTATCTCTATCAAAATCCTATCTTTATCTAAATCTTATCTTGTATTTAATATTTGATTTGTATTTAATATTTGATTTCCCTTATCCTTGTATATTTATTTGTAAGCTTATATATACCCTAATTGTAAACATTATGATTTATCAAATATACAAATCCTTTACATTTCTCTCTTAAAAATCTAAAATGGGGCATATAGAATTAATGCATTCAATGACCCATACCTCATTGCCACAAGGGAATGGTGACTCATCCCTCTGTCATTTTATTTCTGCTCAAAACTTTAATAAAACAACATTTTAAAATATCATAATATTCATCCATGCATAAAACTCATGCTCTATTAGTGAATTAAAATATCTCAACTCGTCGATGAACAAGTGGTCCTAGTAGAAAAGATGATAATCTTCATCCTAAGAGACTCGGGTTCAAATCGCTTTGTCTGCAAGGTGTATTGACAGACTTATTAATAATTATGAAAAAATTATTTGAACATAATTATAAAGTTCCTATCTTTTTTCTTGTATATTCACAAGATTGATTGAAAGCTTCTTGATTTAGGGTTTAAAATAATCCATAAAGTTTTCAAAACCCATAATCTTTTAAATCAAATTTATATATGTGGGTAAAATCATACCTCTAAATTGAATATGAAAAACTCTAGCCTTTTGTATTTTACTCCTAAAAATATATGAAAACTTATGAGAGATTCTTCGTCGATGTCAAAGGTAATTCAAAAAAGAAATTCATGGTGATTCTTCTCATTTCCATTGAGGCACTTTGACAGGTTGGAACAGTCTAGAGGGGACTTGATGCTTAGATTTAACTACTTAACAAGTCAAATAGTTAGAAATAAACTCAATGATAACTTTCTTCTTCCCGAGCCACCAATACTATTTTGAAGATATCAATACATTCTTATAATTCCTATAAACATTGCAAAAGAGCTACACGAGCTTCTTAAAAATATCAACTTTCAAATCGATGTTATCAAGTACAAAAATTGGGCTTCAGAAGCAAATACAGTTACCAGGGTTTACAAAGAATTCAGAGTTGGCATTAGTGCCAATTAGGTCACAAATGGATTTCAACTTTTCATTAGTACTTTGAAGTACCCAGATTCATTAAAAATAGAAGATTTAACTCAAATTTTTACTAGAAAGCTTTCATCCTTTTAAAGTTGGATATAAATGTTTTAGGGATCTCAATGATACAAAATAGAAGAATCTCAATTTACGAAAAAATTTAAAATACAATTTGGGTTCGCAATTTTGGGTGATTACTAAACAAAGTTTTGTGATTGAGTGCATCTACCGTAACAATGACTTTTCCTAGATGATAGACAATTATGGGTCAGAATCTTTCAAAAGTTTAATCTAAAACCTTTGTCGGAGGTTTCACTCTTTTTTATTCATGATGCATTTTAGCTCTTATGTTTAATAAACAGATGATATCTTTCACCATAAAGGTATTGGTTCCATATTTTTAAAGTAAATATGACTGCAACAAACTTCAGGATAGGAGTTCATAATTCTTATTGTGTAATTTTAGTTGCCGAAAAGTATATGCAATTACTTTTGCATCTTGCATCAAAATACTACCTAATCTATTGAGTGAAACACCACTAGATATGGTGAAGTACTGGTCGAATTCACCATAATAATGTTTGAGCCTTTGTCCGTTGACTTGAATTGGTGCCTATCCTTGCGATCTTTGATTGTGACTACACCATGTGAAAAAACTTTCACGATTTCAAAAGGTCATGACCAACGTGACCGCAATTTTCCAGGGTGTAGCTTTATTCTTGAGTTAAACAGCAAAACTAGTTGTCCAACTTTGAATTGTCGCTGCAATATGATCTTTTCATGCCATCGTTTGCTTTTGTCTTTGTAAATAGAGGCATTCTCATAAGCATTGCGACGAATTTCTTCCAACTCAATTAAATCTAATAATCACTTCTTCCCAGCAGCATCATAATCCATAATCGTTTGCTTTAAAGCCCATATAGCTGTGTTCTAACTCAACAGGTAAGTGACATGATTTTTAAAGCCCAATTGATATGGCAACATCCCAAGTGGAGTTTTAAAAGTTGTGTGAATTTCCCACAAAGCACCATCTAGACGCGAAGACCAATCCTTCATAGGGGTATTCTCCACCTTTTTCAGAATCTTTTTGACAGGCTCATTGGAGATCTCAAGATGTCCATTACATTGAGGATGATAAGTTGTAGCGAGTCTATGGTGTACTCCATATCCCTTTAACGTAGCAACCACTTGACTGCAATGAAAATGATTTCCTTGATCACTGATTAATGCCCTCAATGTCCCAAAACGAGTGAGTATATTCTTCTGGAAAAAATTTAAAACCATCTTAGCACCGTCCTTAGGTACAACAACAACTTATATCCATTTGGAAATACTCTACAACAACTAGAATATAGAGATTACCTAATAATTCAGAAAAGACCTATGAAATCCAAGCCCTAAACATAAAATAGTTTAATCTCCATAATTGGTTGTTGTGGCATCTCATTTCATTTGGATATTGGTCATGTGCGCTGACAACGGTCACACCTTTGTGAAAACTCATGGGCATCCTTAATTAATGATGGCCAATAAAATCCCGACTGAAGGACTTTCGCAGCTGTCCTCATACCACCAAAGTGACCTCCATACGGAGCATCGTGACAATGCTATAAAATTGGTATCATTTCTTCCTCTAGAACACAACGCTTGATAATATTATCATTGCAAACCTTAAAAAAATAAGTTTGTTCCAATAATATTTGGTTGCATCATGAAGAGATTTTGCTTTTTGATGGTACTTTAAAATATGTGTTTTCACTTTATTAATTGATTAATTTATATCTATCATGTTATCTTTTTCAAGAATTTATGCATTTTGTCTTTTTATTTGCATTTTCTTAACTCAATGGCTCTTTCTTGAATTATCCTTGAATTTATCATATTTTTGCTGCTAATGTTGTTGCATGAGTTCTTTCAGAATTGCAGCTAGGACTGCCGCCATATTGGGATGTCACTGCAATATTGATGTTGCTGCATAAACATTGTTTGGATTGCGTCCAAGACTGTCACCGCAATGATAGCTGTCAAAAAAATAAGATCAAATGATGCTATTAAGAAGATAAGATCAAAGGACAATGAGCTGGCAGTTAGTTACAACAAATTTTGTCCGAACATGATGTCGGCACAATGAAATAGTCATTGCAGCTAGGACTGCCGCCACATTGGGATATCATTGCAATACTGATGTTGCTGCATAAACGTTGTTTGGAATGCAGCTAGGACTGCCGCCACATTGGAATGTCACTGCAATATTGATGTTGCTGCATAAACATTATTTAGATTGCGTCCAAGATTATCACCGCAATGATAGCTGTCAAAAAGATAAGATCAAATGGCGCTATCAAGAAGATAAGATCAAAGGACAATGAGCTGGCAGTTAGTTACAACAAATTTTGTCCAGACATAATGTCGGCACAATGAAACAGTCATTATCGTCACAATGACAACTGTCAAGATAAGATCAAAAAATTATGAGATCTCTATTAGTACAACTGTCCTATACGAAATTTTATCCAAAAAATCTATGAAGTAAACCTATAAACACCCAATTGGAAAGTGACAAGGATATATATATATATACACGCATACACATATATATATACACATATATTTTCACTATAAAAAGGGAGGCTCACATCTTATCATCTTTTCCTTAGTTTTTGAGCTTTCTCTTGATGGCTATGGCGCTTAAAGCTTCCATGGTGCAACCGAGGTGAATCTGATGTAGAATTAAGTAGACACAACGAGTGTGAGGCAAAAGGAAGCATCAAGGAGCAACCAAGTTAACTAGAAATAGCTTTCACCATTTAGTTCTTAATGTTTCTTTTGTTTAAACGCCGATGATTATGGTTTAATTTTATTTTGTATGGAAATACTTTATGAGTGTTGACTAAATGTTTTTCTTATTAAGTTTTTCCGCTATCTTCTGATCTTTGGGTTTGAAACGAAAGTATTTATTGCAATCGTTGTCAATGAAAGTTGCAGTGTCAATTCAAGTTAACAATTGTGACAACGAAAGTTGACTCAATTGTTCTTGTATTTGCTTATTTAGCCATCACTAAAAGTTGGGTGAGTGAGCTTATATAAGTCTTTGGTTAATGGTAGAATTTGGGATTGGTAAAATATCCATGTGCTTTATTGCATCGACAATCATATTTTCTTTTGTTTCTTGCTAGCATTCATTATTCTGTTGATGAATCACCCCGGGAACCCTACTGCCATCATTATATCGTTTCTGTTTTAATTTTGGTACATTTCTTTTACATTACCTTTAACATTTACCTTTCATTGCTTCGACATTACCTGTTGCATTTACCTTAATTTCTTACTTATTGCACTAACATCGGTAGAAGCCCGAAAAATCATTCTCGTGATATCGATATCCGACAAATTTGTATTTGTCTACTATACTTGCATCAACCATGTACGCTTGCACAAATCATGTGATGACATTTCACCGATCACTTTCTCATGCCCAATGACACTTAGAGGGGTTTTCCCACACACTAGATAATTGACAAAATCTATATACCAAGGAGTTACATCCACAACAAACAACTTTTCATCTAGGAATGCATCAACAATTTAAATCTTATTTTCATTTTTGCTACCATATTCTAGTCTTGAAAGATGATTATCAACTTGATTTTCTGAACTTTTTCAATATTTTATCTCAGCGTCGAACTCTTGCAACAAAAAATCCATCGAATTAATTTTGGTTTTGCATATTTTTTTGCAAAAATATGTCTCAAGGCTGAATGATCAATGGACACTGTAACCTTTTCACCGATAAGGTCAAAGTATAGATGGTTCAAATACGATGAATATCAAGATTGTATTACTCACTCTTATCCTGATCTCCACTAAAGACTCATACATACATATTTACCACACCTTCCAACGTCGAAAAATAATATATGCACTTGAACAAGTGAACTGAATTCCTCCAAGTTCCCACCCAACTTTCATTGTGATACCTGTTAACCTAAACTTTCATCGCACCTTTTAGTGTCAGTGACTACATTTAACACTTCCATGCAAAATAGCATTTAAAACCCATAGCTTAAACAAGGAAGAAAGATATATAAAATATTCTAAAGTTCACAATTCAAAGGTACTGCCGTAATCAATGAAAAGAAAACAATAAACCATAATTTGATTTAAGTACAAAACAGTGAAGATAAATGGAAATCTTTATTACTAGCTATCTTGAAATATCTCCACAAAGTTTCTCTTGCTTTAGCACCCAACTCCTCTTCTTCCGGAGTTGTCCGACCTCGATCTACCTTGGTTCACTAGCTGCAAGCTTATGCCGCCATGGAAAAAGCTTCAAAGAAAATGAAGAATGAAGGAAATAGGACGATCAAATCTTCCTCTCTCTTTCCAAAGGTCCTTTTATAGGCCGATCCATAAAGGAAACATGTTCTTCATATGAATTTGGCGTGAAAATGCAATACAACATCTGTTACAACAGATAGTACAGGTTACACCTTTCATCCTTATCTTTAGAAATTTGCAAATAGTTGGCAACAGCGGTGACATGTCTGGCTGCAATAAAGAGTTACTTTTACAACAACATTAGTGATGCAACGATAAAACATCAAAATAGCAAGATTTAGCATAAAAAGGTGCAAAGTTAACTGAGTTATAAAAGATACAAAAACTAAGATGAAAATGCAGAAATGGATGCATGAAACATCAAAGTGTGGATAATTTAATCGATAAAAGGGAAGGAAATACATGCTCTTTAGAGAGCTATCAGCTAGCCAATCCTTTGTGATACTAATTGCACTATTTTATATATATCTTATAATGTAGTAAATGTTAGGGAAAACAAAAGTAAAAATGGTCGAGGGAAGACTCGAACCTAGGTCACTTGAGATGTGTAAAAACACACAAATCACTAAATCAATTCAACTGATTAAGATAACAAGGAAAAATATTTTAAATATATTTAAAGTATAGTTAAAGCAAGATTTAAAATAAAAATAGATTTATGATTTTTTTAAAATTAACTTTAATATTTTTTCTTTTTCAAATTTATTTTAATATTTTTCTTTTTTAAATTAACTTTAATATTTTTTTTCTTTTTCAAATTTATTTTAATAATTTCATATATATAAATATAATATTGAATTGATTTTTTAATCTAATTAAAAATCTTATTTTTTATTAAATATATTAATTCAATGACTATATATATTATATTAAAAAAATTAATATAATTAAAAAAATTATATCAATGAGTTTTGAGTATAATTTAATTTTTTAATATATATAATCATTGAATTAATATATTTTTATTTTCATATAATTTTAAATTTGTAATATAATTTTATTTTTTAATTTTAATATAATCATTGAATTAAGATATTCAATAAAATCTTAAAATTATTGATGAAATTTAAAAACTCGATTCATTATTATATTTATAAAGTCGTTAAAATAAATGTGAAAAAGAAATATTCAATTTTTTTAAAAAAACCATAAATTTATTTTCACTTTAAATCTTCCTTTAATACTTTAAATATTTAAAATGTTTTCTTCGTTAATTAAATTATTTGAATTGATTTAATAGTTTGTGTATTTGTACACATTCAAAATGATCTAGGTTCGAGTCCCCTTTCGACCATTTTTACTTCTTTTCCGCTGTTACTGTATTATAAGATTGTGCAATTCATATCAACGGATTGGCTGGCATAACGGTAAGGCTTGGGAATTTTCCATAGAAGTTGCAAGATTAACACCCACTAAAGCTATCTATTTCTCTTTAATTTTCCTTTAACAAGTGTCACCACCTGATTGGAGAAAAATAAATATATTAAATATAAAAAAATAAATTAAAATAAAAAATAGAGTAAATTCATTCGATCGAATGATGACACTTGTCGTCGTTTAATTGGTTGATTAATTTTATTTAATTAAATAAAAATTAGGACCAAATTGATATAATAGATAACTAACATGGACTAAATGTATAATTATACAACTTTTCGTTAACTGTCACGTCATCTCTTTGTTAAATTTTAACGACTGGTGATTAAAATAAAAATATTTTAAAAGTTTAATGGTATGATTGACGAGTTACTTAGTTGAATGGTTAAAATAAGACCACTTTCAAAGTTCGGTGATCACCTAAGTAGTTTACCCTACAAATGACACGGACTTTATACTTTTTATTTATACAGATTTTGGGTAGTTTTCGGCCTTCTTTGTATTTCCATAACTTGGTTTATATTTTCATAATATTTGAAAATTTTTAAACTCGTATGACATGGGACTTTACTCTTTTTCTTTATTTTACAGATTTTTGGGTACTTTTCAGTATTTTCATAATTTGGTTTATATTTTTATAATAATGAAAAATTGTATACTCAGTTGATTTATATCACCGATAACAAACCTATGCACGTTTTCGAAAAGGCACAGTAATAATAGGACCGAGCCATGATTCATCTATGAGAAGAACAAGTTTAACTTTGAAATAAGTATGATTTTACAAAGCAATTAAATTATAAAATTAAAGGAATTAATATTTTATTTTTCTAATTTTAAGATTAAAGGACTTAAAAATAATTAAACTAAAAAATTAAGAGTCAATATTTAATTTCATTAATTTTAAAACTAATAATATTTTAAAAATTAATTAAACCAGAAATTTGAGTGAGAAAGATAAGAACTTAATTAAACTTTTTGAAAAAGGACTTAATAATAATAGTTTCAAGACTATCAATGTCTTAAACTTCAATTAAACCATCAAAGTTAAAAAGGACAATGGACCTTTCTACAGTCAACGTGCGTCGTTCTTGAGTAATGAACTCTTCTCCATATTAATAATGACCTTAATAAAATATGTGATTTCGCAAAATAATCTAGATAATATATAGGTTTTAAATTGTACGAGATTTCAAATACTAAAATTTCGAATTTATCTTTGAACTGAAAATATTAGACTTCTTAATAACATTTTTGGTTAGTTTTTTAAGTTTTTTTTACAAGTATCGATACTTTTTTTGTAAATTTCGATTCTCTGTCCCAAACTGAAAATTTATCAAAACATTAAGTATTGATACTTATCGATACTTGAAAAAAAGACTAAAAAAACTCAACAAAAAATATTATCAAGAAACCTAACATTTTCAGTTCAACAACAAATTTCAAAACTTACCGTCTTTAATCGCACCCTAGACATACCGCACCCCAAACCTAGCTTAGTTCTTCCCTCTTGCTATACTAATCTTTACTCCATACATTTCAACCTTTAGAATGGGTCTATTCCATGGATACATATTGAAATTAAATGATATCTCAATCGTTGGAAGTTATGTTTTATTGGATACACTATATATCAAACACTATATATCAAATACACAAGAAAGAATAAATAATAGAAATAAAGGGTAAACTACAACGGAGGTCACTCAATTATGAATAAGATTATATTCGGATCACTCAATTATTAAAAGTTACATTTGAGTCACTCAATTATAATATTACATTTAGATCACCACCTAATTATTAAAAGTTACATTTGAGCCACTCAATTATGGATAACGTTACATTTAGGTCACCCTTCAGATTTAAAATATATATCTATTTATGTATTATAATAATTAATGATTTCAACTGAAGTACTCTAGTGTTAACGAGGGTGTACAAGTTATTTGAAAGAAAAAATGACTAAATTGATATATTTTTTAAAAATATAAAGGGTAAGCACAAATGTAACCGTATCTATAATTGAGTGACCAAAATATAATTTTACCCATAATTAAGTGATCCAAGTGTAATTTTAATAATTTAGTGACTCAAATATAACTTTACCTATAATTGAATGACTTTCGTTGTAATTAAATTAAAAGAAGATTGTGATGCTTATGTTCTTTGGTTAAATGAAAGAAATACACATACAGCAACCTTTCTCAACTTTTAGTCGAACAATGATGATAATCATAAAGCCCCATTATTAAATGGAAAAGACAGGTAAAAAACCAATTGCACACACGTGTAGAAAAGCCAGTAAACTTGCAAAGGGGTTCCTACCCACTAAAAATACCGATAGTAACAGCCTTATTTTATATCACAAATAGTTAGGTAAAGTAGGTTAATTTTTTTATTTAGATACTTAAAGTATTTTTAGATAAAAATAAATTTTTAATTTATTTATTTAGTCAAATTAAATACTTAAAATATATTTTTTGATTAAAATAATTATTAAAATACTTTCCGTCAAAATAGGTACATAATATATATTTTTTTAACGTAGGTATCTAAAGTATATTTTTTTATTCAAAATAGGTATTTAATGTTTTTTAATCAATATCACGTGACAATTTTTTGAAACTTAGATGAAAAGAATATATATATTTTAAGTACTTATTTTAATCAAAAAATACTTTAAGTACTTATTTTAACAAAAAATACTTTAAGTACTTATTTTGACTAAAAATATATTTTAAATATTTATTTTAACTATAAAAATATACTTTAAATATTTATTTCGACAATTTTTTTGAATATTTAAATAAAAAGATTAATATAATATAAGGAATAGTAATACTATATTATCCGCAAAAAGACAGTGAGATGATCTTAGGCTAGAAAAATGATCCCCTCAACTTATGATTTAATCCTCCACAAATAAAGTGAACAATCTGTCTGCTTTGTGTTTTTCTTTGCATAAATTATGTTGTCTTTGATGGGTACCTTGGAGGAGCATTTACAAAATGGGCTCACTTGGTTTGTTTGAAAGCTTCCCATTGGCTACTGAGGGCTGCATATGCTTCCAATTTCTTCCATAAATTCATCATCAAATTAACAAGTTGTAATGATATTTTTTTATTCTAGGTTTTGTAGAACGTGTCCTAAACCCTAGTCTAGGGCTAAGCAGAGCAGCAGGTATGATGGTAAAGCATGAATATTTATCTATTTATTTAGGATCATATATAATAAAATTAATTTTACATAAGTACGTATGTTTACAATATAAAATTTAAATCTTAAATTTTTAACTCTAATTTTAAAAGACTAAACTACAAACTCTAAACTCTAAATCTTAAATTCTAAATACCAATTTTAAATTTTAAAATCTACAACCTAAACTCTTAAACTTTAAGTCTTAAACTAAAACCTTACCTATAAAATTAAAAGGTACGTATAAATTAAAGTTTTTTTCCCCTATAATAAACTAAAAGGTTGTATATCAATTCAAAATATGTTATGTATGTATGTTGCATGCTATGATAATGAGATGGAAAACGAAGGAGATAATAAGGCCAAGTGCACAAGTGGGGAGAGATCATATAGAATCCTCCATGTCCTTTTACCTAGTTGCCATACAATCATATACTGAATGAATGGGGGCAATTGTGGTGTGGGTCATCTTCTCTCTTCTTTCTGGATTTTGTTCCATTTTCTCTAATTACTACATATATTTGTGTATATGCTACTATTTCATAGGCTTTGCAATGCCTGATATTCTTATTATACAGTAGACTTACCCCCATCCCATGAACACCATCTTAAACAAGAAAACTTGCCCCAAAAAGAAGGAAAAATCGAAGAATAGTGATCCCGTATAGGGAAAATTTAGGGAACGGTGGATGGTTGAAAAATATTTTCCCAATGCTCCCCTAATAGAAGAAAATTTGTAACTGATAAATCAGATAAATGAAATAGAAAAAGTAGTAAATTTGTTAAAAATTTAGGTTAACAAATATAACTTTTTTTGTGTACATATATAATTTTGTACAGCACACCAAAAATTCTAATATTCTATCAAATTTATTAAAGATATACCAAATTTTTTAATTTTAAAATTTTGGTATCTGTTGAAAAATTTTGTACTTAAAAAGTATAGGTATCCATAAAATCTTTTTATATACCACATCTACTATGTTAGATATTTTTGGACTTAAAAAAATTGATATCCAATAGAAATTAAGGATATCTTTTTTTGAATAGAGAAATTAAGGATATCTGTTAAATAAATTTGTTGACCAAAATATATATAATAATTTTTGGTATTAGATTAGAATTTTTGTTCTAAGAAAATTGGGTATTCCGTTAGAATTTTTAGTATTATGTTCCATGGTATACAATCAATGGTCAGTAAACACCGGTTGACAAGTGATCAACTGTTGGTCAATGTTTCTATTTAATATCAAAATAACCAATACTGGTACCAAAACATTTTGGTTTACCCGCATATATTATGAGTTTTGTTATACTCAGCTCTTACGATTGTGTATAAAAATTAATAAATTCTTATAATTAATGATTATTTTATTTTTTTAATAAAATCTATTAAAATATAATCAATTATATTCCTAAAAAATTAAATATCATTATTTTATAGTATTTAATAGAATTAAATTCTAACATCCTAAACTCTAAACCTTAAATATACAACGTACATTATAAATATTTCAAAATGTTATTATGACATGACAAAATTAATTGAGCAAATATATTTGGACAGCTGGCCAAATTGCTCGTCTTTATTCCTTATTCTCTTAGGTCATGAGTTATAAACCCACTAAAAGCACCCCTTCTTTCTCGAGTCTCTCATTTCCCTTTCTTTAAGGTAGAATTAGAGTTCGTCAAACAAATTAATAGGAAAACAACATAAATAAGGAAAAATATAATTATCAAAAATAATTTTTGAGCAACATAAATAGGATTTATGAAAAATTAGAATTATCAAATCTAAACCTCTTACAGAACATAACCTATACATGTTGCTTCGGAATACCATAAGCATCCATTTATCTTCAAAAACCAAGGGTATAAATCATGCGTCACAACTAAATTGAATCCACTCAAGGTGGGATAATAATCAACATGGACCTGAACGAACAAACAAACAAACTCACGCGCGTGTCGACATTCTATTAAATTTCAACAATCAGCAGGCTGAACGGGAAACGAGGCTTTGTATAAAATATAACCAAACTCTAGCAAGCTTCACAAATGAAACTGATTAATGTTTTGGGGTGTACACGTGGACCTTCTAATGAGTTGATTTCAGATCATGAGATTTTACAACTTCTTCCCCTTGTCAATAGATACTACTCTAAAGGAAAAACGGATTCTCCACAATGAACACAAATCCGACCAGTGTCATTTCAGAATATAAATTATTGGTGTGCCAAAAGATGGTTTTTGACTTTTAGTTGGAAAAGCATAAATAACCAAACTACTCTGTTGATCCAATCGATTATTTAAATGGAATCATTTCAGATAACTTCCAGGAAAAGAAAATAATGCATACGTACGTCATCCAAAATACCATCAGCGAGAATCAAGGACTGACTTCGATCTAACATCAAGCACCACTCTGTGCAGAGAACTGAGGTGCTCGGCCAAGTGGTATTATGAGATCTTTCATAATCTCATATTCTACCATACTTATCTGGGCACCATCCAGTACCTATGCAACCAACAAACATAGAAAATGAGCATCACAAAAATGAATTTTTACCATCAAATCTAGAAACTGCTTTTAGCTAGGGAAAAGAAACAATCAACTCATTTTTTTCCTTTACAAAGTATCGACTCAATGATCTCTTGATTATAATCAGAAACATATATATAAAGCAAAACAATAATAATAAATTCAAAAATAGTTCCAGTTGATAAATTTGCAAGCAAAGTGAACCATGCCTAATACAAATGCAAAAAAGACTGGCTGAAGACTCTAGTCAGCCTAAAAACAGATTACCGCAGCAAAACAAAGATTGTAAATCCAAAGATTCCATCATTCGCAGTCTACCGAATTGGATTTTGCTTCTCATGTCAACACAGCACAATATGGAGCTTTAGCTAACACAAGATTGAATTTTCAAGAATTCCCTTTATAATTTTACATTGAAAAATATCATAGGATACATTTACAATTTCAGCACCTCACCTTGTGAAGGAGCATCCTCCCACTAGTCAAGTATGAAGTGAGGGCAGGTATTCTACATACAGAAAGAGCATCAATAAACAGAAGCACAATTACTTGCCACTGTTTCATTCTGAATGCTGGAAGTGCTTCCACAAAAGACATTGTTTCTAGCAGGCGCCCCTGTATAAAAACACATTTAAAGAACATTCAGAAGCAGATCAACTCAAGACTATGGGATCTGCAAGGATCTCTTGGTAAAAAGAGCTTTTATTAATAAGCAGAAGTAGTAAGTTATGGCCTGAAAAATGGTCTTACAACTACAACAAAACACCCAAATAAAAGAGTTACGTGTCCTCAACGTCCTAAACAGAACTATAAGAAGTTTTCTACATATGATTAACCAGTTCACAATTAACGGTTCAGTATTAGTACCATTCCTTGCTCCAAAGTAGATATTGGTATAGGCAGTCTGAGAGCAGTTACAATAGCAGGTAAAGCTCGAGAAATACAGCCAGCAAGAGTTTCTTTAATTTCAGAAGAACGCCCATCTCGTAAGATATTCTTCTGTGGATACTCTCTCCCATTAACCGAGAGGTATTCTTCATGGAAAGTTTCATCTCTCCCATATATATAAGCCAAAGAAGATGATGTTATCCATTCAAAAAGTGCATTCCACATTGTTGCAAAAGTTGACAGCTGATTGACATCAAAAAGGGTAAGACAAACAGTGAAAAAAAGAGTAGGAAATTCAGGAATCATATGGCACCCTTGTCAGGTCTATAAGACTCACGGTCAAACTGAAACCCTCTGGTGGAGCATCAAACCAAGAGTCCTCTGGGTCAAAAAAATCAGAGCGTGGAATCCCAGGTTTTGCTGGCCACTTAACAGGGCCTTCTGGTTCAGATTCTGCTTCTGGTTCAAGTGTATCAACATTCTTCCCTTGCTCCTCCTTGTCCGCCTCAAGTGGATATGGCAATATGATAAGCCCAGCTTCAGAAACTGTACATAAAATGGGGATTATTAACAAACTCAGAAATTCTGAATGCAGCGATAAAAATTTGAAGCCAAATATAATTCACCGAATGCACACAAAAAAATACCAGCATCGTTGACATCAGAATCTCCAGATGCCACAGCTGCTGCTGCGTAGCTCAATGCCATAGCACAAGCTTCTGCGGATGCAACTCGTAACACTGTATCATCATCACCGTATTCTGCTCTGCCACACATTTCAGATTCTCCTTTCTGAGTATCCATTTCTTTAACTTCACAAAGATTGCCTTTCCGAGCATTGTCGGCATTTTTATTATCAGCCCAAGTAACTGAGCGATGAAGTTTCTTTGCTCCAGCAGATTTAAGGGAGGACTTAAGCACAGCCTCACTTGACGCCACAGCCTTGTGAACATGGGTTTCCTTCTCTGCTTCAGTACCAATTGTGCCCAAATCACTCTGATAGATACAACAAGTTGAAGGCAGTTCTACTATGCTAGAATCTTTTTCCCCCAACGCAGATGAGGATTCTGATATCAGACATTTTTCCTCAAAGTCTTTACAAACTCCTTCTCCTTCCACTCCTTTCAATTTTAAACCAGAGCAACCCTGTCTTGACCCTGGGGCTGGCTTGGAAACAGTATATTCATCATTCATGATTATTTCACTAGTAAAGTCCATCTCATTAATAGCATCTTTCATGCTACAAGGCTTCGTCCTTTGACCCTGTCTAAGACTGTCATGATTCTTACAAATGGTATATTCATTGTTCATAATTATAGCACTAGTGAACTCTATCTCATTATTAACAAAAGAATCTCCTTTGCTATTACCAAGCTTGGAACTACTAGAATCAAACACTGCAATTGAAAGAGAAAAAAAAAACATATGTTAAACTAAATAAAACCAAAATTTTCTATAGACAATAACTTGAATAATTGCGGATAAAAATTATAACCTCCATTTTTGCTGCTCTTTGAAGGTGAAGGCTTAGAAACCAGTTCTCTCTGTGGAACATAGCCCTCAATAGCATTGGAAGGACCCACCAACGAAACTTCCCCGGCTTTTGTTTCCTCATTCTCTTTAATCCTCAAATTGGGAAACCCTAAATTCCCATTCTTCCCCAAAACCTTGTCGCCCAAATACACGTCATCAAACAAACTCAAAATCGCATTAATTTTTGCATGATTCAAAACGGAACATCTCTCTTCCTGTAAACTCCCAGCGAAAGCTCGACTATTGATTAGGCAATCGGCCGAGCAAAACCTGCTGGTTTCCTGTAAATCGTAAACTCTGTGTTCTTTCAAAGAGATCCGGTAACGGCCTCTTCGATGGGGTTCGAAAGGTAAGAGGTTTGGGCAGAGAGGGTAACCGCAGGAGTTGGAAATTGACCTCTCGGTTACGACATCCTCGTAATCGCTTCGGGAAATTAAGGAACCAGAGGAGAACAGTTGATTCTCGCCTTGTATACCGTCGAGCAGGTGGAGTTGAATCTTGTGTACGGCTTCTGACACGGAGGTTGACTGATCTTTGGCCATCGATGATCAAACTTTTTCTCCTCTTGGGAAATTTTTCTCAACAATGAATAAGCGTTGTTATGCTTTAGAGCTGCAATCAGTTCTCGGCTTAACTACCAGAATGGTCTTATGTTACTCTATTACAGCTTTGCTTATTGATTTTTAAATTCGACCTATATAGTTATTTACGTTTTTTATTTGTAAATTTCAGATCACTCGAATACCAATTTCTGTTAAATGTGATTAAATGGGCGACGTGGCTATTAAAGAAAATTTATATAATTACACATTTTTATTAGTTACCTATTATATCAAATAATTTAATTAATAAATAAATTACTCAATTAGGTCTCGATACGGTCATCACTTTATTGAAAGAATTTAATTATTTATTTCTAATTAAAAAATTTATTTTCCTCCTCCAATCACGTAACACAACAAATAATTGTTTTGCCTTGGCTGGGAATCAAACCCAAGTTCCCCTAACTGTAAGTGGTGTGAGTTTTTCACTAGACCAAGTGGTCATTTATGATATAAAGTACAAAATACATACTTGATATACATAAAAAAACATTTGTGATATAAGTATGTCATGTTTGGGTTCCCTTAATCTATATTTATTTTTTTTCATTGCATTAACAAAAAAACTAAACCATATGTTGTATTTTGTACTTTATATCATAAATGATCACTTAGTTAAGTGGTAAACTTACACCACCTACACCCAGAGGAATCTAGGTTTTATTTCCAGCTACGGCAAAACAAATCTTTGTTTTATTAAATAAAAATAAATAATTAAATTCCTCTAATAAAGTGATGACACACGTTAGCACCTAATTAAGTAATTAATTTATTTAATTAAATTAGAATTAAGATTAAATTGATATAATAAGTAATTAATAAGGACTAAATGTGTAATTATATAAAGTTCTCTTTAACAACCATGTCACCCATTTAACGGCTCTTAACTTCGAGTGACCAGAAGTTTACATACTGAAAATGTAAGTGACCTTATCAGTCGAATTTAAAAATTAGTGACCAAAACTGTACTTGGATAAAACATAAGTGACCATTCTAGTAGTTAACCAAAAAAAGTAAACTAACCCTTGTATTGAGATAGAGATTTAATTTAACATTAATATTTTATTTTAGGTTAAAATAATTTCTTTACAGATAAAAAATATTAGTCAACTAATAATAAATAGTTTAAAATAATGTGACAAACCAACATGACAATACATGTTAACATGACAGTGTCATGTAAACAATATGTTGACTTGAAAGAATGTTATATTTGTAAAAAAATAATTTTATAAAATTATTATTTTTCCTTGATGTATCATTATGTCAAATCATTTTAAAATTGTTACTATGAGTGCACTTACACCTCGTGGTTTAATAAGTCATGGTGGTTATAGTGTCAACATACCATCAATTCTGCAATCACTGTATACTCGCATTATACTTAATATACAGTTGCCCCTCCAATTTAATCTTCTATCATTCCTCAAGCTTACATTGCAACACCATCTTTTATCTTTCCTCAAGCTTACATTGCAACACCAGAAGCATTGGTTGATGATGCATGATTTCTTGATTCGAGGCCACACATAACTTGATTAATAATTTCAGCAGCCTTCAACTCGATACTATTATTCCAGTCTCTAGCAATGTGCATGATGGAAATAGTAATTTTCTTCCCATTTAAATTCCTAATCAGTCGAGTCTTGTTATGCTTCTAAGAATTCTAAGTTGAATAATCTATTGTTTGTTCCTGGCATAACTGAAAATTTACATTTTATCTTTAATTTCACACAAGACAAATAAATATCTCTTGTGTTCTTCCATTCTTTCTGACAAGCAAGAGATTTAATAACAAGGAATGTTGTGCTTAGAGGGCATGAAATGATGGCCTGTATAAACATGATGTCGATGCTAATAAGTCTAGCCCAAGACAATAAACTTAACTCTAGATCTTATTTTTTATTACCTGCTCGAGCAATATTGAGTAGTGCTTTAAGAGGTTGTAATATCTCTTTTTTCTGGCAATAAAAATCTGGTTGAGTATACCCAAAGACCAATCATAAGATAGTTGTAAAACACATACTTATTTTATCTTGTTTATCAATATAAAATCATTATTATTATTTCAGTCTTATTCTTTGTATCTATAAATAAACTGAATTATAATAAAGTCCTTAGAATAATATAGTTATTCTTGAATGTCCTTAGTCAAGAATTATTGTGGGTTTGGACAATAATAATGTATTAAGACTAATATGTAGTTGATTGATGACAAAGTGTTGTCATTGACATGGAGATGTCAAAATCAATATATAAGTATGTGTTAGGGAACAACATACTGGACTGACCCGCTATGAGTATGTTTATTGGATTATTATGTGACTGTCACAACATTGCTTATGGTGATAACTACATGTATGATCCTCAAACTTGAGATCATCACTATTTCAACATCGTGAGTGACATATTTTGATACGGTCAAACGTGTGTCGTAACTGACTACACTATAAAGACTGATATTGGATATGTCATAATCCATGTAGCGAAATATGGTTGATCAAGAGAGGATTTGTCCCTCCTACATAATAGAAGTAATATCATAGGCCACTTGATTAAGTGAGACTAAAAAATGCATGGCCATGCTCGAATAAATTGATATGGGATATCATAGTTATTCGTTTATAATAGTCTACTCAATATATCAAGAAACATTAGATGGACTATACAAGTGTGACTAATCCATGACTTGTGTCCAATCTAGATATGAGGACAAAATGATGAAATACATAAAAGAAGTTAATCACGGAAAAAGGTTAAATCGAACCATGATTTCATGTAACTTAGGTAGCAATAATGTATTGCTAGATGTCACTCATTGCTTGTAATATTAGGATTGTTCTGGATATTATTGCTAACGTTACATGAACCTACAAGGGTCACACCCTATGATTGAAACGAAAAAAATATCAACTAGATAGCATGTGTACACGTAATTAGTGAGAAACCGAAATTGTTATAATTATTGTAATTATGGATAATTTCATTTATATATATATGTTAATATTTGATAAGTTAGTGTAATTATCAAATATTATTAAAGTATATATATATATATATCTAAAAGAAATATAATTAAAGTAGAATTAGATTCTACATATTTAATTATATTTGGTTATATATATTGTATATTTAAAGAATCCGAATTGAATTAGAATTAAATTTATAAATGCTATATAAAGGCATAAGGTATAGCGACCATTTATCCCTCTTTTTCGAAATCCTCTCTAAACAGTTAAAGAAGAGAAAATTTGTTTGTTTTATTCGGGTGGATTGTGTAGAGGTCGGAACGCTGCTGTGACGACTCAGATTCGATTTGGATTCTCTTATACTCGTTGCGGAATTCCAGATTACTTGAGGTAATGTTTTTCATCCTTTATCACCCCGAATTCGTCCCTTGTACATGGATCACTAGTGAATTACGTTGAATTATTTTCCTATTGCGCCATGAGGTGTATCGGCTTTTCCCAACAAACTCATCTATGTTAAGCTTGTCAATTTGGCAAATCTCACGAGCTGTTTTTCTCTGATTCAAATACTATGTAATCTGGTCCATTAGAATACACCTATTTTGTCTAATGATTTTTGTTACTACGTTGCTTTTACTTACTCTTGCACAAGATATATTTGGCTTTATTTTAAAATAAAAATCTAAAGTTCGACATGCATTTGAGCAATTTCATAAACAAGCAGAACGACAACTTGGAGGCAAGCTTAAAATTACTGTAGATTAACGGTGGTGATGAGTTTCAAACTCTTATTCCTTATCTCAAGGATCATAGAATAGTACATCAAATGTCGTGTCCTCATACTTTTAAGCAAAAAAGATTTCTTGAGAAAACACATACAAATTATTGAGGTTGGCATTTTAATATTGGCTCATTCTTCAATGGCTCTAACGTTCTAGAATGATACTTTTGCTACATCTGTCTTTCTCATCAATAGGTTGCCTTCATTAGCCTTAGCAAGTAAATCACCTTATGAAAAGCTTTTTCATCAAAAAAATGATTATAATATTTTTAAAGTTCTTGAATGTTTATGTTATACGTGTCTTCGACCTTTCAATCAACATAAGCTATAACTTAAATCTTCATCATGTATTTTTCTTGGATATTCTCCTTTTCACAAAAGGTATAGATGCTTAGATAAGACTGGTCGTGTCTATATTTCTAAGTATGTCATATTTGATTAAGGTATTTGTCCTTATAGTACATGGACTTTTAACTCTTCCCCCATTGTCAAATCTCAATATCATATGATGTCTAACTATATACTATTGGTTGAAAAGACAAATAGAAGTATTGTGTCATGGTTGCCACCAAAAGATCCTTCTTTGTTGAACAACGCATCACCATAGCTTCCTAGTTTCTTATCACCACCACAAACTTTCTCTCACAAGCAAAAGACATCATCACATCCACCTTTATCTACTACATTGCCTTTAACTTTTGTACATCTATCACATGTTCCGAATTCATCTCACTCATCTTCATCTCTTATATTGCCTTCATCTCCTTCATATTCACCTCGTGTTTAAATTTCATCTCATCCAGCTTCACTTACTACATTACCTTTATCTACTTTACATTCACTCCACCTCTAGTTCCATCTCATCCATCTTCGCCTACTACATTACATTTATCTACTTTACATTCACCACATGTTTCGATTATATCTTAGCCATCTTCACCTACTACATTACCTCCATCTACTTCACATTCACCATATGTTCAGATTTCATCTCTTCCATCCACACCTACTATACTATGTCCATTTGCTTCATATTCACCGTATGTTCAAATTTCATCTCCTCCATCCACACCTGCTACATTACTTCCATCACCTTCACATCCACCATAGCTTAGATTCCATCTCATCCATCTTCATTTACTCCATTACCTTCATCTTCATCGCGTACTCCACATCCATTACTTTCACCTCATATGCAGAATACACATTATATGATTACAAGAGGAAAAGTTGGTGTGTTCAAGTCTAAGGTGTTTATCACTAAATACGAAAAAGATGATCTCACTAATGTTTTTGAGGCTCTCTAGCATCCTAATTAGAATGAAGCAAACCATAATAAGTAGACATCCCTTCTTAAGAATGGTACTTGAAATTTGCAGCCATTGCCTTTACTTGCAAGGTAGTTGAATGCAAGTAGCTTTTTAAGATAAAAATAAATTTAATGGATCAGTTGAAAGGTTTAAAGCACGATTAGTTGCAAAAGAGTTTTCATAAAAGATTGGACGTGATTTTAAGGAGACCTTTAATCCTTTTGTTCGTGCAACCACTATAAGAATTATGCTAGTCATTGTTGTTATGCAAAATTGATGTGTTAGAAAAAAATGATATTAACAATGCCTTTTTAAATGATGATATCTCTGAAGAGATTTACATGACTCAACCACTTGGGTTTGAACAAAGAAGGCCAGATGGAAAAAAGTTGGTTTGCATATCTCTTTATAGGTTGTGACAAGCACCACGGGCATGGTTTGATACATTGAGGAATTGTCTCACCGCCAAGCTTGGTTTTGCATCTGCCAAAACAGATACCTCTATATTTATCAGAGATATTAATCAGTGCAAAATTCTTCTCATGGTGTACATTGATGATATTATCATTATTGGCAGTCACTTAGCCAAGGTTGATATTATTGTTTAGGAAATTAATATTGGATTTTTGTTGAAAAATTCGGGCGAACCATGCTTTTTTCTTTGTAAGAAGATAATTGGTTCTTAAGGACTGGTTTTAATTAGAAGTACATGTTAAAATTGTTAGCAAGAGTAAACATGTTGCAATCTACACCTACTCCTACACCGATGATAGTCTATCCTAAACTCATGGTAAATGATGGATTTAATTTTGATTATATTCACCCGTATAAAATCTTGGTAGGAGCCCTTCAATATGCGTGTCTCACTCGACCTAATATTGCTTATGTAGTGAATAAATTTAGTCAATACATGAATGAACCTCGTGTGGTTCATTGGAAGCTTGTCAAAAGAATTTTGTTATATCTTGCAGGAACACTTAATTATGGACTAGTGTTTAAACATGTTGAAGTGCTTAATTTAGTTTTCTATTCTGGTGCTAATTAGGCATCATTAGTGGAAGATAGAAGGTCTACAACAAGTTATTGTATTTTTATTGGATCAAATCTTGTTGCTTGAAGCTCTAAGAAGCAAGTTGTGGTATCACAATCCACATCTGAGGCTGAATATTGCAACCTTGCTAATGATGTTTCTAAGCTGGTATGGTTGGTGCAAATTTTTGGGATGATTAATCAATGGTGAAAGTTCAAGAGGGGTGAATTGGTAATTTAAAAATTGTGGAAGCAAATTGGAAAGATAGAAAATTTGGACACAAGAGATTTATAGTGGTTCAACCTTCTAACAAGGTTTACATCTACTACCTTAACTTCCCACTAAGGATTTTCTCAAATTCACTATGAATTTCTTCCTTTTTTCAAGGCTCAAGAGAAAACCTTTACAATCTCAAAGCTTATACCCCTAAGCTTTGAGAAAACTCTCATTTACAAGAAGAATAATAGCAAACTGAAAAATCCTCTCAAAAGATAGAATGTTTTCCCAATTACAAGTTCACTCAAACCTCAATCTTGAATCAAAAGATTACAAATGAGCTCACTCAAGTGGGTTATAAGATTTGACTCTAAATGACTCAAAGATTGTTGGATATGTGCTTGAATGCTTTTGACTTGATCAATTGTTGTTGTTATAGCTTTAGAGACTTATTTATATACCTTCTCATTGATTTTGACCGTTTGGGTAGCTGAGATCATAAATATAGCCGTTGGACTTTATTTTCCCGCAATAAATGTTGTTTGCCAGCATAGGGTATTAGTACACGGGCTTCGGTATCGGTACACGCTATAAGAAGAATGAACCGTGGTACAAAAGGGTATCGATACATGGAGTGTATTTACAAAGGGGTATCAGTACAAGCTAGGCCATATCGGTACCAATTTTTCTCATTGGAATCTAAGAAAGTTGAGAACGAAAAGAGGTATTGATACGTCTAAGAGGGTATCGGTACGATATAACTAATTTTCAAGGTTGTGATTCCAATAAATTGACAACGCAACGATCGGATCTTAAATGCAAATGATTTACAAAATCTTGACACCATGTATCGGTACGCATAAATTCGTACCGTTACTCAAAGGCAAATTGGTTCCCAGATATGAATGGCATGCCGATACGGCTACATGCGTATCGGTACCCTATAGCCATTAAATTAAAATTGACATTCCAGTAGCAAAAGATTGTATTGATACGGATAAGGACGCATCGATACGCTTGAGCCAATTTGGCTATTTGGGGTTTAAGGTTTTGACTTAGAAAATATTTTATGTTCGAATCCTTGTTAATTTGTAAGTCTTTTTGAGTACTTAAAAATTATCTCTTTTTACAAAATAGTCCTTAAAACTCCTTGTTATATCAAAATTAAATATAGGTTTTACAATCTTCACCTTTTTGATATAACAAAACCAAAATAAAATTTTAAGTCTTTTGAAATCATTCATCCTTTCTTTAAGGCTAAAAGATAGTTTATTTTTGAAAACCTTTTGAAAATTTAATCTCATAGTTCTCCCCCTTTTTGTTAGATCAAAATTAATAGGGTAATTTAAAGACAAGATATAAAGCAATAAAGAACTCCAAGCATAAATAAACAACATAGATATTATTGAATTCAAAGCAACATTAAAATATCCAACTTAAAACTTAAAAATATAATCCAAAAGCATAAAATATTCAAAGCATACTGTCATATGGAATCAAATAAAAGACAAAGGTGCATAAACTCAAATCCTAATATGATATGATATGCAAAAGCCTAAGGAGCGTCTTCATCCTCATCATCCTTATCTTCATCTTCCATGCCATCATCACCAAGAGAATGATCACGCCATTCACCATGGAACGCGGTAAGAGTCATATCCATCGAAGCTTGGCGAGTCTCAATGGAAGTCACTCGAGCATCCAAGGAATTGAAATAAGTGTCAAGAGCATAACACCTTGTGTTCATCTCGGCAAAATGAGCATCCAAAGTAGCAAACTTCCCATCAAGGTAGGCCATAAGAGCATCTAGGAAGGTGGAGCAACTAGATCATCCAGAACAACCAGAGGAATTACCACTGGATCAGATTGAGCATCACCGAGAAGATTCACAATCTTAATCCATTCTCTTTTGTAGTAGGTAAACTTTGCTCAATGGAGAGAATGATCATCAATGCGGTCAATGAGAGGCGAAACAAGATCATAAGAGCAATCGATCCCTAGCTTGTGGAACATGTAACTCAAGGCGGTGTCATAGGTGAAAGATGTAACAATAGAGGTATGACAGTTTTGGACAAGGAAGACTATCTCGACAAACATGATTTGGGCTAGGTTTGGACGCTTACCCTCATGGAAACAATATATCCAAAAGTCATCGACTTGGTGAATAGTAGACCACTTACCACCGGATGACCAAAACCACCAAGTGATGAGGAGGTGAAGGAAACGTTCATGGGCATCAAGTATGAAAATGGAGCCATTATAGGTGTGAGTATAAACATTTTCATCATCTAAACCAATATCATCCATACCAACAAGATCGGCTATAACAGTAGAATCAATTTAAAATTTGTGACCCATAAGGTAAGACTCAATAGCAATGACCTCAATTTTTGCTTGGTTATAAATACATCGAGCATTAAAATAAAAAATAAGAACAATATTTCTATAAAGAATGCCAGGTATGCTTAAAAAGGGTATGAACTTCCATTATCTCATTTAATCAAGGTAGCAAAAGTGAAATTTGTCGAAATTTATAAAGGGTATGAAAACAAAATGCTCACGAAGGACTTTAAAATTTTGGTATTGTTTAAAACGGTCCATAGCGTGAGGATATTGAGGCTCCTTAAAACATTGTTGAAAAATAAGGTTTAAGTTTGGTTTTGTACCATTATTTTCAGGATTTGGTTCGGTAGGACTGGAAAAACTAGACCCGATCTCTTTTCTTGCTCTTTTCTTAGGACCCATATTCCTGAAAAACAAAATTCAAACCACAAAAAACAATGTATGCATAAACATCACATTCAATCCAATAAATCAATCCAATGATCAAGATATTGGTAAAAACTATATCTTATAGTTTTAAAAATCATATATGAGTATAAGAAAAAAAGTTTGGTGAAAAGAAAATTGAAAAAACAATAAAGAAAAATATACGAGTATAATTTATATTCGAACAAAAAAATCAGTTTTGAAAACGATTTTGTAAAAATAAAAAAAAATGTTATATAAATTCTAAATATATATTTGAAACATAAATAATATACAAATATGAAAGAAATTGAAATTTAAAGAAAATAGAGTTCATACCTTGAGTATGGATGAATGGATGAATGAAGGGATGATTTGGACAAAGCTTGATGATAGTAACTTTGGTTTGATGTTGAAAACAAAAGCCCCCAAAGAGTTTTGATGATATGTGATGAAAAGCAAGGGATTTGAGAGGTTTAAATAGAGAATTTTTGACCTAGGATTTTTAGGAAAAGTTAGAGTTTGATATAAATTAGGAAAACCACTTTTAAAACCCCATTTAAAGCTCTAGCGGCTACGTGTATCGATACACGAAAGTCGTGTACCAAAAATGCATATTGGTATAAATATACCCCATATCGATCCCTAACCCATACTGGTACAAGCTAACCTATACCGAAACATTGCCCCTAATACTCGTATCGATATTGTATGCCCCGTATCGATACCCCTAATCAATTTGACAAAATTGGTTGTAAGGGACCCAAAAATTGAACTTAATCGAATCGATATGCATGTATATGATACGAGATCATCATGAATGAGCAAAAATATATGCATACTCCCCCTACCAACATGAATAGATGTATATGGAAGTGAAAACACATCAACATGAAAATCAAACAAATTTAAGCAATTTTAAACACCAAACAAGGCTCTAAGGTTCAAGAAATGCTAGTAAGCCCTAACTCTCTCCTAAGAGACCAAAAACGCTCTTTGTCTAAAGGTTTGGTAAAGATATCTGCAAATTGGTTCAAGGTGTCTACATACTCTAGAACTACATTATTTTTCAAGACATGATCTCTAATGAAATGATGTCTTATCTCTATGTGTTCGGTTCTAGAATGTTGGATGAGATTCTTAGTGAGACAAATGAAACTTATATTGTCACACTTTAAAAGGATGGTACCTACATCAATTTCATAATCTAAGAGTTGTTGCTTCATCCAAAGAACTTGAGCTCAACAACTTCTGGTCGAAACAATGTGCGTCTCTAAGGTATCTAAAGATTCTCTTAATGGATTGTAGGTATGATTCTCTAGGACTAACTTGAAATCTAGCACACGAGAAAACCCTAAACATTATATCTTGTCTAGACATGATATAAGCATACTACCTAAGAATTGACAAGTACCGGAGGTACTCTTTCTATCTATCTTACAACCTCCATAATCTACATCCGGATAAGCATGCAAACTAAAGGAACAGTCTTTAGAATACCAAAGGCCTAAACAATATGCGTCTCTAAGGTATCTAAAGATTCTCTTAATGGATTGTAGGTATGATTCTCTAGGACTAACTTAAAATCTAGCACAGAAGAAAACCCTAAATATTATATCTTGTCTACTTGCGATAAGATAAAGCAAAGATCCTATCATTGATCTATAAAGTTTTAAATCAACACAATTACCTCATTCATCTTTGCCAAGCTTTGTAGAAGAGCTCATTGGTGTGGCTTGAGATTTCACATTCTCCAAGCCAAATGTCTTGAGCATATCCATGATTTAATTAGCTTGATTGATGAAGATGTCATCCTTCATTTGTTTAATTTGGAGCCCCCAAATGAATGAGAGCTCTCCCATCATGCCCATTTCAAACTCACATTGCATTAATGTAAAACCAAAGTTTGATTTTGATATAACAAATTGTTTAAGGACCTATTTGTAAAACAAAATAAATTTTTAAGTATCTCAAAGACTCACAATTGACAATGATTTTTCAAGTACAAAATTATTCAAAGTTAAAAACTTAAACCCCATAAATTTTTCTAAGTGTTTTTAAAGCCAAATTTAACTTTTATGCCCAAGCGTATTGATATGCCCTCCAGCGTTTCGATATGGGCTTAACTTAAAAGGCCACTAAAAGAATCTATTTCGATACAGGCAAGCATGTTTCGATACGGTTCCTTCTGTTTCGATACGTCTTTCATACTAGGTTTAAGATTTAAGAATAGAGTACTGATACATATACCATTGTATCGATACGGGGGTTAAGATTTTTCCAATTTTTTCATTTATTATTCAAACGTTTCCTTGTCAGTTATTGGGAACACGTGATTTTGAAAATCAGTTAACCCGTATCGATATGCCTACATGGCATACAGAAAGAGGTTTTGGCAGTAGCCCAAGTGAGCAAAATTGTATCAATACGGCTTTACCCGTTTCGATACGCCTTTTGTTTTACACTAAGACTGTACCAATACACCTTCTCGCATATCGATACGCCACTATATTTTGTACGCAATAGCTCTTTCTATTTTGAGATAGGTATCGATATGACTGATTGTGTACCGATATGGTTGGTTACAGTTGAGCATTTATTGCAGGAAAAATGCAGCCCAACAGCTATATTGATGATGCCAACCACCCAACGGTTAGAAATCAATGAAGGGGTATAAAAACAAGCACCTGAAGCTACAACAACAACAATTGAACAATTGAAGCACATTCAAGCATAAATCTAATCCTTTTGAGCCTTATAGAATCAAATTCTTGTAACCCTCTTGAGAGATTTTATTGTATTCATTTTTATTCAAGTTTGAGTTTGTGTGAACTTGTAATTGGGTAAACTTATCTACCTTTGAGAGACATTTTTCTGTTTACCATAATTTCTCTTTGTAAGAGTGTCTTTGATCAAGCTTTGGGTAGAAAGCTTTGATCGATTATAACAGTTTCCTCCTAAGCCAAGAAAAGGGGACGAATTCATTGAGTAGTTTGTTGAAATCCTCAGTAGGGTGCTGAGGTAGTGGATGTAGAGCTTGTTCTAAGTTTGAACCACTCTAAAATTACTTGTGTCCAATTTTTACATTTCCATCTTGCACCCTTCAACTTTTAAATAGCCAATTCACCCCCTATTGGCCAATTACCATTGTTTGATCAACTCAACAATTGGTATCAAAGCTACACACACTAGAAGGATTAACATCATCTTGATTCAATCTTGGAGAAGTTGATCAACCGCACACCAAGATACATTCAAGACATGGCATCTACCTCGGGTCAAAGCTTGTACGAGTCACAATCCATCACAAAACCACCATTCTTCAATAGGGACAACTACCCATATTGGAAGAACCGAATGAGGCTATTCATCAAATCCAACGATTACGCTCTTTGGGATATAATCGAGGACAAGCCATCCATTCCGATAATACAAGAAGAGCAAGAAGTGGCCAACCTTTGCCTCATGGCTTTTGAGGAGGATCTTATGGTAATCTCTAACTCATCATCTTTTGATTTTACATATGATGAATTGCATGATGCATATGATGAGTTGTAAGAGGTTTACGATGAGTTAGTAGAAAAATTTAAAGAATCAATTTTGAAAAACAAGAAAACAATTTCCGATCTAAGCTCCAAATGATTCTCTTTCAAAACCCAACTCGAAACTCGAAAAGAAAGTTTTGTATTTGATAAAATTTTCAAATGATCTAAAAAAATCTTGATTTAGAAAAACTTCTTTTCGATTTCCAAGATTATCATACCAAAGAGGTGGATAATCTTAAAACTTCTCTAAACACTATTAGGAAAAAATGTTTTGTGAAAGAAAGTTCTTCAAAATCCCAATATGTGAAAAGAAATTTTGTTAACCACAAACAAATAAGCCTCCATAAGCATTCTAGAAGTAAAAATATTAGAAGTGTATGGATTCCTAAAGAACTTATTGCTTCTAATGATATTCATGCTATTACTTCTTGGATTCCCAAGGGAACCGAGTTTTGGGGAGCTAATACTCATGGACCCAAAATGATTTGGGTACCAAAAATCAAGAATTAACTATTTGTTTGTAGGGAGAGCATTGCTACAAGGCCAAAGCTTCAAGCAAAAACAAATGATACCTTGATAGTGGATGCTCAAGACACATGACCGGTGACAAGAGTAGATTCTTAGAGCTCAAACCAAAGAGTGGAGGATTAGTGACTTTTGGTGACAACTCCAAATGCCACATTGAAGCGACTGGCTCTATTGGTAATCTTTCAACTACTCTTATTGAAAATGTTCTTTATGTCAATGGTCTTAAGCAGAATTTATTGAGCATTAGTCAATTGTGTGATAAGGGCTTTAATGTTCCATTTGATGCTAATGGATGTAAAATCATGAACATTGAAACTAATCAAATAATGCTCATAGGTCATTGCATAGGTAACATTTACATGGTGCATTTAGATGACATTCATGTTTCCAATGCATGCTTTGTTGCACAAAACGAACATGATATATGGTTACCGCATAGGAAACTAGGACATGCTAGCATGAATGGTTTAGAGAAATTGGTTTCCCTAAATCTAGTAAGAGGTTTACCTAAGCTAAATTTTCTAAAGATAAAATTTGTGATGCATGTGCTAAGGGTAAACATCAAAGATCTTCATTTAAATCCATTAATGATGTTTCTACATGTAGAGTGTTACAATTGATACATATGGATCTCTTTGGGACAATTAGGACTATGAGCTTGGGTGGTAAATCTTATGCATTTGTGTTAGTAGATGACTACTCTAGATACACTTGGGTTCTCTTCTTAAGTACTAAGGATGAGGCTTTAGAAAAGTTCATCACATTTTCAAAAATTACTTAAAATGACATTGGTCAAAAGATTTCACATATTAGAAGTGACCATGGAACCGAATTTCAAAATATAGGTTTTTGAGGATTTTTGTAATGAAAATGGTATAAGCCATAATTTTTCATCTTCTCCCACTCCTCAACAAAATGGGGTAGTTGAGAGGAAAAATCATACTTTAGAAGAAATGGCTAGAACCATGCTTTGTGAAAACATTTACCTAAATATTTTTGGGTGGAAGCCACTAATACAACTTGTTATATCATAAATCGAGTAATGATTAGGCCTATTTTGAAGAAAACACCTTATGAGATTTTGAAAACCAAAAAGCTTAACATTAGCTATTTCCATCCATTTGGTTGTAAATGTTTTGTTTTAAACAATGGAAAAGATAATTTAGGTAAATTTGATGTTAAAAGTGATGAAGCTATTTTTCTAGGATACTCTTTAAACTCTAAAGCCTATCGAGTATTTAATAAAAGAACTTTAGTTGTTGAAAAGTCCATCCATGTTGTTTTCGATTATAACCTCCTTCCGAGGAAGGATTCTTGTGATGATGATGATATAGGAATCATTGAAGCCATTGATGGAGGATAAACATCAAAGGTGGATGAGGTTCCAACCAAAGAAGAAGAAACACAAGATCCACCTATTGAAGCCTTGAAAGACATGGCTCTTGAGGAAAAGGAGGTCACCTACCCAAGAGAGTTCAACTATGTCAAGGGTGGTGAGATTTTGGGTGATCCATCCAAAGGGGTAACCACTCGTTCTTCTCTTAAGCTTTTTAGTAATGTTGCATTCAGTTCATGCATTGAGCCTAAAAATATCAAAGAAGAGCTTAATCAATTTGAGAGAAGTAAAGTATGAACATTAGTTGATAGGCCTAGTAATAAATCTACAATAGGAACTAAATGGGTCTTTAGAAACAAGCTAGATGAGAGTGGTAACATAGTGAGGAACAAGGCTAGACTTGTTGCTCAAGGTTACACTTAAGAAGAGGGAATCGATTTTGATGAAACATATGCACTCGTAGCTAGAATAGAAGCAATCAGGATACTTCTTGCATTTGCATGCTTTCATGAGTTCAAGCTTTTTTCAAATGGATGTCAAAAGTGCTTTTCTAAATGGTTTTATAAATGAAGAAGTGTATGTAGAACAACCATCGGGTTTTGAGGATCCAAAATTTCCAAATCATGTTTTCAAACTCACTAAAGCTTTATATGGTTTGAAACAAGCTCCTAGAGCTTGGTATGAAAGGCTTTCAAACTTTTTGACTGAAAAAGGTTTTGAAAAAGGTAAGGTGGACACTACACTTTTCATTAAAAGATATGGCAAAGACATCTTAGTAGTTCAAATTTATGTAGATGATATTATTTTCAGTTCTACTAATGAATTGTTTTGTCAAGAGTTTTCTAAGCTAATGCAAGATGAATTTGAGATGAGCATGATGGGGGGAGCTCTCGTTTTTCTTGGGGCTCCAAATCAAGCAAAGGAAGGATGACACCTTCATCAATCAAGCAAAGTATATAAAAGACATGCTTAAGAAGTTTGGCATGGAGAATGTGAAGCCTCAAGCTACACCAATGAGCTCATCCATAAAGCTTGACAAAGATGAAGAAGGTAAGTGTGTCGATTCTAAGCATTATCGTTCCATGATTGGCTCTTTGCTTTACCTTACCGCAAGTAGACCCGATATTATGTTTAATGTTTGCTTGTGTGCTAGGTTTCAAGCTAGCCCTAGAGAATCGTACCTTATAGCTGTTAAGAGAAACTTTAGATACCTTAGAGATACACCTAGTTTAGGTCTTTGGTATCCTAGAGATTCCTCCTTTGATCTTCATGCTTTCTTAGATGCGGATTATGGGAGATGTAAGATAGATAGAAAGAGTACATCCGAAACTTACCAATTCTTAGGTAGTATGCTCATATCTTGGTTCTCTAAGAAACAAAATAGTGTAGTTTTATCTACCACCGAAGCAGAGTATATATCGGTCGGGAGTCATTGTGCTCAAGTCTTTTGGATGAAGCAACAACTCTTCGATTATGGAGTCGATGTAGGTACCACACCCTTTAAGTGTGACAACACTAGTGCCATTTGTCTCACTAAGAATCCCATTCAACATTCTTGAACTAAACACATATAAATTAGACATCATTTCATTAGAGATCATGTCTTGAAAAATGATGTAGTTCTAGAGTATGTTGACACCTTACACCAATTAGCGGATATATTTACCAAACCTTTAGATAAAGAGCAATTTTGGACTCTTAGGAGAGAGTTAGGTTTAAACATCATCTCTTGACCCTTTAGAGCCCTTTAAGGTAAAAAATTTGCTTGAATTCAATTCATTGATTTGCATGTGTGATTTTGCTTCTTGATTCATCTATGCTTGTTGGTAGGAGGAGCATGTATCCATGTTAGACCATACATGTTGTTCACATATCATCTGCATGCATTTTGGTTCGAATAAAATCAAACTTTTGAGCAACTTGTGGCCCAAAATGCATTTTCTAGGTTATCTGTATCGAAACGGGTTAAGGTGTTTCGATACACCATTCTTGACTCAACTCAGATTGCATTTCTAAGCACAAGTGTATCGATACGAGTCCATCTGTATCGATATGGGTTCAAGAATGTATTTCGGTACAGTCAAGTCTATATTGATACAGGAATCATGTTTAGTACACCTCATAGGCGTACCGGTATACCTATTTCGATACGCCACATGGCGTATCGATACACGGAGTCGTATGCCATTAAAAGACTCATTAAAGGGTTTCCAACTTTAACCAAAACTTTTACTCAAAACCCTAGCCGATTTTCCCTTTAAATACACACCCAATTCTAAGTTTTTCACATCAGTTCATCAAAGATTTTGAGGGGTTTTACTCTAAACATCATCCCAAGCTCTTTTCATCAAATATTGTGCATTGCTTCATCCCCATTCATCCATAATCCCAACTTCAAGGTATAAAACTCTTTTCCTTTCCTTTTTAATTTGATTTTGATTTCTATACTGTTTTTACTTAGTTTTTGTGTTTTAAACATATACATACTATAGTTTTTCAAGTTCCTGTAAAAAAAATTCAAAAACTAAATTTTTTTGATTTGAATATAAAAATATATTGTATCAATTTTAATCTGTTTTTTTTAATTCCTTTACCAATTTTTTTATACTTGTATATGTTTTTAAACTATAGATTTTTTAAACAATACCTTGAATTATTGGATTGAATATTGGATCGAATATGATATTTATGCATATATTGTTTTGTGCCTTAAAATTGTTTTTCAGAATATCTATGGCACCGAGAAAGAGAGCCAGAACAATCGAGGATGGCGAGTCTTCAACCGAAGACAATTTGGCTTATCCCAACCTTAGCGTTATTTACCAAAAGAGTTTTTCTACCCCGACGGCTTTAAATCACTTCAAGCAATACCAAAACTACAAAATTTACCACGAAAGAGTAAGATCTCTTCCATTCTTAAACTCTAAACGTTTCAAGTTTAAATATTTTCATCTTTTGAGACGTTGGAATTTTACTCAATTTTTTTCTATGCTTAGGATTTTATATCGTAATCTTGTCTCGATTTTCTTTGCTAATGCTTGGTGCATCCCTAACCAAGACCGTTCTAAGGTCATAGCCATTGAATCTTTCTTGATGGGGTAGAAATTTCGAATTGACATCGATACCTTGAAAAATGTTTTTGGATTTGATGATGAGGGTATTGATGATGATGACTCTTTGGGCATGTTCTTAGAGGCTCCGTAACCGTATTAGACGCGCACGATCGCATCCTACACTTGATAATCACTTGGTGGTTTCGTCCATCCGGTGGTAAGTTCTCCACTATTCGTCAAGCGGACAATTTTTGGATTAGACGCTTTCAGGAGAACAAGCAACCGAACCTTGCTCGGATTATGTTTGCGGATCTTGTTTACCTCGTTCAACACCGTCACACTTTGATGGTATCTTCATTTACTTACGATATGGCTTTGAGTTATCTATTTTCGAACTTGGAGATTGATTGCTCTCATGACTTCGTCGAGCCCCTCGCGGATCTCATTGATGAGTGCTCTCTTAGTCGAGCCAAATTTCACTATTTCCATAGAGAGTGGCTTCATCTTGCCGAGATTCCATACGATGCTATCCCCGAAGAACCGGAAGCTCCTCCACAAGCCGCTCCTCAAGCTCCAGTAGCTTCACCGGTTATAGATGCTCTCATGGCTTATCTCAATGAGTAATTCACTACATTAAACACCTCTATGACCTCATTGAAGACAACCATGAATGAAGGGTTTGCGGACATTGATACTCGATTTATTTCCTTGGAGGAACGAGTTCAAGCAATTGAGAGCCAACAAGGATCAATGGATATCTCTCTCACGACTTTCCATGGGAACGGAGACAATCTCAAGCTGCTCAAACCCATGATGAAGATAAAGAGGATGAGGATGACGAGGATACTCCCTAGACATTCATTGTATATCATACATGTCACATTAGGATTTCTATTTTATGCACCTATGCTATTTAATATTTGAACTAATGCTTATGTTTTTAGGATTTTAAGTTTGGATTTTTCTTATGTTGCTTGATTATTGCTTTATGCTTCAACGAATATTATGTTGTTTTTGCTTTACTCTTGCTTATCTATTGATCTATCATTGATTTTGATCTAACAAAAAAGGGGAAACGTAAAAGTGCTTAAATTTTCAAAAATATTTTTAAAACCTATCTTAAAGTAAGGGGAGTTTTTCAAAAAGACTTAAAAATTTAACTTGGTTTTGTTATATTAAAAAGGGGGAGATTGTAAAACCAAAGTTTGATTTTGATATAATAAATTGTTTAAGGACCTATTTGTAAAATAAAATAAATTTTTAAATATCTCAAAGACACACAATTGACAAGGATTTTTCAAATATAAAATTATTCAAAGTAAAAAACTCAAACCCCATAAAATTTTCTAAGTATTTTCAAAGCCAAATTTAACTTTTACACCCAGACGTATCGATACGCCCTCGAGTGTTTCGATACGAGCTTAACTTAAAAGGCCACTGAAAGAATCTTTTTGATACATGCAAGCCTGTTTTGATACGGGTGTTTCGATACGGTTCTTTCCGTTTCGATACGTCTTTCATATTAGGTTTAAAATTTAAGAACAGCATACCGATACGGATACTACCGTATCGATACGAGGGTTAAGATTTTTCAATTTTTTTCATTTATTATTTAAACGTTGCCTTGTCAGTTATTGGGAACACGCGACTTTGAAAATCAGTTAACTCGTATCGATACGCCTACATGGCGTACCAAAACAGGTTTTAGCAGTAGCCCAAGTGAGCAAAATTGTATTGATACAACTTTGCCCGTTTCGATACGCCCCTTGTTTTACACTGAGACCGTACTGATACACCTTCTCACATATCGATACACCCCTATATTTGGTACACAACGACTCTTTTTATTTTGAGACAGGTATCGATACGACTGTTCGTGTACCGATATGGTTGGTTACAGTTGAGCATTTATTGAGAGAAAAATACAGCCCAACGGCTATATTGATGATGCCAACCACCCAAACGGTTAGAAATCAATGAAGGGGGTATAAAAACAAGCATCTGAAGCTACAACAACAACAATTGAACAATTCAAGCACATTCAAGCATAAATCCAATCCTTTTGAGCCTTATAGAGTCAAATTCTTGTAACCCTCTTGAGAGATTTTATTGTATTCATTTTTATTCAAGTTTGGGTTTGTGTGAACTTGTAATTGGGTAAACTTATCTACCTTTGAGAGGCATTTTTATATTTACCATAATTTCTATTTGTAAGAGTGTCTTTGGTCAAGCTTTGGGTAGAAAGCTTTGATCGATTGTAACGGTTTCCTCCTAAGCTGAGAAAATGGGATGAATTCATTGAGTGGATTGTTGAAATCCTCAGTAGGGTGCTGAGGTAGTGGATGTAGAGCTTGTTCTAAGCTTGAACCACTCTAAAATTGCTTGTGTCCAATTTTTACATTTCCATCTTGTACCCTTCAACTTTTAAATAGCCAATTTACCCCCTCTTGGCCAATTGCCATTGCTTGATCAACTCAACAATTAACTTAGCAAAATCTTGGCAAAGCAATTCATTAGTAGAACCGAAAATAATATCACCAACATATATTTATACTACTAAAATGTTTTTGCCTTTTCTTTTTATGAATAGTGTTGTATCCACATGTCCTTTGTCAAAACCTTTTTCAATTAAAAAATGAGACAAACGTTCATACCAAGCTGTATGAGCTTGTTTCAAACCATACAAAGCTTTTGAAAGTTTGAAAACATGGTTCAGAAATTTTGGATCTTCAAAACTGAGTGGTTGTTCTACATACACTTCTTCATTTATAAAATTATTTAGAAAAACACTTTTAACATCCATTTGAAAAAGATTGAATTCATGATAACATGCAAATGCACGCAGCATCCTAATAGCTTCCACTCTAGCTACAGGTACATAGTTTTCATCAAAATCGATTCTTCGTCTTGAGTGTAACCTTGAGGAACAAGTCTAGCCTTGTTTCTCACTATGTTACCACTTTCATCTAGTTTGTTTCTAAAAAACTATTTAGTTCATATGGTAGACTTATTACTAGGCCTATCAACTAATGTCCATACTTTACTTCTCCCAAATTGATTTAACTCTTCTTGTATGGACAATATCCAATAATCATCATATTGCTTCTTTGATATTTTTAGGCTCAATGCATGCGATAAACAAAGCTACAAGTATTTCTAAGAGAAGATCTAGTGGTTACCCATTTAGATGGATCACCCAAAATCTCACCACCTTTAACATAGTTAAACTCCCTTGGGTAGGTCACCTTCTTTTCCTCTAGAGTTATGTTTTTCAAGGCTTCTAGAGGTGGATCTTGTGCTTATTATTTATTTGGAACTTCATCCACCTTTGATGATTGTTCTCCACCATCATTGGCATCAAAAATTCCTACATCATTATCATCACAAGAACCATTCCTCGGAAGGAGGTTATAATCGAAAACCACATGAATAGACTCTTCAACTACTAAAGTTCTTTTATTAAATACTCGATAGGCTTTAGAGTTTAAAAAGTAACCTAAGAAAATAGCTTCATCACTTTTTACATCAAATTTGCCTAAATTGTTTGTCTTTTCCATTGTTTAAAACAAAATATTTACAACCAAATGGATGAAAATAGCTAATGCTAGTCTTTTTTTTTGTTTTTGAAAAGCTCATAAGGTGTTTTCTTTAAAATAGGCCTAATCATTACTCTATTTACAATATAGCAAGCCGTATTAGTAGCTTTCGCCCAAAAAATACTTAGGCAAATTATTTTCACAAAGCATGGTTCTAGTCATTTCTTCTAAAGTTTGATTTTTGCTCTAAACAACCCTATTTTGTTGAGAAGTGCAAGGAGCAGAAAAACTGTGGCTTATACCATTTGAGTTACAAAACTCTTCAAAACCTATTTTTGAAATTCGGTTCCATGATCACTCCTAATATGAGAAATGAAGTAACCAACATCATTTTGATTTGCTTTTGAAAATGTGATAAATTTTTCTAAAGTCTCATACATGGTACTTAAAAATAAAACCCAAGTAAATCTAGAGTAGTCATCAACTAAAACAAATGCATATGATTTTCACCCCAAACTCATTGTTCTAATAGAGCCAAAAAGATCCATGTAGATCAATTGTAAGACTCTACTTGTAGAAACATCATTAATAGGTTTAAAAGAAATTCTTTTATGTTTTCCTTTTGCACAAGCATCACAAATTTTGTCATCTGAAAACTTTATTTTTGGCAAGCCTCTTACAAGATCATTTGAAATCAATTTTTCCAAAACACTCATGCTTGTATGCCCTAGTTTTCTATGCTATAACCATGAATCATGCTCATATTTTGCAACTAAACATGCATTGGAAATATGAATGTCATCTAAATGCACCATGTAAATGTTTCCTATGCGATGACCAATAATGACAATTTTGTTAGTTCCAATGTTGATAATCTTGCAACCATTTAAATCTAAAAACACATTGAAACATGTTAATTCCTCAAAATTACTAATTTTCATATATATTTTACCATGCTTTTGCTTATCTTTGAGTACACATTCATGCATATAGCTAGTAGAATCATGTATTTGCATTAAGGAGTTAAGGAACATTTCCTTTGCCAGAATAAAGCTGTATTTCCTTGTTGTGGTAGGTCAAGAGCAGGTTTGGTAGAGCAAAGCAAGAAGAGCAGAATGCCAAGCTTGGTTGGCAAAAGAATACCAAGCTTATCGGTAAAAGATTGAAGGCCGGTGACATCAGCCTTAGTCAAAACTTGATCAACTCAAATTCAAAAGGGGATAAAGAGATAAACATGCTTATCCTATCGCACAATTAGATTTCAAATTTAAAACCCAATATAGGGTTTCCACGTGTGCCTATTTAAACGAAGAGAAAATATCGACCAACAACAACTTGGAAGTAGAAGAAGAGGCTACACCTTGGTGAAGGGGTGACTTGTAGTTCGACCAGGCTAGACCGAGGGCTTTGGAGCCATTGAAGGGCTACATCGACATGTCTCCTTTATTGTCATTTCTCTTTTGGTTTAATTTTGTTTTATGGTGATGTTCTTTGAAAATGATTTGGAGTGGCTGGAACTCTCAACCATGAACTAAGCTTTTACAATTGGTTGGGGATGTTTGTGTTTGACGCTTTGTTTATGTTTGGTTTTTAATAATTCAAACGCCTTGGTATTTTTTTCTATCTGACACATACTTCAATTTTCTAAATTCTTTGCCATACGACGGTTGGCATTGTTTGCTTATTATGCCTTAATATCTTAACAGACTTGAGGGGTAACGATTAGTTGCTAGATACTAAGGAGAGAAGCTTCGATAGAAGATGTTCAAGTAGATGAGCTTACTTCGGAAGTGAATCTACCCCTTAGGAGTATGGATTGAAACTTAATCAAGTTAATTAATGAAAAAAAAACTTCACTATAGACATATAGGGGTTTAACATGGCTAAATTAGGGTATTGTCATCGATAGAGGCAATGCCACTCTTGAATCTACTCGGCAATAATTCCAAGGCAATGTGTTATTAATAGTAGGCATAGCTAGCGTAAAATCCAAGCATCCCTTGTCAACGCTCATCACCATTTGAATACACTTGTTTGACAAAAACTGCTTGAACTTTACTTTATTTTTCCTTAGTTATTTTTCTTAATCTTAAATCCAACTTTCATATCAAAATTATTTGTTTGAATTCATAAGTATTAATCGTGGCAATTAATTCCTCAACTCCCTACTATATTACTTGTTGACCTTGTATACTTGCATGTAAAAGACGTATTCTTGTTATTATTTACTTGCATATTTACATTGAATACTTAACCTTTTTCCATACAATATTACGTCGACAAAACCTTTATCACAAAGTTGGTATGCTTAAGACTGTTGACATATAAAACATTGTCAATAAGTATAGAAGAGTGATTACCAATGGAACCAATTCCTTCAATATGGCCTTTGGAGTTGTCACCAAACGTCATTACTCCTCCACTCTTTTGTTTTAGCTCCAAGAATTGACTCTTGTTAGTGGTCATGTGTCTCGAGCATCCACTATCAAGGTACCATGAATTTGCACTTGAAGCTTTAGCATTGTAGCAATGCTCCCCCTACAAATAAAAGTTTACATCTTAGTTTTTGGTACCCAAATCATTTTGGGTCCATGAGTATTAGCTCCCAAAATCTTAGTTCCCTTGGGAATCCAAGAAGAAATAGCAATAATGTTATTAGAAGTGACAAGTTCCTTAGGAACTCAAACACTCTTAATCTTCTCACCATGAGATGGCCTTTGGAAGCCTCTTTGTTTGTAGCCACCAAAGTTTCTTTTCATATAGTTGGGTTTTGAAAAAGCTCTATTTTCAAAACTAGATTTCCCAAATTTGTTTAAAGAAGCTTTGAGATCACCTACTTCCTTTTGGTGATCATCATGAACTTTAGAAAGAAGGTTATGTAAATCTTGATTTTTCTTTTCAAAATTATCTTGTTTTTCTTGTAAAAATCCAAAACCTTCTTCTCAAGTTCCAAGTTGGTTTTAGATAAGGAATCATTTTGGTTTTTTGAATTTGAAATCATTTTCTTATTTTTCAAAATGATTCCTTATACTTTTCTACCAACTCATCATAAACCTCTTGTAGCTCATCGTGAGATTTTTGAGGCTCATCAAATGTAAAATCAAAAGTAGATAAGTTTGAGGTTACCCTAGGATCCTCTTCTAGTGCCATGAGACAAAGGTTGGCCACTTCTTGCTCCTCTTCATCTGATGATTCCTCATCACTCCAAGTAGCAACATGATCCTTGAGCTTCTTCTTCTTTATGAAGCTTTTCTTCTTTAGTTGGGGACAATCTAACTTGATGTGCCCTGTTTTCTTGCACTCATAGCAAACTAGTTGATCTTTCACTTCTTCTTTGTTCTTATTCTTGAAATTCCCTATTCGATAGAACTTTCTTCTCCGATTGGATTTCATGAATCGAGTGAATCTTTTGACTAGCATTGCCATATCTTCATCTTCGTCCTCATTAGAATCATTCTCCTCTTGTAAAGCTTTGAGAGGAATTCATATCTTCTTCTTCTTCTCTTCTTTTTTCTCCATCTTCTTCTCTCCCTTTTTCTCTTCTTCTCTTCCTTTCTTCATGATCTCATGAGTGAGAAGAGACCCTATAAGTACATCAAGCTTCAAGGTCTTGAGATCCTTGGCTTCTATGTTGGCGGTCCTCTTTTCATCCCATGACTTGGGAAGAGAATAGATAAGCTTCCAAAAAAGCTTGTTTTCAGGGATGATTCCTCTGAAGCCTTTAAGTCCGTTGACAATGACAGAGAATCTATCGAACATCTTGGTGATGTCCTTATCTAGTTCCATTTTAAAGTTTTCATAACTCAAGTTGAGGAGTCCAATCTTCGTCTCCTTATCTTCGTTGGTTCCCTCGTATGTAACTTCGAGCTTGTCCCATATCTCCTTTGCACTTGTGGAAGAAGACATCTTCGAGTACTTATTCGGCTCAAGAGCACAAAAGATCATGTGCATTGCTTTGTCGTGGACTTGCAACTTCCTCCAATATTCATCGGCCATCTCTTGGTTGGACTTGGGAATGAGCCGGTCTCATTCTCTCTTCATTGGAATAGCGGTCCATCTTTCACTACATCCCAAATGAGGTAGTCATTGATTTGATGAATAGCCTCATTCCATTCTTCCAATAAAGGTAGTTATCTCTATTGAAGAATACTGGTTTGGAGATGGATCATGACTCGTAGAGGTTGGTGCCGGAAGTAGAGGCCATGCCTTGATTGTTGATTAATTGAATCTCCTTCGGATCGACTCAAGAGGCTGTTAATAATTCAAATAAGTGTAGCTCTGATACCAAGTGTTGAGATGATCAATCAATGGTGAAAGGGCCAAGAGGGGGTGAATTGGCAATTTAAAAATTGTGGAAGCAAATTGGAAAGATAGAAAATTTGGACACGAGATTTATAGTGATTCAACCTTCTAACAAGGTTTACATCCACTACCTTAGCTTCCTACTACAAATTTTCTCAAATTCACTATGAATTTCTTCCCTTTTCTAGGCTCAAGAGGAAACCTTTACAATCTCAATACTTATACCCCTAAGCTTTGTGAAAACTCTCTTTTACAATAAGAATAATAGCAAACTGAAAAATCTTCTCAAAAGTTAGAATGTTTACCCAATTACAAGTTCACTCAAACCCTAAGCTTGAAGCAAAAGATTACAAATGAGCTCACTCAAATGGGATACAAGATTTGACTCTAAATGGCTCAAAGATTGTTGGATATGTGCGTGATTGCTTTTGACTTGATCAATTGGTGTTGTTGTAGCTTTGGAGACTTGTTTATATACCCTTTCATTGATTTTAAACCGTTTGGGTAGCTGAGATCATAAATATAGCCGTTGGACTTTATTTTTCCCACAATAAATGTTGTCTGCCAACATAGGGTATTGATATACGAGCTTCAGTATCGTTACCTGCTATAAGAAGAAAGAGTCGTTGTACAAAGGGGTATCGATACGCGTGGAGCTGTATCGATACGCTAAGTGTATTTTACAAAGGGGTATCGATACGGGCTAGGCCGTATCGGTGCCAATTTTGCTCACTGGAATTTGAGAAAGCTTAGAACGAAAAAAAGGTATCGATACGCCTAAGAGGGTATTGGTACGCTATAACTAATTTTCAAAGTTGTGATTCCAATAAACTAACAAGGCAACGGTCGAATATTAAATGCAAAAGATTTACAAAATCTTGACACCCCGTATCGATACGCATAAATCTGTACTGATACTTAAAGGCAAATTGGTTCCCATGTATAAATGGTGTACCGATACGAGTACATCCGTATCGGTACCCTATAGCCATTAAATTAAAATTGACATTCCAGTAGCAAAAAACTGCATCGATACGGATAATGGCGTATCGATACGTCTGAGCCAATTTGGCTATTTTGAGCACCAAAATACTTAGAAAATATTTGAATTTTAAGGTTTTGACTTAGAAAATATTTTAAGTTCGAATGTTTGTACATTTGTGAGTCTTTTTTAGTACTTAAAAAAATTATCTCGTTTTACATAATAATCCATAAAGTTCTTTGTTATATCAAAATGACCGCAGGAAATTGAAGTGTAGGTGTCAGGAGTACCAGTGGTTCTGCGTGACAACGCCTCCACCATTTCAATTGCTTCCAATCCCACTAATCATGCTCGCATTAAGCAAGTTGAAATTGACTTTCATTTTGTTTGAGAGAACGTCCTTGCTGGTCACTTGGTAGTCAATTATGTTCCTTCAAACGAGCAAATTGCAGATATTCTTACTAAACCTATTTCACCTACTCAGTTTGATCACATGAGAACCAGACTCGGGGTTGTCTCTTTGGAAGATGTTCGAGGAGAAGAAAAAAATGTTAGGATAATAAAGTAATTCTGACCGGTCCATATATATTTCAGTATTAAGTGGTTATAACCATTTGGGCCAGCTGGATATCAGTTAGACAATTGGGTCTGTTACAAAGTTGTGACATGGGCATCTATTAGTACCCAAACCTATACAATGTAAATCAGGTTTAATGAAATCCATTTTTCATGAGTTGTTATTTTTTCAGCTTTATTCTACTCTCTTTTCTAATTTTCTTTCTTTCTTATTTATTTGTGAACTACAACCTGTTATCTTCTTCAATTTCATCTCCGATCTAAGTTTCTAATAACAAGTAGGGGATTCGATAAGGAAATAGAAAACATTACAAAGGTGAAAAACTTTGAAATAATTTAAAAAACAAATAATAAATCGAAGGACAAATTGAATCCACGAAAACACATGCAATAGATGTATCAATGTTTTCGAGGTATAAACTTTTATTGTAATTGAAGTTCATTGAGTTTATATACCTTCACAAGTTAGATTGAAAGCTTAGAAAAATTTAAATAATAGACCATTGAATTTGTATGGTGGAACTTAAAACTTGAATAATTCTTATTATTTAACAAATCTATACTATTATTTAACTTCTTTATTGAAATTGTATCATCGTTTAATCGGATTTCAACCCTATTATTATAATGATTTTTAATACTTTTATATAATATTCAAACAAAACAATTAAAATTTATATAGAGCGATTATATTCATATTCAATATATTTATACATAGTTTTTTTACCACTCAACCTACAATCAATATTAAATAATTATTTTAAAAATATTTTTAACATAAGATATACTTTTATATTTACCATATAAATGTAACAAAATCTAACAATGCTTATTTTCTTAACAATTTTTACCTAGGGAAGGGTGAAGAAGAATTTCACTGTTAATGGATCTTGAACCTATAATTTAAAAGAAAGAGAAAGTGTCAACTAAACGCTTTAATCACATATTTTAGAAATTACTGAACAAACTTTTACTTCTTGAATTTCAGGTTTGGGACGGATTAGGAAAGGTTTTGGAAATAATTGTCTCGACATATTTATTAAATTTGATATTTGATATTACAAGTTAGGTTTAATAGTGTTTTTGTTAAAATTTCAAGGTCGAATCAAAGTTTGATATAAAATACATTAAACTCGAGACGAATCGAAATTAAATTAAAAATTTTAAAGAAAATAACCAAAATCTCGCCCCCTTATCCTCCCTAATCTAACAGGCAAATTATTTTGTACTAATACTACCAATAAAACCACTGATTTTTCCGTCAAAAGTAAAAATTCTCAATTTTCCGAATGAGCACTCTCTACTTTCCCATTGTAAGGGGATTGGCAGAACCGTAGAAGGGGAATAACCCTAATTTCCACCATTTTTTTTTATAAATGGTTATTCACAAACAATTTGCAAAGCTTACACTTCCACAATGACCTATTTAGCTATCTCTGATATCATTTACCCAGAACTAAAAAGCACTTCCAAGCTTGAGTACCTAGGAACCAACTTCCATATCTGGAGAACAAAGTTAGATTTAGTCCTCAAAGATCATGGGGTTAACTATGTCCTAACCCAAAATCCCCCCAACCCAGACCACGAATGGGTCGGTGATGACCGCCACGCTCGCCGCCTCATCCTAGAAACCCTCCACGAAAGCCTTTATATGTCGTATCACAAACACGAGATCGCCAAGTACTTGATGGACGCCCTCACCACAGTTTAACCATTATGTCAAACATCGCATTAGTCACCGAGATGACCCACAACGAAACACATTCCCACTTTATTAAAAAAAACATAGGTAAATTAAGATTTTACTTAATCATATACACAACATACCTCAATTTCATGCAGGACTAATCGATTCATTGGTTTAGGACTCGTTTCTTAACACATAAAAGCAAACCTAAAACATGATCCTACAAGTTACTTTATTTTCAAGTAATCTCAAATTCGTTCAAGCATGCATACTTATGACAAAATTTAAAGATTAGTTATACAATTCAAAATATGCTTGTTGAAACTCATTTATGGAATTTTATGGTAAAGGGATAGATCCTTGATTTTCTAGTACACTCCCAGACTCAGCTCAGACACAAAGGTCAAAGGGATTGATCATTTCTCTCAAGTGAATAATTTCTTTTTTTAAAAAAAAAACAGAATTGCAAACTACAGTTTGAATTTGCAATTTTTAATGTTTAATATGCAAATTATCGATCCTAATGTTATTGAACATTTATTAACATACTTCAAACATATTATATATATATATATATAGTTATATTTTGATACACAAACTGTATAAAAAAATTAAACAACTTTTCTATACAACTTAAAACCTAAATCCCAAACCCTAGCACCCTAAAACCTAAACCTTAAATTCTAAATTCTAACCATAAACCTTAAATTTTACACCCTACACACTAAACCCCTAAACCCAAAACCATAACCTAAAACCCAAAACCCTAAAATTGAAATGCTTGTGTAAATTAAAGTTTACGCAAGCTTGATAAAAGTTATTTTATGCATTTGAAGTTACATTTTAGGATTTCATCTAGTTAATTTGACATTTTTTTTATCATTTAACAATTCAAACAAGTCTATTATACTTCTTCTCACACTTTATGACTTGCCAAATGAAAATCAACCTAATCTAAGAATTTAATACCTCAAGTCAACTTGCATGCTCGAATGTCAACATAAGCTTGAATTTCACCACACCAACATACAAATCACGCATTGCATTGTTACCTAGGGGTTTTATAGTTATATTGACCTTAATTATCAAACTAAGCACATCAAAATTACCATACACAAAATTTATCATTTTGTCCATTTTTAGTCATTTTCATGCATTTTAACTACAAGTGTCTTAATCAAACAAACCATGCATCTAAAACAAAAACCACAAGCATTTAGAAAACCTTTTTTAAAAAAGTCCAAAGTCCATCAAAAGACAGTGCCCAAATACAACACATGAAACTAATCCAAATAAGTCCACATTGCCTTTAAAACAAATCCTAAAAAGAAACCCCATTTATTACATACTCAAATGGATGCCTTGCGAAAGATCCATTTACTTGCCCACTTCTCAATCCCCCCCAGCTATATTTCTATGCAAGAATTATTAAAACACAAGAATGTGTTCACAATGGCAGATGCAAGTGTAACTTAAGGTGGGCTTGTGCTCACCTTGAACTTTCAAAATTTTATACATTTGATTTTATTTTTTTTTAATTTTTATAAATTAATCTTTAAATTTTTTTAATTTTTATGAGTTTTGTCCACCATGAAAATTTGAAATTTGATGTGTACCCACCCTCAAAGTATTTCTGGATCCGCCATTGTGTGTTCATGAAAGCTCAGTGAATATTCTAAATTACAGAAAGTATACACGACAACAAAAGTTAAAGAACATACTATATGCATTACTAAAGTCACTGTTTTTTTTTTATCATATTGAAAGTAACATCTCCATGTCTTATTCACTCTAAAATAAAAAATCACATACACAAATGCACTATACCCTCATATGACACAATAGCATAACTTAGCTTTTCATCATTGATCTATTGGCTCTTTTGTTCAATATGAATCATAATGTAATTAGAAACATCGGATATATAGATCTCCCTTATAACGCCTCAGAAAGTGAATCAAAGTGTCTAACATGAACCTATACAAGTGTAGCACAATGTTAACACTCTCCAGCACAAACTTCTCTCTAACATGTCTCTTAGTCTCAATCACCCACAAAATCATATAATACATGTGAGTACTCAAATCCTATGAAAATTAAAGAAAAATATCATCAAGAGAAAGAATGTATAAGGGGAAAGATAGGCCTGGTTGACTATGACATGACAATACCGTCATCTTCGCTCTCGATTCCAGTGTCGACCTCATCTTCACTGAGATCATACACCTTTAAATTGCAAAACAATCTACCAAAAGGCTTAAAATCAAAACAATCGATCATGTTAACAATTCAAACATCACTTTTGAATTAAATTGCAGATTCAGATAAAAGCATAAACCAAGAAGCTCTGAAAGCATACGTCGGAACGCTTTCCCCTCCTAGCTTTCATAGTCTTTAATCAAAATTACTTGAGAAAATATTAAACTTTCAAAGAACATGTTACGACAAAGGCATGAAGTCGGCTAATTTGATGGCAAGTGCAAGGAAGATTCATGCTAGAATGTAACAGAGAAAGACAACATGTTTAACACCAAAACCTCTACTTGTAATTTCCTTTTTTAAAAGGATTTTTAATATTATAAAAGTATACAAAAATAATCGGCAAAACCAATCCCAGAAAAAAGTGAACAAAAAGTCACTTTCAACCTTCGTTGCAAGCTCAAATCGTCTTTGAGGTGTGATGTTTTAGATTCGGGTTAATAGCAGCAAATGATGCAATTATAGAGCCATTTAAAGATGAAAAGAGAGTACATGTAATTTATTTGATGTAGGAAAATACTTTGATACACAAGTTTGTGTAATTTTTTAAATTTTAGGGTTTAGAGATTTAAGTTGTGGTTTAGGGCGTAGAATTTAAAATTTATGATTAGAATTAAGATTTAGAGTTTAAGGTTTAAGGTTTAGGGCGTTAAGGCTAAGAATTTAAATTTTAAATTTTATAGCTTAAATATGAAGGATTGTGTAAACTACACAATTTGTGTATCAAAATATAACCTTTTTATTAAAAATTGTTGTATTCTTTAACCAAGAGGACTTAGCTCAGCGGTTAGGATTGTTTCACCTTTCCAACGCAACCCAGCTTTGTTTATTGGTAGAGCCAATTTTAGATTTAAATTCTTTATAGAATTAAATAAATTAAAATTAAGAATGTATTTTTAACATTTGGCAATGTACATACCCCTTGCAGACAAAGTGATTTGAACCCGAGTCTCATAGGATGAACATCATCCTCTTTTCTGCTTGGACAATGATCGGGTTCTAAATTCAAATTATTACTAAATTAATAGAATATGTAAGTAACATATATCAAATATGTAATTATATCAATTTCTATTAATTGTTATGTCACCTCCTCTATTAGGTTTTAATGACAAGTAGCTTAATTGATAACATTTTAATAATTAAGTAGTATGATTGACAAAATTAATAGATCGATGGTTAGAATAAAAATTACCCTATAAGTATGCCGCCATTCATGTAATTTACCTTTTTTCCTTAGAAAAGCAAGGATTTGATCAAATATATTCTTTTGCCCTATAGCTAACATCATTTCCAAGGGCACACATAAAAAATCACTTTCATATTAGAGATAGAGCCAGAAATTAAGATTAAGAGAGATAATATATAATTAATCATAATATAAGAGGGACAATGTTTAAATAAGTTAGAAATTATGATCGTAATTTTTTTTTTGAAGGGGGCCACAACCTCCGAAGGACAATATCCCTTGTCACTGTTCCATATGTGTATTTCATTAGTCATATCTTTCATAAGCACCATATCCACGCGTGTCTTGATCCTTCTTTCTAATTCGTGTTGAGATTCATTCCATTCGACGAGCTTGTTATGAGCTTGCCAATGTTAATTGGTTCAACGAAGCATTGAATAATAAGATCCCGACCAAAGAGATGGTGATAAAGATGATGATCAAATCACATGCTACAATCACGTTTGAACATTGTTTGAACATGGTTGGTGATCATTGTTGAAAAATACATATTTGGAGGGTTCATGGAAAAGGTGGAGATATATATTGTTCGACAAAAAAATGTAACAAAGTGGAGATTGTTAGAGTTGTGTGACCCAAATTCAATATTGGTGTCCACCACATGTTGATATCCTTCACCGATATCCTTCGACTGGTAACCTCCGCAGTACGAAAGAGTTCAAATTCATGTGAAACTCTATTTTTTCCATTGCGTGTTTGGTGAATAGTAGGAAATTCAATTTGAGTAATTACTTTTTGTGAAAGTTTTTTTTCTTTCTAAACAAGTAACATAATTCTATAAATAGATACTAGAGATTAGGGTTTAGTAGAGAGTTAAGTTGAAAACCCTACATCATGTTTATACACAAACTCTCATATAATCTCTTTATTTGACATAGTGAAAATTCTTATCATCTTCCTGTAAATTTTTTTTGAATTTTTCTACATAAACCTAATATCTTATTGTCCTTCTTTTATTTTGAGATCATTCTCTTTACATTGTTATCATTTGATTGATCCTAACATTTGTAGGAAAAAATTTCCTAAATTAATGTTTACATGTATATAAGGAATTTGAAACATGATAATAAGCTTCGAGTTATATTTCGAGATTTTAAGGCATATGATTAACTGATGTGCTTGGCAATGCGGAGTTGTGGATATTGTCATACCCCATATTCAGGGCTAGATGAAAGTGAGAATTTGGAAAACCTTTATCCTAAATCTGAAAATTTTAAAGGACTGATTTGAATTGAATTTGGATTTGGATGGCAAAAGTTTGATGTTCATAAAATTTAGGATTTGTTTTTGAACTCAAGTGAACTTTGGTGTTTATCCTGTAACCCCTAGCAAATTTCAAGGGCTTCCTTGTAATTCATCCAAAACCTTAGATTTATAATCCAGCTTTTGGATTTCTGCCAAAGGTAAAACTGAAAGATATTTCATCTTTAGCCGCAAGGGAACGTGGGTCACCCTCTCCCCTTGACTCTCGCATGTTCATGTTCTTTTCTCTCTGGCCACCGTAGGTTCTAATGTTTTTTCCCCCTTCAATTCTTTGTCCTATTTTCGTCGTTTTTAAACCACATGAATTTCGTCAAAAACTCTTTATTTTTGTTCTCGCCGTTTGGCTTTCCCCCCCAGTAATCATCTCCGTTTTCACTGTCATTTTCGTCATCATCTTGACCTCAGTTAGGTGTCGGTTCATTCTCTGTTTTACCATCTTTCAACCCAGTCTAAATCGAGTCCCATGCTCTTGTGTCCTTGAAAGTGAGGGGGTTAACTTCTAGTTCTTGTGTCTTCGCCTTTGCTTCCTTGCTTCACTATTGTCTCGGTACTGCCCTTGTGATGTTTAGTTCTCTGTTTTTGCGTAGCGCCTTGGTGCCACTTTGGGTGATGCCACGACCAGCACTTTGTGTTTCTGCCATGCACACCCACGCACCTGGATTGGACACCCTTGAACATTGTTCTACCAGTAATCGAGGAAAGGTTTACTCTATAATTCGTGTAATTTTAATTTGAAATCCTTCATTATTCGTACTTCTATTTATTCTTTCCTGAAGGTATTTACTCGTCTTTGGAGCATTCAACGATCAGACCGAATCACTTATACAACTTTGTTGATATTTTGTAACGTACTCGATGACTCGCAAACCCCACAATAGAGAAATTGTTGATAAATGCAGAAAAACAGAATTGAAGTTTCTGCTTAAAAGGAAAAAACAGAATGCAGAAAAGAATGCAGGATTTTTCTGCTATTGCTCAATAATATTTTACATCTCTCGATACACACTTATATAGGCACTAGGTCTTTTAGTACATTAAGAAGACCTTCTTAAGATAACTTCTAGTTCTAATCTACTAAGTTGATAGACTCTAACTACAATAAGGAGTCCTACTAAGGATAAAATCTAATCTATTAGGGAGATAAACTTTAAGTAGGATAATTACTACATTATTTACAAACACTGAAATTTCTCTCGGATAACTCACACTCCCCCTCAAGCTGGAGAATATACATTGTATAGTCCCAGCTTGAATAAGAACTTATCAAAGAGAGCTTTTGGCAGGGCTTTCGTAAGGATGTCTGCCACTTGTTCTTCTGTAGGAACATAGGTTAAAGAAGCTACTCCACTTGTAAGCTTTTTTGCAATAAAGTGTCTGTCGATCTCAACATGCTTGGTCTGTCATGTTGAATTGATTTCTGGCAATCTGAATTGTAGATTGGTTATCACAAAACACTTCAAACTTCTCGTTTTGAACCATGCCTAGCTCTTTTAGAAGCTTCATTAGCCAGATTCCTTCACAAATTCCAAGAGCTAAAGCTCTGTATTCTGCTTCTGCACTACTCCTTGATACAACAGTTTGCTTTTTGCTCTTCCAAGTCACAAGATTACCCCACACAAAAGAACAGTAACCACTTGTTGACCTTCTATCAGTCAACTCACTTGCCCAGCTGGAGTCTGAATAAACCTTGACTGTTTTATCAAGGGTCTTTTTAAATATTAAACCATGTCCCGGTGTACCCTTTAGATACCTTAGTATCCTGGTAGCTGCTTCCATATGCTCTTGTCTCGGATTTGTCATGTGCTGACTGATGATATTCACAGCAAAGGTTATATCTGGCCTGGTCAGGGATAGATAAATCAATTTTCCAACTAATCTCTGAAAAAGTCCCTTGTCTGCCTTTGGACTAGACCCATCTTTGCTAAACTTTAGGCCTGTGTCCATAGGAGTATCAGTTGGTTTACAGCCCAACATTCCCGTCTCTGTGAGTAAGTCAAGAACATACTTCCTTTGGTTGATTACCAGACCTTTGCTTGATCTAGCCACCTCCATGCCTAGGAAATATCTAAGCTTTCCTAGGTCCTTCATCTCGAATTCTTTATTCAAAAGAGATTTTAAGTGGCTTATTTCTTCTTCATCATCTCCTGTCACAATAATGTCATCCACGTATACTATCAAAAGAACTTTTTCTTTTTTGGGAGTTACCTTAGAAAACAAGGTATGATTTGCTAGAGATTGTTTGTATCCATTTTCCGAATTACTCTAGTGAACCTATCAAACCAGGCTCTTGGTGATTGCTTTAACCCATAAAGTGATCTCATCCCAGCTTGCAAACTTTCTGCCTATTCTCTTGGACTCTAAACCAGGAGGAATCTTCATAAAACTTCTTCTTCTAGTTTCCCATTAAGAAATGCATTCTTAATGTCAAGTTGATGAAGTTTCAGTCAATTAACAGCCAAACTCAACAGGACTCTGGCGGTGTTCAACTTAGCAACCGAGCAAAAGTTTCCTTATAGTCTATTCCAAAGGTCTGTGTAAAACCCTTGGCCACCAATCTTGCTTTGTACTGTGCACACTCCCATCCGAATTGTATTTGATAGCAAACACCCATTTGCATCCCTTTGGTTTCTTGCCTTGTGGAAGATCAGTTATGGTCCAAGTGCCATTTTTTTTTCTAGTCTTTGTAATCTCCTCCTCAATGACTTTCTTCCACTTGGAGTCTCTTAAGGCTTCTTCAATAGTCTTGGGAATCTGTTCTTCATCTAGACAAGCTGTAAAAGCTTTAAAAGAGGGCATCAGTTGCTATAAGCAACATATCTTTGAATAGGATGCTTTGTACACTTTGTCTTACCCCTTTCCTTTTAGCAATAGGCAGAATTTCAGGTTCAAGTAAATGAGGATAAATTTCAACATCATTACCTCCTTTATCCTCACAGCATTTGGACTAAAGTCCAATTCTCGGCAGTGTCGATTGCAAACACAGTCTCTGGAATGGCTTTCTTTTTTCTGGTATATATACATGAATCGGCTAGTGGGCTGAACAGTTGATTTAGGTGAATAATGAGGAGCGATAGGAGTAATATTAGGTGAAGTATGTAGAGGTGTAGTGTTAGAAACAGGGGTATCAGGTTTTAAAAAATTCCGAGGCTTCACAAACAAAGGAGCTATAGGTAAAGAAGGTGAAAAAGAAGGAACCTGAATGTTAGGAGACTGAAATTATCCCAACACTCCCCTGATTTTCAGTCTTAGGAAAATAAGGTACTGTTCAAAAAAAAAGTGAGATCCAAAGAGACAAAAAAACTTACGAGAAGGAGGGTGATAACATTTGTAGCCCTTCTTAAGTGAAGAATATCCAACGAAAACACACTGCAAAGCCCTAGGATCTAGTTTGGAACTTGAAGGATCTGTGGATTTTAGAAAAACAGTACACCCAAACGTCTTTAAGGGAAGATTAGATGACATAGGTTTAAAAGTAGGATAATTTTCCAAGAAAACATCTCTAGGAGTTCTGAAATGCAAGACTTTGCTAGGCATTCTATTTATAAGATATGTAGCCGTTAATAAGGCTTCCCCCCACAAATATTTTGGAACAGCATGGGTGAATAATAAGGCTCGGGTAACCTCTAATAAATGCCTATTTTTACGTTCAACAATCCCATTTTGTTGTGGGGTATCTACACAAGAACTAAGATGTATTATACCTTTAGTCCGAAAAAAATCTCCTAAGGCAGTAGTGAAAAACTCTCCCCCATTGTCAGAGTGAAACATTTTTATTTTGCTATCAAACTGAGTAACCACCATTTCATAAAACCTTGCAAAAATAGAAACAACGTCAGATTTTTCTTTAAGAAGGTAGGTCCAAGTAAGTCTGCTATGGTCATCAATAAAAGTCACAAACCACCTACTCCTGTAATATTCTTCACTCGAGAAGGACCCCAAACATCACTATGAATGAGTGTGAATGGTTTAGAGGGTTTATGAACAGATGGTAAATATAAAGATTTGGTTTGTTTTGCAAGTGGACAGATATGGCATTTAAAAGAATTTGGATCTTTATTAACAAACAAATCAGGAAACATTTTTCTAAGATAGTGAAAATTGGGGTGACCTAACCGAAAATGCCATAACATTATAGTATCTAATCGTCCTAAAGAAGTAAAGCAAGAAGGAGAATTTGAAATAGAAGATGGATATTTTCCACGAAGGATATAAAGACCATGTTGCAAGCTAGCACTGCCAATTATTTTCCTCGAATCCAGTGCCTGCAAAAAACATGTAGAATCAGTAAACCTTAAGGAGCAGTTCAAGTCTTTAGAAATTTTGCTCACTGATATCAAGTTGCATGCGAGGTCAGGGACAAATAACACATCCTTAAGGATCAAATTACCATCTAACGAAACAGAGCCCGTCCCTTTGATGGGAGATAGAGAACCATCTGCAGTTATAATGGAAGCTTGAGAAGAAGACTTTTTAAAAACAGAGAATAAAGCCCTATTACCAGTCATGTGGTCGGAGGCCCCAGAATCAATAATCCAATTTTGCTGCAGATAGGTAGAAACAAGAGCGATCGGCAAAAAAACATCTATATTACTGCAGTTTTCACCATAGCCAAATTTCGCCCCAATGTAATTAAACTTTTGTGCGGCGGTAGGGTATGATGGCCTGGATATCTTGGATGCTGTAGGTTTCCATCTTTGCTGGTCGACCATGAATTTTCCAGCATTTATCCTTGGAATGATCGACCTCTTTGCAAAAAAAACACAGACGGTTTACCTCTCCTCATCATTGGAGAAGAAGAAATTGGAGTAACAGGCGGAGGGCATCGTGACTTTGAAAGTCAAGAAATCGCCATTGAAATTTGCTATTAGGATCGTATTTTAGACTGATACCATGTTGATAAATGCAGAAAAACAGAATTGAAGTTTCTGCTTAAAAGGAAAAAACAGAATGCAGAAAAGAATGCAGAATTTTTCTGCTATTGCTCAATAATATTTTACATCTCTCGATACACACTTATATAGGCACTAGGTCTTTTAGTACATTAAGAAGACCTTCTTAAGATAACTTCTAGTTCTAATCTACTAAGTTGATAGACTCTAACTACAATAAGGAGTCCTACTAAGGATAAAATCTAATCTATTAGGGAGATAAACTTTAAGTAGGATAATTACTACATTATTTACAAACACTGAAATTTCTCTCGGATAACTCACAGAAATACGCGTGTGTCTCTTTACCGTGTTATATGCTTCTCTGCACAATGTCAGAATTTTTTATTAACATGAGTAGCTTGTACTTGCAAATTATGCATTCCTGATTATTGTGTGATTGGTTTCTGAAATCTCTGCTTCATTGTCAGTCTGTTTACTGTTATGCGATAATGTACAATCTACGTGTATAGACCAATCTGTGAAAATATTGTACTGAATTTGATGAGCTTGACTAAATAAATTGTATTTCTGAACCGTCTACATTACCATGTTATATGTATGTTTGAATTGTTATTGGTTTTAATAAATATGAACAACATGAGAATATTTATATAAGTTAATATGTATCACTGAATTTTATGTAATGTTGATTAATCAAAATAATTGAATGGTTACTATTTTGAACTTTTGGCTCATCTATTACTGTTCAATATACTGTAAAGTCTGCCAATCATGTTCTGTTTTGTAAGTCGGTCTGTACATCTTACTAAACTATGCATGGGAATTGTTAGTATTATTGATTATGCAATACGATGCATCATTCCGTATTACTGATCGTTTAGCAATACGACGGTTGTTGTTACTGTTTACTATAATACTTTAATGTATTATTGATTGATGGAAAAATAAGGTGTTCTAAGTTCTGAGGAACTCTGACCGTGGAGATTAGCAGATAAATGGGTATATAGGGGCTTACTAGCCTGAATCTGCATATGTTTTGTCACGTCTGCATCTGTTCTGACTTGTATGATTCTAAATAAACATTCTGAGGGTAATCTGATGTTCGATTGGTTTCTTGTTTACGCATGCTCTTTGGTTAATTTCTGCACTTAGAGACTATACTGAGCTTTGTAGTATTCAGAGGGTTTTGGGTTTTGAACGATTACTATTTAAGTACCACTCTTTTCCGTAAAATGTGGCTTTGAAATGACGTTTGAATTTTACTTTATTATGGACTGATAAACTGTTAATTTGAACTGATAAACTCGCTGATACACCAGATTCGGTTATGACTTTTACACCGGGCTTAGGGTGTCACAAATATCGTAATGTTATGATCAACTTGACAATGATATGGTTTGTGAAATATGCAATTTGTCATGGTAAATAATAATAAATTGAGCTTTGATTTGTGAAAACACTTAAAATGAGCCTAGATTATCTAACAATCTAAAGGATATAATTGATATTTTATAAGATTTTTTTAGAGCTTGTGATACAGGTAAATATGATTGGTGGTACTTCCAAATGTTGGTTTTGTTTCAAATGTGGTAATGCAGTTTAAGTTAGCTTGCAGGCATTGTGTTTGTGCCTATTCAGTGTTGCCTTCAAGGGTGTTGTGGATCTATGTACCCATCTAATTTTACTTGACAATTGGGCCAAAATAATTTGGCACGCTTAAAAATATGATTTTGTGATGTATTTAAAATATAATTTACGAAAAAACAATTACATAATTGCTTGATATGTTATGTTATGTTTGTATGTATTTGTTTAATTTACTTCCTCACTGACCTTCATTAAGCTAATTTTGTTGTTCTTTGTGCCTTTGCAAAATTTAAATTACTTACCAATTAGTTTGCATTGCATTACATCACAAGTCATTGATACACTTCGTTTGTGTAAATTTCTAATTTGAGATGATGGTGGAATGTATAATATGATTATTACAATTGCTCATAACATTTTTCATATAATAAAATTCTCAAAGATTGTGTTAATGTTTATAAGCTATGTTGTATGTATGTTTAAGTTGTACTGTGGCCGTGATTAAATGTTTTAATGTATGCTTGTTGTTGACCATGGATGATAACTAGGTATGATGCATATTAGCTTGAATGAGAAGTAGCTAAATATTGTTTTGTATTGGTTGGGTTCATGTTGGCGTGAAAATGACATTGATGCAAGAATTGATTTGTAGTATAAAATGTATTCTTTAGAATGTTTGTTGATAGAGTTGTAGGTTGGATATGGCTTGCTTGTTAGGACTAAAATGCATGGTTGGTGTATTAATGTTTAGGATGTATTGTGTTGGTTGCTTGTGACTTAAGAAAGACTAATTGGCTCGTTCCAAGCTTTGAGTTTCGAAACCTAGGCTGGAATTCCAGTGGCCCCTATGGGTCTCAAAACTAGCCCTTGTGTTTAGAAACTCCAAGCATATGGTTTCAATACCAAAGGTTGAGTTTCGCTACTCACATGTTGGAATGAGGAAAAACTGCATGCCCAAGTCTTCTAAATGTCTTGTAATGCATGTGTTGAATATTTGAATGCTTAGTTTCCGTTTGAGTCGAATGAGTCTCAATTCTCTATTTCGTTACGTGATACCTCTGATCCAGTTTACAACTAAGTCAGATTAAGAGTATTACATTTATGAATGTTCAAATAGGTGCTTAACAACTATATAATACCCAGAGGTGTATCTGGAGTGCCTAGGGATTAATTGAAAAGGGATTTAGTTGGAGAGTTGGCTAGGGATTTAAATAGTGGTCCGTAACCGCAATAGTTGTAGCACCACCATCCAAAACCGCGATAAGCGCAACCGTTATTCCATAATACTATCCGTTATTAAAAAAGTTTACAACTGCAATACCTACAATGGCTGAAATAACATTTGTTATGTCGACATCCACGATAAACGTAACGTGACCGAAACACAATTCGAATCCCGGGAGTTGGCACATGCGAGGCTATAAACAACTAGAATGATTCTTGGATCTCTGGAGTTAACATTAGAAGAGTACAAAGTTAGAACATATATATCAGGTACACGAAAGTATCAGATTTAATTGATAACTGCTCCGATACCTGGTTAGAGGAAAGAGTCGTATCATTTTTTGATGAAAACGAGATAGATAGTATTCAATGTATTCCACTTGCCAAATCGAAGCCGACAGATGAATTAGTGTGGAGACATGAAGGTTGTGGTGAATACACGGGGAAGTCTAACCTTAGCCCGATTGTTTAAGATATTAAATAAAAGATAAACTACACGAAATACCACTAAACTTTAGCCTTTATATTGATCATACCATGGAACTATAAAATGATACACGGAATACTATTAAATTTTATTTTTTGTTCAATCCAAGCACTCGACCGTTAAATCCAAAATTTTGTTGTTTTGGCATAGTTGTTTTTATGCCTAAAATAAGTCAAAACGACGTCGTTTTGCTAGGAAAAAATTTAAGAAAATATTGCATTTCAAGAGGATTGAACTAAAGACTTCTAAGAAAAAAGATTTACAACAAACCACCGAGCCAACTTAAATACTTAATATAATCCTAACGAAAATAGTATGTAAATAATACTGTAGTTGAATTTAATTTCATTTATCTCATGATATAATTTATAATATTTAGGCTTAAATGAAAAATAAGTGCCCAAAGTATACTACTTTTGAACTTTAGATGCCTAAAATATTTTTTTTTTGTAAAAATAGGTGCCTAAAGCTTTAAAAGCTATAACATTAGGTGACCGGACGTTAAAAAATCATTGTCCATTTAACACGCGCATGAATACTGGGGTTTTAATTATTTTTTGAAAAAAATTTAAAATTTATTTTTTTTAAAAGAATCCCGAAATTTTAAAAAATATTCAAATCAGTCTCTAAATCCCTAAAAATCCTCAAATCATAAATCCCTAAATCTTCACCGCTTCCGTCATCGGCCGCCGTTTTTGACCCCACCCTTTCGGTTGTCGAAACCAGCCTGCCATTTCTCCCAACTCGCTGTCACCGAAAACATGCGAACGGTGTGCCAGTCGAACGGTTATTTCACGTTCAACGTTCAATGTTCGACTGGTACACTGTTTGCCGGTTCTCGCCGACGGCGAGTGGGGGAAAATGGTTGGCTGGGTTCGGCGACCGAAAGGGTGGGGCCAGCGACGGAAGTAGCGGCGAGGATTTGAAAATTTAAGATTTAGGGATTTGGGGACTATTTTAGAAAATTTTAGAATTTCAAGATTTTTTGCATACTATCTTAAAATTATATCATGAGATAAATGAAATTAAGTTTAACTACAGTATCATTTACATACTATTTTTGTTAGGATTGTATTAAGTATTTAAGTTGGTTAGGTTGTTTGGTGTAAACTTTTCATTTTAGAGGTCTTTTGTTCAATCCTCTTCAAATGCAGTATTTTCTTAACTTTTTTCCTAACAAAACGATATGCCAAAACGACATTGTTTTAGATTTAACGGTCCGTTACAATTTAACGGTCCAGACCGTTAAAATTTAACGGTCGAGTACTTGGATTGAACAAAAAATAAAGTTCAGTGGTATTTCGTGTATCATTTTATAGTTTAATGGTATGATCGATACAAGTTTACCTAAATAAAAATACTAATGGGGATGTTTGAAAGATTCACCTCGTGTTTTCCTGCAAATTTTTCCAAAGCTTTCTCTCTCTCTCTCGATATCAACAGTTTGTTCATGCACCAGCTTCAAGTATTGGGTAGTGTGGTTAGGGTTCCGAGGTTAGCTGTTTCGTGGTTTAGTTGGTAGGTCCATTAAACCACCACTTACTTTTTTCCTTGCTTATATTCAATGAATAACGGGAACATTGACACGAGGTAGCTTTATATGGCAACAAGAAATAAGGAAAAAAAATATTATTTGTTTGACAGCTTGAATGCCAAATTATGTATCCAGAGGGCAAAGTTTATTATCATTAGATAATTCATGTATTCCACAACGTATTAGGGTTTTATAACGGAAACATGCTATAGTAGTATGATCATATAAGGTAATCAAGCTAATACATATATTTTTACTATACATATATGATTTGTCTATAAAAAGGAAAGTTGTAAGGATTATTTCCCTCACCCCAATCATTTTTTGTTGTTTTGGTAAAGGTAAATCTTTAGACAAGCCACTAACTCTAACAACCTTCATTAGGATTGTTTAATTTCTTTATTTAAGCTTTTATTTTCTTTTTTGTAGGCTATAAACTCAGATTGAAGTAATGGCAGGAATTAAGATCAGAAATGTTATTGAAGAAACACCCAATGCTCCATTTCCCAATTTACATTCCAATGGAAATCAAGTCCCCCATGGTGAAGAACAAAGAGTTGGCAGTAACACAGCCATGGACCCTAGAAGACTTAAGAGGTGAAAAATATACATAGCATTATATCTATCTATATTCAGATTTGTTTGTTAAAAAAAAGGTTGACAAATGTAATAATTTTGTGGTTTGTTGTAGGGTTGCTGCTAGCCGCGAATATTCACAAAGGTATCGCCTAAAACAGATGCAATACATTGCACAATTGGAAACAGGAGTAAAGGCTCTCCAGGTAAATGGAAACCACTCACATAATTTGCTTTATATTTTGTTTATGATCTTTGATAGACAAAATATCAATAAAAAGATTAGTTTCGGGTGAAAGCTATAATTTTGTAATGCGGGCGGTGAACCTATTGTCTAATCTAAATATGAAAATAAAAGATTAAGCAAAAACAATGAAATTTACATCTTAAAATGTATTAAGGGAGAAAAAGACTTGATGAAAAAACCTCAAATAGAACAAGGTATATATATATATAATGTTTGAAGGAAATTTCTAATTAAGAAGTATGCACGCATAATACAGATACGATACATATAGATACAATGTTAAGAGAATCTTTAAAATGTTCAGACAAAAGTATAATAATATATGGTAATAAAAAATGATTTTTAGGTAAAAATGTGAAATCCGTATTCATAAATATCAACATGCAAATAGTTTTTTTTTTCAATATAAAAGAACTAACTTAAAAAATATAGCTAAGTTACTCGTTCTTGATTTTGTATTTAAAAATAAAACACTTCGAACATAAAATTACTCCATAAAACTTTGTACCTCTGGTCAAGTTGTCATGTGAACTTCCCCCAGTCAAACTAGCCTTTGAACTTGGAAAGTTGGTGAAATTGGCTTCTGAACTTTTCTTTCAGTGAAACTGTCCCCATACTTTACGAGTTTGGTCAAATTGTTCCATAAACTTTGGTCAAATAGTTCCACAAACTTTGAAAACGTAATACAAAATGACCCATAATATTAACATATTATTTTTTTGAAGACGAAGTATAAATCTTTGTTCCTCTATCGATAATATCTCCACCTTAGTGGCCCACATTAATAGAATATCCAAAATTTAACACGATTAATCTTATGTGTCATTTTGTGTTACATTTCTAAGTTCAGGGCTACACTTGCTAAATTCATAGGGTAATTCCACTAGAAAGGTTTTGGGGCAGTTTGATTAAACTTGCAAGGTTAAAGGGAAATTTTAATAGAAAAAAAACCTAGGAGTCAATTTGACCAAGGTTACCAAATTCTGGGATGATGTGTTATAAGAAAAAAATTGACTCAGATGATTAAGCGAAAACGCGAAATTTACATAGAAATATTTCAAAGAGATTAAAAGAGTTAATGGAACAACTTCAAAGAGGATAATATGTAAAATTTTAAGAGAGTTTGTATTTAAAAAGTGCGTATACATACCAATTGAGTATAGCTTGATTAGTATTGCCGTTAATACAATATATAAGATAATATAAGATCAAACATATTTAAATGCTCAATATCCTTTTATTTATAGGTGGGGAGGGATATGCATAGTATGAACATTGTACATTATATGTTTTAAAAAAATATTTACACATAATATAGATAGCATGCACGTAAATAGTGATAATAATTTGAAAATAAAAAGTAAAAGAAAGAAAATAAATCTTGTTTTCTGGGGTTGAACGTATCCAATAGTATCTAGTTGTGTCTTAGTTTTGTTTTAACCGTGTTTTATTTTACTTTTATTTTTTGAAGGTACTTCATATCTCCGACATGTATTTCACTATGTTACATGTCTATGTTAGAATCTAGTCCACAAACGAGAACTTTCTTGATAGAAGTGAACATGGTTCAAAAGTTCTTAGGGGGGAATCTGATATATATACACATAGTTAGGATTAAATATTAGAATGGTTAAATTATTTTATATAAAAAATTTATTAAATATTTAAATTTAAACTTTTTGAAAGATAAAATATTTTATTTTGCTGATATTTAAATTAAAAACAATATAAAATGACATTATACTAAGATATTTAGGGCAACAACCCCTCCTAATGCCTTAGTCCCTTCATCCAAATTGGTATTAGGACTGACCATGGGTCGGTCATGTTAGGTTTTTGGCCGACTTGTATATGATCCGAAAATTTAAAGCGTACATTTAATTTCGATTTGACGTCTGATGATGTTCTATTCGATCTAAATTCTAGGGTAAAAATTTAACTCGACTTGGCAAAAATTTAATTCTTATTTTTATTCGGCAAAAATGGGAGATAATTGAAAAATATATATGAAAAGAGACATTATAATAATTATCTTATTTTTATTCAACAAATAAGGAGATAATTGAAAAAATAGAAATTGTGACATTATAGAAATTATCATAAATATTTAGAATAGAATTATACTTATTATATTGAGTTGGGTTAGGTGAGATATTTTTCATACTAAACCCGAACCCTATCAATATGACCTATTATTTTACAAAATCCAACCTGACTCGAATTTGATTTAAAAAAAACGACTGTATAAAATGTTGTCAGAACCCGTCAAATCTGGGCCGAATTACCATCCCTAGTTGTTATACTTTTTTATTGCTAAATATTACATGCGAATCATAAGAATAGTAGTACGCAATGATATATATTATATATTAAGCATATTGTTAGGAGTCAGCTTGTTTTGTCTAGGCTGCCAGACCTGAACTTCTCGGTTTCTTTTGATCCTGTTACAAGAGTTTTGTAATATTCTTTAAAAGTGTAGTACTCTTATCTTCTAACTAAGCTTATGAAGATTTTGAATGAGACTCACATATAGGATCAACACGCTCAATATTTGTCGAGCAAAAAAAATATTAGGCATATCGTACTTGATTGAATTTGATGTTATAAATTAAGTAGTATAAACTGAATTTTTGAAAGATATTTGAATCTCGTTAAGATTTCACTTTTATTTATTTATTTTAAAAAATGACTCATCGACTGACTCAAATTCCATCATATAGTATCGTTAAGCGGACATTTCATTTTAAATTAGTGGGGAAAAGTTCATGCCTCAAGAAACTTTATGTAGTTTTATTTATCCAAACCCTAACAATAACTTTATATGTACGCAGGCTCAATTGGCGATCACTTATCCTAGGATCCAGTATGTTGATACCCAGAACTCATTGTTGCGAGTAGAGAATTGTTCCATGAAGGAAAAACTATATTCCCTCTCCACAGAACTTATGGTGAAAGAAGGTTTTCTCAATATCTCTTTGTTCATTTCTTTGTTTCTTTAAAAACAAGTCAAAACCTAATGTTGGGATAACGTTTTCTAAAGCTGAATATCATGAGCTAAGGAAGAAGAAAGATGAGCTGAAGCAACTATCTTTGCTATACCAATCACCGATTGCAGAAACCTCACAAGCAAAGCAACATGGCTTCAACCAACTGCTGAACATAGCCAGGGATCAACCAGGGTTTAGTCAGCTTGCGGGAGAAGCTCGAGCGCCAATGATGCAGGATCAAGACCTTGAGAATCGGTTTGGAACTGATGTCAACAACGGAGAAAAACGTAATCCGATGTAAACTCACAGTTTTCGTTTCTTGGCTTTGTTTTCTCAGTTTAATTTGTATGGACTTTGCAGTTCCTTTTACAATGTTTTCGTTTTCAGACTTAAGGTGGAAACTGGGATCAAATAACATGAAGAAACTATTTTGATGAGTTGATTGATCTTCATTATGTTTCATTTTTATTTAGATGGTTTCTCCACTCCAATCACACAATTTATTTTTTTATGGCTTAATATATCATTTAGTATCTGAGTTTGATATTTGTTTCTAATAGGGATCTTGTGTTTTCTTTTGATCCAATTTAATACATGTATTTAACAAAATTATCTATTTTGGTGCAATGATAAAACGGTGTTAACTTTTTTCATTTTGTTAGCCGATTGAATTTTTGTAACTGTAACGTCCCGAAATTTGGGCGAGGAGAATCGGGTATGAAAATCGGTTCGGTTTAGTATAATTTAATTGATTAAATTAATTTCGGGGTATTTTAAGTATGAATATTTAAAAATGAAATGGGAATAAATTGATGGTTTGATATAAATTGGATTTATTTAATTAGCATATTAAACAAGGGATTTTTAGTAATTTGACCACTTTTAATAAGTTGAAAATCAACTACACGTGTTTTTAGTGACTTAATTGATAAGTAACATGCTAAGAATCTTTAAGGACCTATTATACAATGTGATCTTTTTATTGAATTTTAATGGGGTGTTTAATAAAAGAATTGATTTAAGTTTTATCAAAATTATGTCGGTTTTAATTAAATCATTTTTAACAAAATTAATGACGTTTAATTATTTTCTATGGAAGATTAGTTTTATCATTTTTTCTCTCAAAAACCCATTTCATTGATTTTTCAATTCCTAATTCTTCCATGGATTCTTAAAAGATTTCTCTTCAATTCTTTCCTTAATTATTTCTTTTTCAATTGATTTCAATCCTAAATTCTATTTTCCTTCAAAATCCATTTTCTCCATTGGTTGGAAAGATCGCGTCAACTTTGGAGTTTTTCTCCAAGCTTTTTCATCAAATTGCAAGGTATAACAATGATTCTTATTTAAATTCCACATGATATGCATTCCTAATCTTTGTTTCAATTATCTTTTAATTGATTTAATTGGAAAAGGAAGATGTAATTGAGTTTTAAGTGATTTCTTGCGAAATCTGGATTTGATGATGAAACTAAATTGATTTTGATTGGATTATAATAGTTTTAATGGGTTAGATATAATCTAAATTCAATTTTGTGAAATCAACCCCAAAATTGAATTAATTTATTAAATTAACATTAGTTTTAATAAATAAATTATGTTTTGGATCGTTGACATATAAAACATTCTGAATAAGTATGAAAGAGTGATTACCAATAGAACCAATTCCTTCAATGTGGCCTTTGGAGTTGTCACCACACTACTTCTCCACTCATTTCTTTAGCTTTATGAACCAACTCTTGTCACTGACCATGTGTCTCGAGCATCTGCTATCAAGGTACCATGAATTTTTACTTGCACTTTGTCCCTTGTAGCAATGCTCCTCCTTAGGATCCCCTTCAAGTTCCATGAGACATAGATTGGCTACCTCTTGCTCTTCCTCATCGGATGAGTCTTCATCACTCCAAGTAGCCACATGAACCTTGAGCTTCTTATTCTTTAATTGCGGATACTCGAATTTGATATGCCCATACTTCTTGCACTCATAGCAAATGATTTGGTCCTTGTCCTTCTCTTTAGATTCGTTCTTGAAGCCTTCTTTTCTTTTGAACCTTCTTCCTCTATTGGACTTCATGCATCTTGTGAATCTCTTGGCTAGCATGGTTATCTCTTCATCTTATTCATCGCTAGAATCACTCTCTTCATTTGAGGCTTTGAGAGCAATTCTAACCTTCTTCTTCTCCACTTCTTTCTTATCTTCCTTCTTTCTTTCTCCATCATTCTTTCCTTGTCTCATCAACTTATGAGTTTGTAACACCCTTAACACGAATGTCACATTTGGGCCTCAAGCCCAATCTATCACCATAAATTTTTTAACCTGGTTTAGCCCAAGCCACATCCATTTCATAAAAATCTATTATGTTCAAACATTTCGACATAGATAAATAGTTAAAAGTGTTACATATGAGCTCCACTTAAAATGCATAATTTAAAAGCATTCAACTCATAATTCAAAATCCAAAAATAGAGTTACAATACAAGCATAGGGTCCTATGAATACATAGCCCAATATAATCTAGGTACTATACTTAGACACAAGTCGATGCTGAAGTTCTACTCTGATGGTGCTCCAACAATGCAGGCCAACCTACTAACCTGCGAATAGAAACAACAATTTTGAATGCCGAGCTAACAAAGTTCAATGGATACACTTTCATTCAACCATGTTTCATGCAAATCATAAATATGAGCATGTAGCTAAAGATGACATCATGGAAAATATATAACAACATTGGTGCTACCTCTACCCTCCTAAACACATAGCAAACAACAAGGATGAATTAATCTCACAAAGCACATATGCATCATACCAAACAAACCTGGAGTGAGGCCTGGTGTCACACAACCTCGGGAACATACACTTGTACTCAGAATCTCTCATCGAGTATCTTCGGATGAGGCCTGATGTCGTACAACCTCGGGAACATACATTCAGAATCTCATCTCATGGTGCTACAACACGCTCTCTAGGTATCCAGATCCTATCAACCTAGGTGACTCTACCACACATGTGCCTTTACTTGGCACACAACAATATTCGATCCACCAAGGATTCCTATTGTTACTATTACAAACAAGTCACCCAAGGTTTTACCAAGTTATTATATATTATGCTTGTATATGAGGTTTAAATCTCAGTTCCTCACTTTTACTATTTATTTGAACACATTAGAAACCCATTGGGTCATAATCCTCGAATTATAAGATACTTAAACTCAAAACGTAATTTTTGGTTAAATTTCCCAATAGGTACCGGCATAGACCCTCGCGTACTGGTACGATACCCCTTGGGTATTGGTACATCCATGCGTACCAATACAAAATGAGCTCATTAGAATTTTATCCAACCTACATGTACCAATACAGGTTGACCCGTACCGATACCCCTTTACAAGTCATACCGGTACATATTGAACACCATACTAGTACCCCCTTCATAGTTCATCCAATAAAATAGTGTTCTTAAACCCCAGAACATTGGGTATCGATACTGCCTCTTCCCATACTAATAACGAAGCCTAGAAATGGCTAACTAGGCTCGAGAAATCACTTCTCAAGCCCCTAAAACTCAACCATTGGCCCCATAACTCGATCTTATATCTTATGAGAGTGTTTAAGGTGGTTTACTACTAATTTTACATGTTATTAACATGAAATCCAAGTTTTACCATTAATAAGGGTCTCAAGCATTCAAACACCCAAAAATAACCAATCACATCAACTCAAGCAAACAAAGCACCATCCTTAGGATGTGCATGAAACCAAGGTGTTAGTAGTGTACTAACCTTGATTTAAAAGCTGGAAACAAAGCTCCAAGCCAACTCTTCAAGCATTCTTCTTCTCAAGCTCCTTGGAAGAATTCTCAACCTCTTTCACTACATGAGTTTTAAAACAAATTACAACTTGTAGAAGAAGATAAACCAACTTAAACCTACTCTCAAGCTAGAAGAACGAGATTGATTCTCCCTCAAACCATTTTCCTAAAAAACCCATTAAAACCCACTTTCTCATCCACCATCAAACTTGATGAATCATACCTTGAAATATAGATTCTTGGGTAGAGAACAACTTATCTCAAACCTTAGCTCTGAAATTTGGCTTCAACCTAAACAAGATTACACCTTTGCCTTGTGGAATGGTGAAAGGAAGAAGAAATAGTTGAGGAAAGCAATGAGGGACATGGGTGATATGAAATTCCTTCCTTTATTCAGAAAATATAAATTCCATCAACCTTTCCCTCTTGAAATGGGATGTAAATTACCCTAATGCGCTTATACCTTCTTCCTTCCTCATCCACAAGACCCAACTCAAAGTCCAACATCAAGGATGCCCACAAAACACCTTGTGAAGCCTCTAGCCGCCCTACATATCAGCCCAAACACACGGGGCCCATGGCTTGGGTTAAATCGACCCTCATATTCTAAAATCTGTGTCGTTACAAAGTTAGTAAAGTCCTCATTAGCTTCGATAATGGCGGTCTTTTTAGAGTACCATGAGTCGGGAAGAGAGTTTTTGATTAAGCTTGTCCTCTAGAATGATCTCTCCATAGCCTTTGAGCTCGTTTACAATAATGGAGAAGCAATCAAACATCGTCTTGATGTTTTCATCTGGTTCCATTTTGAAGTTCTCATAGATAAGATTGAGGAGCCCGATCTTGGTCTCTTTTACTTCATTGGTTCCCTCATAAGCAACTTCTAGCTTGTCCCAAATCTCCTTTGCATTCAATCATAAAGACATTTTGGCATACTCATCGGGTCCAAGTGCACAAAATATAATTTGCATAGTCTAAGCATTGTATTGCATTTTCTTTCTATCTTCATTACTTTATTCGCGCCTTTCTTTTGGAACTAGTCTTTCTTTTTCTCTCATCATAGGTAGAGTTGGTCCATCCATTACTACATCCCAAATGAAATAGTCATTGGATTGGATGAACAAACTCATCTTATTCTTCCAATAGGGATAATTAACTTCATTGTAGTATGTTGTCTTGGAGATGGATTGAGACTCTTCCATGATGTAGTTGACGGAAGTAGAGGCCATGGATGACTCGTAGAATGATTGAACAATCTTTGTATCTATTCAAGAGGATGCGAAACCTTTAAATGAGTGTATCTCTAATACTAATTGTTGAGTTGATCAATCAATGATATTGGCCAAGATTGGTGAATTTGGAATTTAAAATATGGTAGAAGCAAATTGCAAAAAGAAAGAAAAATTGCAAGAGGATTTATGGTGGTTCAACCTTCTAAACAAGGTCTACATCCATTACCTTAGCTACCACACTAAGGATCTCATAAATTCACTAATTTGTCTTTTCTTTTAGGCCAAATGAGATAACCTCACAATATCACCTAGGCTTGTACACCAAAGTCTAGTTACTCCTTTCATAAAATTGAGTACAAATGAGCAAACTAAGAAATCCCTCAAGAAAGATATTTGCAAAAAAATAAGCTCACTAAAAACCCCAAAACACTTGACAAATAAAGATTACAAGAAAAGCTCTCTCAAGTGTTTACAAGAAATTTTACAATGAAGCTCAAAAAGACTTTTGGATTGGATTGAATGCTTGGAATAGTTGTCTTGTTGTTGAAGAAGTTTTGAAGACTTGTTTTAATACCCCTTAATTGATTTCCAACCATTTGGGTAGTTGGGATATTGAATATAGCAATTAGAAGGGGGTTTTCTCACATTAAATGTTGTCTGGCAACTGTGGGTATTGGTACACGAATGCCCGTCTCTGTACCTACATAAAGAAGAAATATTTGCCAGTATTACAGGGTGTATTGGTATGCTAGGCCATGTATCAGAATGGAGTATGGGGTACTGGTATGCTAAAGGTCGTACCAATATTAAAATTGCTCACTAGAATTTTGGTGGACCTTCGGGTATCGATACGCTCGAAGCCATACAGTTACTCAATGTAAAATTCACTTGAGTTTTAAGCATATTGTATTGGTACGGGGTTCACTGTACCAATACTCACTATGATAAAAAAAAATTAAGTTCTAGGCCGTATCGGTATGAGGTTCACTGTACCTGTACTGACAAGTACGCTAAGGGTTGTACTGCATTCTTTTACCATTTTGAATTCTAGTGCTAAAAATTCGTACCGGTACTTGTAGGGTTGTACCGGTACTCAATGGCCAAAATGGTCTCTTAAAGTAGCAAAACACTTAGAAAAATATTTTCTTTTGAAAAGTTTTACTTATACAAAGTATTATTTTCAAAGTAAGTCAATTTTGTTTGAATGCTTGTCTATTGTGAGTAATTTCAAATTCCTTAAAATTTTATTTATTTGTATAGTTCTTGTTATATCAAAATCAAAACATAGGTTTAACAAGAACATAGCATATGAAATCTCAATAAGAATCATTTTTATACCTTGCTTTTGGTTGATCAAGAACTTGGAGAAGTTCCCATGAAATTGACGTGACTTCCAAAATAATGGACAAACTTAAATTTGATGAAAATATAATTTAGGAGTGAAATCAAATGGAAAGAAATGATTTAGGAAAATAATTGAATGAAAAATCCTTTTGAAATCCATGGAAGATTTTGAGGATTTGAGAAATCAAGAAAATAGAGAGAAAAGAAATGAAGAAAATCATTATTCCATGAGAAAATGAATTAATTGTCAATTGTGTTTTGTTAAAACCCAAAAACCCTTAATTAAAAATCATATTGTATAATATTTCTTTTTAAAGATTCTTAGCATGTATTTCCTTCCAATTTAGTTACTAAAAACACATGCCAAAATTTTAAAGTGATTCGAACAAAATCCGTTATTTACTATAAACATTAACTAACAAAAAAGTCATTTAAACATATAGAACAATTCAAAAATTAATTTTCCAAATCTTTATTTAAATTTATGAAATTAATTAATTAACTCAATTCCAATTTATTCTAAATCGACTCGATCTGATTACCTGATTCTTCTAACTTGAAGTTTAGGATGTTACATGAAAAATATTTATACAAGAGAGGTGAAGTGGGGAGTTAATAGGAATGGATAAGGGTGATGGGCGGTTTGAGTGGGGCGGTTTTAAAAATATACTATAATCTATTAAATACTTTAATGAACATGACACAACATCATATCGGAATAAAAAGGATTTTTTTCTCTCTATGGCCAACCCTAACGAAAATCACGCGCATTCTCAAAGTTTGCCTGCAGCGGTTAACCCTAGTGGCCGGTGTAGTTGCGGTTTTTTAATTCGAAGATATCGAAGTTTTCCGCGTTTATTGAAAATATTTAAAAGGGAATTTCATTTAAAATAGTGTTCTTAGATTAAATGGGAGTCGCCACCGGTCACTTGGATTAGGTAGACCGGACACCGAAAATAAAACCAGAGAATCAAATGAGTTCGAGAGTCGGTAAAAATGGGGAAGGTTTCGCACCCCCACTACACCCAAACTTGGTACCAAATTAATTACCGCCTTGTTAATATTGGATTTTGCGAATTAAAGTGACAAATTAAGTCAAAATTTGGTTATATAGGTTAGTACATTTTAAGGGCCCTAATATTCGAGAAGGAACGTCCGAACCACCACCACTACGAATGGTATTGGCCACTATGACTGGTACTGGCCTCGTTCGTTCCCGAATAAAAGGACACCGCATAACAATTAAATCCAGATGCAAAGTAATTTAGCAACGAATTAACTAAGCATACATGGAGATATAATAAACACAAGTGAAGGCATAAAATTCAAATCTCAAATATCACACTTAAACATATATTACATGGAAACTATATTGTATATATTATAAAAGTTATATATATATATATTATATCCTTTATATCATATTTTAAAACCATATATTATATACACACTTTATATTATGTAAAAACCATATATTATGTATATACTTCATATTATGAAAAACCTTGTATTGAAACTATATTTTATACTTATACTATATATTATAAAAAACCACATTCATTAATTGTATCAAAGACATTATAAAACTATATATTATATACTTTATAAAAACTATATATTATATGCTTTATAAAGCTATATATTACATATATGTAAAAACTATATGTATTATATATATTAAAACCATATATTTCATACATCATAAAACCTTATATTATATACTATGCCATATATTATGCAAGAATTATACATTATACTACATATAAACAAATATGATAAATATTATACTAATATAACATGCATCAAGGCCACATTAACAACATATATAAATAAAGCAAGGAAAAAAATTAAAGAAATTTAAAATGCAAGGCCGAAATTAAAAATGCGTGATTATAGGAAAAAAAACTGAAAAAAGGACTGAATCGAACAAAACTAAGATTTGAAGGCCAAAATTAAAAGAAACGAAGACCTAATTGAAATGGGGGACGAAATTGTAAGACATTTTAAAAGTCCAGTGGCCACGGAGGTTATTTTAAAACGTGGCAGGACCAGGGCCGTGATTAGAGTGGGGCGGAGGGACTTATTATGGGAATAAACCGTTTTTAAAACTCAAATCTGGTATAAATGCCAACTTAAACCGATGATTAAAGTTTTTCTCATTTGTTATAACAACCCAAATCATAAGAGCTCAAGATCGCTCTATTAGGGTTCATACGAACCCAGAAACTGGCGAGTAGTCGGACGTGCACCGCCGCGTTTCCCAGTTCCCGGCGACGTTTCGCCGTGTTGGCCGCCGCTAATCGGCGGCCGAAAAACTTTAAACCGATGCAAAAAGCTCATTTTTACTTCAAATAAACCGATCTAAAACCCCTCTTCTTTAAAACATCCTCCTTCATCCCTTTTTGAAAAGAAATCGAAACAAAAAGCTATCTTTTTTGCTTTGAGATGCAAAACCCATCTGACCCTTTCGGTCACTACTCGGTCCAACTCACCCTTCACGACCTCTTTCAAAGAACTGGAGGGCTTATCGTCGGCCAGGATTCGAACCGTCCCGGGGAAGATGAACCGGCCAAAAGAAGGTAAAACAACTGAAACCTCTTTTTATTTATATGCGTTTCGAATGCAAGAAAAAAAGAGATTACCTTTGAAAATTTTGTGGTTTTTCTTTATTGCTTGAAATCTAGAAAAAATCCTTTCTTTTAAAATTGTTAGGCTCTTTGTTATATATCCGAATACATAGATTTGAATTACATGCCTAGTCAAAATCTTAATCAATTACTTCTGATGGCTTGTTTGGATTGCCATTGCCCTGATTCTCTTTGTTTTTTTTCCTCTGCTTTTTGCTATTTTGAGCTCTAACTTTTCCCTTGTCTTTTTTGTGCATGCATGTCATTGAGGGCTACTCAAAGGGAGGCACACTCTCGCCGAAAATCAGACAGAAGATTTGAACGGTGACGCGTGTGGCGCTTGGGGTAAGTTGGCGCGTGGGCGCGTGGGAGCCAAACGGTTAAGATTCGATTTAGGTCGTTGGATCAGATATAATCCAACGATTGAGATTTCAACTAAGATGGATGGTACAGATGGTGACACGTGGCACACGAGGGAACTGAAGGGTCTCGCGTGTGGGCTGCACCCGCGCGTGGGAGACGAACGGTCTGGGCGTGAGCGCGTGTGGAATCTAGTGGGTCTCCTCAGCTTTAATCTTAGCCGTTGGATCAGATCAGATCCAACAGTTCTCCTTTGACTGCGCATAAGAGAGGAGATCAGATAGGCTTTAGGGTTTTTGTTAACCAAGAATTGGCCTTATCGGGCCATTCATTGTAATTAATAATTTTTTTGGTTTTTATGGACTCAAAATTCAGACTTGGGTTTTACTTATCTGATATATATATATATATATATATATATATATATATATATATATATATATGGGCTTGTATTTTAAAAAAACATAAGGACTGTATACTAATAAGTTTGGGCTGCCATTTCATACATATATCTCATTAGTGTTTTGTAACTATAGCAATAGTGATAACAACAATAATAATGGTAGTAATAACATACATATAATATGTATACACACACATATATATAAACAAACATTAATACTCATTACATATACACATTGTACATTTAATAGCATAATAACACGATGATAATATGTACAGACATTCATATTTAAACATGAAAATGATAATAAATACATGCAAGCAACACACCTATTACATAATATATAAACATACTCATATATACTACATATACCACATACACATAAGCATATATTTATTAAACGTAATATAATGTCATATATTAGTAGTAATATTTTTGTTTTTTTATTTTAATGACAGCCACACATGATAATAAAGATAACAAATATGGTAGATAATAATGGTGGATAAACAAAACAAAACAATCAAAAAGGTAATATGATAGTAATGACAATAATGTAATACTTAGTAATATTTAGTTTTTTTCCTTTTTTTCAAATGAATAATAACATAGCACTACTAGTTAACTATTTTTTTGGGTTTTAAAGTTTTAATAAAGGATAAAATAAACAAAGCTCAATGTGTATATTTATATAGTATATAAGCCCATTATTGTAACAACATCAAAGAAACGGGTCTATCCCGGACAAAATTAGTGATTACAGCTGCCCCTCTTGCTCATTCTAGTAAAACAAGGATAGAGCAAAGACCATAAGCACTAATTTTGTCCCACTTCCTGTTTGAGAGTTTGAAGCGACGAGTTCTTCCTAAATATAACTGTTCGTTTCCCTCTCTTTGAAGTCTTGGAGTCATAAGTTCTTTCTACATAGAACTCTTCCTTTCTGGCCAATTCTTCGAATTGCAAGTTTTTCTCTATAAAACTTCTCCCTTCTTTTTGTTCGAAACCCTGGATCTACAAGTTCCTTCTATACAAAACCTTTTTCTTTCGAGATCCTGAAGCTACAACTCTTTGAAATCTTTAAGTTCCCCCTATATTGAATGTCGGAATTGTACTTCACTTTTTGATGGCACAAGTTCCAAGAATTTCTCCACTGCTTCCCAAAAGGCTGAAGGCTAGGAGACCAAATGGTAACATCTTGCTTTCTCATTGTAGTGGCATAAAAAGCACCTGTCAAAACAAACATAGCGTTTCGATGATATGTATTAGCATGCGCCTAACTTAGGGATGCCTATCTACACATAAAGCATGAATAATGGCACCGTTACGCGAACGCTCTTTCTTGTCGGTCAACCTTTCTTTGACCGTCCTCTTGTTTCTTTCTATTTCTTCTTGATTCCTTGTGCTAACGGTATCTCCTCTGATGTTTAGGCTCAACCACCTTAACCTTCTTTTCTCAAATTCTCGGCCCCTTTTTCCAAAATGCCTATTCAGGTCTTTGTTTTTCTTTTCAGGGTCATCTCAATTTTTTTATCCTTTCTTTTTTCTCCTTTCTCTTCACTTTCTTTGTTTTCTTTTCCCATTTTTTCCTTTTTCTTTTTATTTTTATTCTTATTCTTATTTTTTCTTCTCTTTTCTATTCTTTTTTTTCTTTTTTCTTTTTTTCTTTATTCTTCTTCTTCTTCTTTTACAATGCCCTTTCAGCTTCTCACTTTGAAATTACTTTGTCTTAGCAAGCCTTTCGCTTTAATCGTTTCCTTGCTTGAAGTTTTCCATTCTCTTGGACCTTAGTTCATAGGAAAAATTTGAGATTCATTACTGCCCTAGGACCAAGTGTACCTGAAAAGGTCAGAACACAACAATACCTAGAAATCTTTTGCTTATCATGAACCTACATTAACCTACTTGTAGGGTGCTTGGTAGAACAGATAAGAAAAGGCATAAAGTAATTCTTTATTAATATTTTTGAAAATTCAGAATGATTTAAAAGTCATGGCAAACATGAGAAAAAGGAAAATAAAACATGATGCAATGTCCCAAACATCGACTATATGAATGAATCGAGAGCCTATCGATCGAGGCAGGTTGCTCACTTGAAGTTCTTCACTAAAGCGCATGATAGCCTGAGAGATCTTGCTTGTTGGATGCCTATTTTTAAAGGCTCGTCTGGGCCACCCTTTCAGGTTTTCGACTTAGACCCTCTTTTGGTTTCAAGATGCCCTCTTCGGGTTTTCACCTCAAACCCTCCCTTTTTTTACACATAGTATTTCTTTACTGAGTCTGAGTTCATTGGATTACTTAACTCATTCCTATCCATCTTTGTTAAAATCAACGTTCCCCCAAAGAAAGCCTTTTTAACGACATATGGCTCTTTCCAATTAGGCATCCATTTTCCTCGAAAATCTCTTTGAATCCACAATATCATTTTAAGCACTAAATATCCTTCTCGAAATTCCCTTGGGCAAACCTTCTTGTTGTAAGCTTGCATCATTATCTTTTGGTACATCATACCATGGCAAATGGCTTTTAGTCTCTTATCCTCAATGACATTCAACTGATCAAACTGTGCTTTTACCCACTCGGCCTCTTCCAACTTTACTTCATTTAATATCCGCAGTGAAGAGATCTTCACTTCTATAGGTAGAACTGCTTCCATGCCATAACCAAGGAATAGGGTGTTGCCCCTGTTGACGTATGCACAGACGTTCGATAAGCGAGTAGGGCAAATGACAACTTTTTATGCTAATCTTTAAAAGTATCAGTCGTTTTCAAAATGATCTTCTTGATATTTTTGTTTGCCGCTTCTACTGCCCCGTTCATCTTGGGACGATAGATGGTGGAATTATGGTGCACTATGTTGAATTGCTCACACACATCATTCATCATCTTGTTGTTCAGGTTGGAAGCATTGTTAGTGACGATCCTTTCTGGCAAACCATACCGGCAAATTATTTATTTCTTCAATAACTTACAAACCGTCATTCTTGTGATATTGGTATAGGAAGCTGCTTCCACCCACTTAGTGAAATAGTCGATGACCACCAGAATAAAACAATGTCTATTGGAAGCCTTTGGGTGAATTTGACCAATGACATCCATGCCCCATACAGCGAACGGCCATGGTGAATTCATGGTGTACAATGGTAAGGGTGGGGAATGGATCCTACCGGCATATATCTGGCATTTGTGGCACTTCTTTGCATAGTCGATACAAATCCTTTCTATAGTCGACCAAAAGTAACCATATCTCATAATTTTTTGAGCCATTGAGAAACTGTTGGCATGTGTCCACATAACCCATTGTGTACTTCGGCCATGATGCTTTTAGCTTCTCGAGCATCGACACATCTTAACAGGATTTGGTATTTTCCCTTTTTGTACAAGATATATCCGTCTAGAACATATCCCGCTACCATCCTCCTAATGGTTCTTTTATCGTTTTCATTGGCCATGTCGGGGTATGTCTAAAATTTAATAATTGAAGGACATCATAGTACTATGGGTTGCCATCTACCTCTTCTTCCAAGTTATAGCAATGAGCTGGTATTTCAAAAACTTGCATCTCAATTGGCTTCATTTCTGCTTCGGTGCTTGCCTCGAACATTGCATCTAAGGTTTCCAAAGCATCTGCCATCTGATTGTATTCCCTTAGGAGGTAAGCGAAGCTTATCTTCTCAAAGTTTTTAACCAACTCTTATATCAGATCATAATACTTGAACAACTTCAAGTCTCTTGTTTCCCATTCTTTTCGGAGTTGATAAACAACCAAAGATGAATCTCCAAAAACTTGAAGCACCTTGACTTTCCTTTCAATGGCTGCACGTAAGCCCATGACACAAGCCTCATATTCAACTATATTGTTTGTGCAGAAGAATTCCAATCTACTTGTGAAAGGGTAGTAGACGTTTTCTGGAGAGATTAACACCGCCCCTATGCCATGGCCTAAGGCATTGCATGCCCCATTGAAATAAATCTTCCACAATTTTTCTTCTGAGGTAGTCTTTTCTTCCACAGTTATGCACGTCAAGTCTTCACCGGGAAAATTAAAGTTCAAGGATTCATAATCGTCTAAAGCACGACTGGCAAGGAAGTCTACTATAAAGCTTCCTTTTATTGCTTTCTGACTTACATAGACAATGTCGTATTCAGACAAAAGCATTTGCAACGAGACCTCTTCCCGGTTAATGCTGGTGCTTCCATTAAAAATTTCAGCGGATCTAACTTGGATATCAACCAAGTTGCGTGGTACAACATGTACTGCCTGAGCCTCTTGGTAGCCTACACTAGTGCACAACATACTTTTTGAATTGGTGGGTACTGAGTTTCCCAATCGACGAACTTCTTGCTCAAATAGTAGATAACCCTCTATTTTCTTCTGGACTCGTCATACTGCCCTAACACACAACCCATCAAATTTTCAAAGACTGTCAAGTACAGGATTAATGGTCTATTTGGCACAGGTGCCACTAGGATCGGAGCATTAGTCAAATACTTCTTGATCTTATCTAGAGCCTTCTAGCACTCTTCATCCCATACTCCCGGGTTATTCTTCCGAAGTAATCTAAAGATAGGGTCACATTTTTTGTTTAACTAAGAAATGAGCGTAGATATATAATTTAACCTCCCCAAGAAACCCCAAACTTCTTTTTATGTCTAAGGTAGATGGAGATCTTGAATAGCTTTTACTTTATTGGTGTCAATCTCGATCCCTTTTCAGCTAACCACAAAACCCAAAAGCTTTCTAGATGTGACAGCGAAGGTGCACTTGGTCGGGTTGAGCTTTAATTGGTACTTTCTCAATCTTTGGAAAAGCTTTCTCAAGTTTTGAATATGGTCCTCTCTATTTCGTGACTTGGCAATCATATCATCCACGTACACTTCAATTTATTTGTGCATCATGTCATGGAAGAGGGTCACCATGGCTCTTTGATAAGTCACCCCAGTATTTTTTAGCCCAAATGGCATCACCTTGTAACAAAACGTGCCCCACATGGTTACAAATGTAGTCTTCTCCATGTCTTCGGGATGCATCTTTATTTGGTTGTACCCTGAAAAATCGTCCATAAAAGAGAACCACGAATACCCTACGGTTTTTTCGACCAAAGTATCAATATGGGGTACGGGAAAATTATCCTTAGGGCTTACCCTATTGAGATCTTTATAGTCTACACACATTCGAACTTTCCCATATTTCTTAGGCACTGGACTATATTTGCCACCCACTCTGGGTATTTGGAGACCTTTAGAAAACCAGCTTCATACTGTTCTTTCACTTCATCACAGATTTTTAGCAGCATATCCATCGTCATTCTTCTTAGTTTTTGTTGAACTGGCTTGCATTCTGACTTTATCGGCAGCTTGTGTACCACCATGTCTGCGTCTAACCCTAGCATATCTTGATAAGTCCAAGAAAAGATGTCCTTGAACTCTGACAACAGATCTATCAACTCATGCCTAGTCTTGGACGAGATAGTGGTGCCAATATTCACTTCTCTTCTTTCTTCATCAGCCCCCAAATTGAGGATTTCCACCTTTTCTTGGTGGGGTAGGATCTGCTTGTCTTCACTTTCCATTAACCTGAGCAATTCATCCGGGACTTCACATTCTATCTTCTCTTCTCCTTCATCGATTTCTGCCATGTATAAATATTGCCCAAATAGTATCTCGGGATCAGATTCAGAGTCATTCATATAGTTAATAATAGGGACCCTGGAACGGTTTTGGAAATAAATAGGTATTGGGAAGAGAAATGAATATTATTATGGAATGAATGAAATAATAAATAATAAATATAATAAAAGAATGCAATAAATATGAAGTTTGCCATTTGAGAAAATTTGGAAAGCCTCATTTTTCATTGAAAGCAAGCAAGTTAACATAAAATCCCTTTTACAAAAGATCCCTACTACTCGCGGGCTAAAGAAAGTAAGGTTGGTTCTGAGCATTACTCTGATTTAGACTTAAAAACTACAAGTAGGTCCACACTGGTACAATTGTTGAGTTTCTCTCCTAGGAAGCAAGGGCGGATTCCAGACAGAAACTTGCCATTATTTCCTCATTCGGTTATCATGTTAACATCCATCCCTTCTAATGCCTCGTTGAACATTTCTTCCTCCTTAAGTTTGTCACATTCCAGATTGGCCTTACGTACCTTCTGTTCGGCATTGATTATCCTGCCAGACAAGAAAATATCCTTCATGTTGGAGTAAGTTATTGGTTCCCACGGAATCTCTTCGCCCATGAATCTGGTCTTCCTTTGCTCTTCTCTTTTTTTCCATTCTAGCTTCCTTTACAGAAAATTAGGCTTGTAACCGAGTCCGAACTAGTTCTTCTTGTTGATGATGCTTTTGGCTCCCAGACAACCTTGGAGGCTCCTTCCAAGACCCTTTCCTTTCTTGGCTCCTCATCCTAAAGTCTCACAAACCGTTATCTTGGTACAATTGGATAGTCTGGGGCACGGGGTCTTGTTTCCTTTCGCCACAAAGGCAACATTCACGAATTCTAGAGCTCTAAAGGAGTACTCAATGGCCTCATCTTTCGTTTGGATGTAAGGAGCATCGGTCGTTACGGAGAAAATAATGTCTTGCTCGGCTCCCACAGTCACCAATTTTCCTTCGATGACAAATTTTAATTTTTGGTGCAGTGATGAAGGTACGGCCCCAGCCAAATGAATCCACAGCCTTCCTAGCAAACAATTTTAAGTTGGCCTGATATCCATCACCATAAACTCAACCATGTACTTGGTAGCCCCGATTAATAGAGATACTTCGATCTTCTCGATTATATCCCTTTAGGTTTCATCAAAAGCTCTGACAGAGTTATGGCAGGGCTTTATGTGTGAACTATCGATGGGCAACCTTTGTAGAGTCACCCTCGGTAACACATTCAAGGCATATCCCTTGTCAATGAGCACCCCCAGTAGAACAAGCCCTTTAAAATGAGTTGTAATATTCAATACTTTGGTTGATCCCATACCCCCGTCTGGAATCTCATCATCGCTGAAGGTAATGTAATTATCCGCAGCAATATGTCCCACTATTTGATCTAACTTACTCATCGAAATATCATTTGGGATGAAAGTTTGGTTCAAAACCTTCAATAGTGCACTACGGTGTTTTTCGGAGCTCAACAATAGCTCATGCACTGAAATCCGAGTTTGTTGTTTCTGGAGTTGTTCAACGATGCTATACTCACTATGCTTCAAGAACATTAAAAACTCTTATGCTTGTGTTTCCGTCTGGCTCATTTATCTTTGAAGGAGGTTCTTCCCCAAATATCTTCTCGAGCTCAGTTATTACAGCCTTACCATTGTCTTTTGGCATTTCTGCCACTTTTGACGTCTCCTGTGAATAACACCTACCACTTCTTGTGAAGTGTCCCACCTCGTTTACTGTCTTGGCTTTCAGATCTACCGGTTCCTCCTCTTGTACTAGCTTCACTTTTTCGGGTGACTTCTCATTTCCTTGCGGTTCTGAACTATCTGGTACTAAGATGTTGGCGGCATAGCTCAAAGGAAATTTTTGAGTGTCTTTGAAAGGAAAGGATGTTGGAGCTGAGATCACAAGCTTAGGGGCCATCTTAAAACTTCCTCATTGAGGCGGGCTTTCCTCTCTTGGATTGAGCAAGATCCTAAATGGCCTATCTACCCCGTATTGGACCTTGTGGTCATCTAATGTGCACATGTCCGATTACTTCTTTCCTTTGACCTTTTCAAAGAACTCGATCTCCTTATTTTCCATCAACTTTTGAACTACTTTCTTGAAATCTTCACAATGCTGGATTTTATGTCCCTTCTCTTGGTGATATTCATAGTATGGGCCACATTCTTCTTGTACTATTTCCATGCCCCTCTCAATTAGGCATGCCATGCATAACTGTTGGAATACCCACCTCAAAGGGGATTTAATCCCAGCCACACTTACTTTTGCCTTCCTAGTGTATTCCTCTTCGATAGCATTCACACTACGACCTCCATGGTTCGGTAGCGGGTTAGCACCTACACTTGGTTTATCCAATTGCAATACCCCGATCTTAATCATGTTTTGAACAAACTTTTTGAACGCGATGCAATTTTCAATCGAGTGCCCCGGGGTCTTATTTCTTTCTTGTTTGGGGGTTTTGTTTTTTTTCTTGTTTGGGCCTTGCCCACCTCCGGTTGCACCTTGTGGCTGAGAAATAGTGAAATTCTTCGGGGTAGTGTAGGTGCTTGTTCCATTCACCTCATTATCTTTCCTTTTGTAGTTCCTTCGAGAATTTTTTTCACTATCAATTCTCCCACTCTTTATAGCCATCTCAATTGATTCCCTGATTCTTACCATATTGGCAAAATTTTTGGTGATGTTGTTTATCAATTGGTAAAACAACATGCCCCTCAAAGTATTCAAAAACATTGGTGTGATCTCATACTCAGGGATTGGCGACTGAATCTGAGCAGCCACATCGCGCCACCTTTGAGCATACTGATAGAAACTCTCGCTTGACCTTTGTTACATCCCTTCTAACATGATTTGGTTTGGCGTCATGTCGGTCACATGCTTGTAGTGCTCTATAAAAGCCCTTGAAAGATCCTTCCATGATTTAATATTAACTCAACTGAGCTGAGTATACCATCGGGTTGCAGAACCAGTTAAACTATCTTAAAAATAATGAATGAGTATTTTCTCATCTTTGATAAAAGCTGTCATCTTTCAGTAATACATGGTGATGTAAGTTGAGGGGCAAGTGGTTCCACCATACTTATCAAAATTAGACACTTTGAATTTCAGCGGGAGCACTAAATCTACCACAAGACTCAAATCACTAGAGTCGTTCCCTTGCTCATCTATCCCTTGTAAGGTCCTGAACCTTTCTTCAAAGAAACAGAATCTCTCCTCGTACTTCTTTTCTACCTAGGCTCTGATCCTCTCCTCTACCTCATTCATCATGCTTAAATCTAGCACTTCGTTATCTAGACATGCTTCTACATCAACAGGCTGATTCGCAGAAACTCCCTGATGGTGGCTAGAAGATGCTCCCGCGAGATTGATGTATACTTTCTTCTTTTGATTCGGCATTTTTGGTTGGGACTTCTCATGAAGTGTGATCCCTTCCATTCATTCATCATTCAAGATGTCAATAGAGACCCCCTCCTTGCCAAGCTTCTTGTCTAACAAAGCGGTCAACTAAGCAAGAATTGAAACTTGCGACTAGGTGATCTGATCTCTAATGCTTTATTCAACCCTGTCCAAACGTGCTTCGAGATCCCTTTGACCTTGTTCTACCTTAGCCATCATTTCTTCCATTGCTCTTGTTTGTGAGCGGGTATCGTACGAGCGCGAAATGGTCACAGATTTTTAAACTTTCACTTTCTTTCTGTTAGGATATTTCTCACAATTAATTTCGTTGAATAATTAATTAATGCATGATATATGCGGTGGAATGTAACGCATGGCACCGATGATGAAATAAGATATGTACAAAAAATATATGCAGATAAAGGTGTTGATCTTATAGGTGATCACCCTAGGACAACTTTCATTAAAAATAAAGAGGTCTTCATTACAAAACAGACAAAGCAAATTCCTACAGATAGGTGCCAGCCCTAACTCCTAGTTCTTCGATAGCTCGAAGTAGTTGAATGAATCTTGGTGCTTCGTCCATGCCCGGGGCAATAAAAGGACAAAGAGCTTCACCTTCCACGACTAGAGTCCTTACATGTTGGGCTACTTCTTGTACCTGAACCATCAAGGTTGTGTTGTAGTCATCCTGGTCTTGGATCATCCTAGTGGCATCACGAAGTCGCCTTATCCAATAATTGTCTCCACCCTACGCAGCTTCCTCGAGGACCAAGATTTGACCCAAGTAGTCTTGAACTGTAGCCTCTAGTGTCTCAATCTAGGCTCAAAGTGTCACATTCTCTTACTGGCTAGCCTGAAGTTCGAAGAAGCCATTTTGATCACGGTACTCCTAGAGAGAAAGATCCAATTCCGCTATCCTCGCTTCCAACTGGGTATTATGGGCTCGGCTGTGATTTAGACTCTCAAAAGTAGTGTTATACAGATTTTCCATCTCTTGCAACCGATTCTTGTTGTCATGTGCTTTTCTCTTCCACGTGGCACTATTTTCTTTTTCCCAACTTACCACTTGTTTACCTTTCTTACAAGCTTTTCTCTCGTTCTCGATGATCAACTTGTTGCTTTCCCTTTCTTTCTCAATCTCTTGCTCGTCTTTCCTCTTTTCTTCCTTGATTAAACATAGGCCGTTTTCTCTTTCTCTCTCAACTGCTATAAATCTTTTTCGATCGGTGTTTCATACCAAAGCTTGAAGCTTGATAGTATCATTTTGGTAAAGGTTATTTCTTTCTTTTAGATCTGCGTTTTCTTTCCTTAGGTCCTTGATTGTCCCATCGCGTATGTCCACGTCCAAACTCACCTTGTAGAGCTCACTCGCATGCTCAGTTTGCAAAGCTTCCATCTTCTTCTTAACCTCTTCGAGCTCACTCCTCAAAATGTCGGCCTCGGAAGGGACTATCCCCAACTTTCCCATATTTCTTTCAACTCGTAGAAATCACTGCGTTGTAGACTCACGTAAGTATACCCCGGTACTATGCGCTTACTCGGCAAACTATCACCTTGAACTCTTTGGTTGGCCTCGGACTAATGTCGGACTTACGAGTTGATTTCTTCCTTCTTAAGTAACCTCCCATCCATAACGAGAGCTCTCTAATTGGGAAAACCACCTCGATTCAACACCTTTATGTCATGAAATGAATGCAAAATAATAAAAGCAAAAACAAGACACAAAATAAATTAGCATCAGATAAAATAAATGAATAGTGAAGCAGTAAAACAGAGAAGGTAAACAAACGAAGCAAGAAAATAAACAACCTTATTTAAATCTCGTCTAACACCTAGGTTAACCGCATGGCTCTACAAGGGGTGGGTTTTCTACATTCGCTATATGCAATTTTGGTACTAGAATGTACCTGAATTGTCCTTGCTGTCCCCTACTAAGGGTAGCAAAGCCCCCGATCGTCACCCATTATAGGCTCATTTCAACTGAGTTTAATTCGGGGGGACCCTTTTGCTATGTCTATACGGAGAAACAATATTCCCATAAAATCATAGGGTAATCGAGCCCCAAAGGTACTTACTAGGCCCATACGGAGGAACAATATCCCCACGAAAGCACTAGCGTTTTCCCCCACTTAAACAGACAAGTTTATATGTCAGATTTTAAATGCGTTAAAATAAACTCTCATTTATAAACAAATATCAACTTAATTGTCACTTTAATTCGCAACTTCCAATATTAAATAAGCGGTAAATTGTTTAGGCCTGACTTTTTTTGTAAAGACAAAATTATCCCCAGCGGAGTCTCCATGCTGTAGCGACGTTTTTGTAATTCGAAGATGTCGAGGTTTCCCACTTTTATTGAAAACATTTAAAAGGGGCTTTCTTTTAAAATCGTGTTCTTAGGTTAAATGAGAGTCGCCACCGGTCACTTGGGTTAGGTAGACCGGACACCGAAAATAAAACCAGAGATTCAAATGAGTTTGGGAGTCGGTTACGAGTGGGGAAGGTTTCGCACCCCCACTACGCCCAAAATTGGTACCAAATTAATTACCGCCTTGTTAATATTGGATTTTGCGAATTAAAGTGACAAATTCAATCAAAATTTGGTTATATAGGTAAGTATATTTTAAGGGCCCTAATATTCGAGAAGGAACGTCGAACCACCACCACTACGACTGGTACTGGCTTCGTTCATTCCCGAATAAAAGGACACCACATAACAATTAAATCCAGATGCAAATCAATTTAGCAACGAATTAACTAAGCATACATGGCGATATAATAAACACAAGTGAAGGCATAAAATTCAAATCTTAAATATCATACTTAAACATATATTACACGGAAACTATATTGTATGTATTATAAAAGTTATATATAAATATTATATCCTATATATCATATTTTAAAACCATATATTCTATACATACTTTATAATATGTAAAAACCATATATTATGTATATACTTTATTTTATAAAAAACCTTGTATTGAAACTATATTTTATACTTATACTATATATTATAAAAAACCACATTCATTAATTGTATCAAATACATTATAAAACTATATATTATATAATTTATAAAAACTATATATTATATTCTTTATAAAGCTATATATTACATATATGTAAAAACTATATGTATTATATATATATTAAAACCATATATTTCATACATCATAAAAGCTTATATTATATATTATACCATATATTATGCAAGAATTATACATTATACTACATATAAACAAATATGATAAATATTATACTAATATAACATGTATCAAGGCCACGTTAACAACATATATAAACAAAGCAAGGACTGAAATTAAAGAAATTTAAAATGCAAGGCCGAAATTAAAAATGCGTGATTATAGGAAAAACACTGAAAAGAGGATTGAATAGAACAAAACTAAGATTTGGAGGCCGAAATAAAAAGAAATGAAAACCTAATTGAAACAGGGGACGAAATTGTAAAACATTTTAAAAGTCCAGTGGCTACAGAGGTTATTTTAAAACATGAGAGGACTAGAGCCGTGATTAGAGTGGGGCAAAGGGACTTATTATAGGAATAAACCGTTTTTAAAACTCAAATCTGGTATAAAAGCCAACTTAAACCGAAGATTAAAGCTTTTCTCATTTGTTATAACAACCCGAATCGCAAGAGCTCAAGATCGCTCTGTTAGGGTTCATATGAACCCAGAAACTTGTGAGTGGTCAGCCATGAGTCTCCGCGTTTCCCAGTTCTCGGCGACGTTTCGTCGTGTCGGCCGCCACTCACCAGCGGCCAACAAACCTTAAACCGCCGCAAAAAGCTCATTTGTACTTCAAATAAACCGATTTAAAACCCCTTTTCTTTAAAACATCCTCCTTCATCCCTTTCTGAAAAGAAACCGAAACAAAAAGCTATCTTTTTTTGCTTTGAGATGCAAAACCCAACCGACCCTTTCGATCACTACTCGGTCCAACTCACCCTTCACGGCCTCTTTCAAAGAACCGAAGGGCTTATCGTCGGCTAGGAATCGAACCGTCCCAGGGAAGATGAACCAACCAAAAGAAGGTAAAAAAACAGAAACCTCTTTTTATGTATATGAGTTTCGTATGCAAGAAAAAAAAGGAGATTACCTCTAAAAATTGCCCTGATTCTCTTTGTTTTCTTTCCTTTACTTTTTACTTTTTGAGCTCAAACTTTTCCTTTATATTTTTTGTGCATGCATGTCATTGTGGGCTACTAGAAAGATGGGAGGAAGGCATGCTCACACCGAAAATCAGACGGAAGATCTGAACGGTCGCCCATGTGGTGCGTGGGGGAAGTTGGAAAGTCAGCACGTGGGAGTCGAACGATCGAGATTCGATCTGGGCCGTTAGATCATATCTAATCCAACGGCTAAGATTTCACCTGATATGGATGGTCCAGATGGCATCTGAGGGCTAACGTGGCAGCACTAGATGGTGACACATAGCGCACGGGGAACTAAACGGTCTCGCGCGTGGCAGACGAACGATCCGGCACGTGAGCGCGTGTGGAATCTGATGGGTCTCCTTAGCTTTAATCTTGACTGTTGGATCAGATCAGATCCAATGGTTCTCCTTTGGCTGCAAATAAGAGAGGAGATCAGACAGGCTTATATATATATAGGCTTGTATTTAAAAAACATAAGGATTGTATACTAATAAGTTTGGGTTGCCATTTCATACATATATCTTATTAGTGTTTTGTAATTATTGTGATAGTGATAACAATAATAATAATAATAGTAACAATAATAATGATAGTAATAACATACATATAATATGTATACACACATATACATAAACAAACATCAATACTCATTACATATACACATTGTACATTTAATAGCATAATAACACGATGATAATATGTACACACATTCATATTTAAACATGAAAATGATAATAAATACATGCAAGCAACACACCTATTACATAATATATAAACATACTCATATATACTACATATACCACATACATAAGCATATATTTATTAAACGTAATATAATGTCATTTATTAATAGTAATATTTTTGCTTTTTATTTTAATGACAGCCACACATGATAATAAAGATAACAAAGATGGTAGATAATAATGGTGGATAAACAAAACAAAACAATAAAAAAGGTAATATGATAGTAATGACAGTAATGTAATACTTAGTAATATTTAGGTTTTTTTCTTTTTTTTCAAATGAATAATAACATAGCACTAGTAGTTAACTATTTTTTTGGTTTTAAAGTTTTAATAAAGGACAAAATAAACAAAACCCAATGTGTATATTTATATAGTATATAAGCCCATTATTGTAACAACAACAAAAAAACGGGTCTATCCTGGACAAAATTAGTGATTACAGCCGGCCGCAGATGCTCATCAAACATGGCCTGCCTTGCCACCTCCGAGTGGAGTTTCTTTTTCGATCCTTGTAGCCCCCTCCTCTAATCCGGCGGTGGCTCATAATGGTGATGGCGATATTAAGATGGGGGAATCAGTTTGTCAAGTATGAAGACCGATGCCCCAGGGGTCCCGACGCTACCTGTGTGAGTGAGAAAGGAATAGTTGATCAAGCGGTTGTCCCAATAAGGATTGTGGGCCAACTGGAGGGTACGGATAAAGATCCAATCACTGGGTCAGATAATCAAGAAGGTGATCCCATGGCCTCTACCCGTGTGGAACCAACGTTCAGGGATATGGTGATGGTTGACATTGTGGCCGAGACTCATACTGGTTTAATAAGTGATTTGGAGGTGATTATTACAGATGAAAATGTTACCATTGGGAGAGACGATCTTTTATTGGAGATTATTTTTTTTGAGCTAGACCATAAACTAATAGATGAAAAGCTTGTGAAGCCTCTAATAGTACGACTACTAGGCAAATCTATTGGCTATAGGGCTCGGCTGAATCGGATTCAAGCGTTGTGGTCTCTAACTAGTGCTATCAGCTTAATTGATTTGGATAACGACTATTTCCTAGTTCATTTTGATATTGATTCTGATTAGGACAAATTTCTTTTTGGCAGACCATGGGTGTTGTACAACAGCAATCTCGTTGTCCAACCGTGGAGCCGTAATTTTTCAACATCCGTTAATCACCCAAAGAAAATAATTGCATGGGTAAGGTTGTCGGGCCTTCCTAATCATTATTATACTAAAAGTCTCTTTCACTATATTTCATGAATCATTGGAGATGTTGTCGGAGTTGATTACAACACGGTAGAAGGAAAACATGGCAGATTTGCTCGCTTAGCAATTTTGGTTGATTTGGGTAAACTGCTTATTTCAAGAGTCGTCATTGATGGGCACATGCAAACTATTGAATATGAGGGATTATCGGTGATATGCTTTACTTGTGGAAAATACAGCCACTCTTAGGAATTATGTGGTGCTGTGAGTGAACAATCCACAACGATGGCTCGTCGACCTTTCGTGGGGGAAGAATCTAATTCTATCTATTGCCCTCGGATGCAAGCTTCAAGTCGTAAATGTTGTAGTCACACCCCAAAAACTAGTATACTCGGAATTAGGTTTCGGTGATTGGAAATTTTGTACCGGTCGAGCACGAATAATGTAACTGTTTAATCCATCTACCCCTTTTTACATGATGAAAGTTATTTGGGCATTATCTTAAGTGTTGGACCTTTTTGTAAGGAATTCCAAGTTGAAAAATGTTGAATTCAAGCTAGGCGTACCGATATGGTAGGATCTGTATCGATACGACCTAACCGTCAATAACTGACTTACTAAACATAACGTAACTGTATCGATATGGCCATAAGGTGTATCGATATGGGTCCCTGCTAAAATCTGTTTTGGTGACCAAATTGAAGGAGATGGAAATTTGGAAGCTGACTCATCTCCTTGCTTGACACCCCCACGTGATTTTAGCCACCCTTTACCCCAAAGGATGAGATTTGATTAGCAATTTCTTGAAGCTTGTAATGATGGAGATTTGATGATTAGGCAAACGCTTGCCTAATGGAAACTTTCTCATTGGCTATAAGGGAGGTGGGAAGATGATTAAAGGATTTTAAATGGTCTAGAAATGAACAAAGAAATTCCTTCCTTTTGTTTTGCCTTTACCGAAGCAAAATCTCACCCTTGTCCTAAAACAAGCATACAACTCCATTATCATCTTCCTCCTCAAGCTCAAGCAAGCACCTCGATCCAATCCTTAATCTTTGCTTGATTTCACTACACCAATTGAAAGCTTGTAACTCGGTAAGTAAAACCTCTATTCCAATTTGATGAATCCATCAATCCTTAGAGTTTAATTTCAAAAATCAGGTCTTGAATGTTCAAGTTAAGCCCATGTGTTAAATGATCGAATTCCTTATTTCGATGTTGTCTACGAGCTTTGATAAGCTTGAAAACAATTATGAATCATTAGTTTTGATTCTAATGTAATCCTTTAATTTTGGACTAGCTCAAAAAGTGGAGAAAGCCCCTCGTCATCTCCAACAAAAGCTAGGCACAAAGAAGTTGAAATCTGAGAGTCTTGAAAGCATCGAAATTCAAGCTGAGTGTGGCTATGTCATGGGATTGGCTAGGTGCCATCCCAATTGCATTTGATTTGTGTCTATGATATTTCTTCGTTTGGTTAGCTCAAGTAGAGCATACAAGTGCAAACTTCATGTGGTAAGTATGGTAAGGTCATTCAATGGTTTTGATGCATTTCGATGTCTTATGAATCATTTGTCATACGTTATTTGTGAAAAATGTCTAATGTTAGTATTGACAATCATGAGAATGGTTATGATACATTAATGATATGATATGTTATTTGTAGCTAAGGCTCAATTTGCCTATCTTCAATATGTGTGGCGTACAGGGGAAACTGCGTATCTAGTGGTTACTATGTCCAAGTAAATGATATGTATTTATGCTTTATTTTTGGAGTATGAAAATATGACATTTGGCTTTGAATATGACTTATATTTTATTAATGATATATACACACTACCTACAAGCACGATTCATGTCATTCATGCCATTGATGAATTATGTTGCAATTGTTATAACTACCTCACTAGGCTATGTAAGCCTAACATGTGTGTGTCTCATGCATTTCAGGACCTTGAAGCAATCCGAGTCTCGATCGTATTATTGAAGTTGCAAGTCACTCCCGCCAATTTCATGTATGCTTACATTTTGTTTTGAACTCCTAGAAAGGTGGCATAGGGCTTAGACATGTTACATTGGTCTATTTTGATATGTATGTAATGGCCCTAAAGTGTTTAAGTACTAAAAATGGAAGGTTGTGTGATTGTAATTTAAGAAGCTAGTTAAATTGGGCTTAAAGGCACAAAAAGTTAAAAAGCTAGTAGACGGATTCAAATGGACATAAGAATTGACATGCTAGTAGATTTTAGTGTTTAAATGCTGCTGGTAAAATTTGATAAAGATGGGACGTCATTTGATCTATTAATTCGAATAAAAACTAGATAAAATATGTCATTATAGGATAGACGTATCGATACGGGTCAAGCTGTATCGGTACGGCCTTGCATATTTGGACCTAGGAAAATAGAGCGTACCAATACTGGTCAAGCTGTATCGATACAGACCTCGGCAGTAAAGTTTGGGAAGTAAATTACACCGGTACGACCTTGGGGTGTACCGAAATAGGTTAACTTTGGTCAACGAGTATCGATACAAACTTAGATGTATCGATACGAGCATGTTACACTTGAATCTAAAACTATGAAATTTGGCTTAGCGTATCGATACGGTCTTAAGTGTATCAGTATAGTATTAGTTAATTTTGTTAAAAGGCTTAAACCATGATTTTAAACAGTTTACAGAATAGTCACTAAATCTTAAGAGGGCTAATCTGATGAGTAAATGACCTCCATTAGTAACAAAATTTTACGGTTAATAATTTATAAGTTTAATTGAAGACTAGAAAAATAAAATTCTGATAAAGGCCCATAATTTGTAAAATTTGCAATTTAGTCCCTAAGTTTGAAAAAGTTTAAAATTGAACCCAAATTAAGTAAACTATTAATAAGTTAGTTCGTTAGATCTTAGAAAAGATTAATAAGACATTCCGAATAAGGTTTTGAGCTTCTGGTCTTCTAATCTATTTTCGATAACATTTTTAACCCAATTCCCTACCGGGCTAGGAAGAGGGGTGTTACATTTGTGGTATCAGAGCTAGAGTTTAGTCGATTCTAGGACTAAACCGAAGCTTGTCATGAGTTTGCATGTGCATATGCCACCTAGGAGATATTTGTATATGTTATCCGTGACTTACAACTAACACGATTTAATTTCTTCTTTTTGATTAGCTTTAAGAATATTTGCACCTGGTGATAGACGTGATCCAAATGAACCACATCCAGGCTCTTTCTCGACACATGGAGATAGTCTTGGAGCAGGAGTCCGACCAGAACAGGTGGGGTAGAATCACCCACCTAATTCCCCTCCGATGCCTCCCACTTAGTATGAGTACTTGATGTCTATGGCGAAGATGATTAAGCAGGTGGTTGTGTCTCTTAGGAAAGAGCTGTCATCATAGCCTACTGAAGCACCCATATCTGTCTCGAGAGCCCCTATTGATAAGCTCTAACAATACATGGTCTACACTTTCACCGGTCAGGATTAAGATAATCCCGAAGTAGCTAAGTACTGGTTGGAAAACACTCTTAAAATTCTGAATAAGCAAATGAAGTGTCCAAACAAACACAAGTTGGAATGTGCTCTGGCACTGATCTCCGAAGAGGCTCAGAGTTGGTGAGACATTGTGACCCTTACCGTACCTGAGCATAGAGTCACATAGGACTTCTTCCTTTAGGAGTTCCGTAAGAAGTACATCAGCGACTTTTACCTTGCTGAAAGGCATAAGAAGTTCCTCCATCTGAGACAAGAAGAACGACCCGTAGAGCAGTATATCCACGACTTCTGCAAGTACTCGAGGTATGGTTCGAAGTTCATACGCACTAAGAAGGAGAAGTGTTGAATGTTTATCGATGGCCTATGTGATGAATTACGTCCCCTCGTTACTACTTTGGAGTTGGAGGACTTCTAGAACCAGGTCAACCGGGCGATTGCTACTGAAACCTCACAGAAGGCTTATAAAAGAAGGAAAGGTAACCAAGCCCGATCCGATAAGAGGTTCCGAGACAATTCTAAACCTCATATGTCCCAAAAGAAAGGTAGACAATGGGACCAGAAGTCTACCACCTTTCAACAGCTACAAAGAACGGGATATGTGCCACAATCTCAGTCTCTGGGAACATCTGTTGCTCGTATAGCTTTGGTTGATAGCATGGGTGATTCTGGGAGAAGTTCGCAGATTTCCTTGTGCAATTTTTTTCAGAAGAGACATACTGGGCAGTGTCGCAAGCAATCCGGGTCTTGTTATCTTTGTAGTGAATCTTGCCACTTCATCAGACAATGTCCGCATAATCCCAACGCTCCTACCTTTGTGGCTTCTCAGAACAATCATAATAAGGGAAGAAGAGTGAAGCAAGTGCAGTCTAGATCGGCATGAAGACCCCGTAACTCAAACACTACTTCAGTTGGACGTGACCCTCAGACCTCTGCTCAAATGTACCATGTTTGAGGTTGAGAGCAGGAAGACGATCCTGATGTGATTGCAGGTATGGTGGTATTATGTTATGATCTTGTTTATGCTTTGGTGGATCCTGGATCTACGCATTCCTTTATTAGTGAACCATTGATCGAGAAGTATGCCTTAGAATTTGAACCAGTTACATCTGAGATAGTTGTCTCTAACCCACTAGGAGATAGTGTGGTTATATGATTGATCTATAAAGCTTGCCCTCTGAGGATCCAAGGGATCCCATTTCTGGCCAATTTGATGGCCTTGCTTTTCCATGAGTTTGATCTTATCCTGGGCCTTGATTGGTTAGCAGAACATTAAGCCTGGGTAGATTGTTCGAAAAAGAAATTGTATCTCTATAGACTCGGCAAAGAGAGCATAGCTTTGATGAAAGCCAAACCCGAGTCTAAAGAAGCCATTATGTGTGCAATGGGGTCTAAAGGAGATTTAAAACTCAAAATGTACCGATAGTGAAAGAATTCTCTGATGTGTTTCCCGATGAACTTTCAAGACTTCCTCCGACCCAGAAAGTAGAATTCAAAATCAAAATGTAATCGGGGACTACACCAGTCTCCATTGCTCCGTATAGGATAGCTCCGGTTGAATTGAAAGAATTGAAGGCTCAAATCCAAGACCTTTTGGATAAGGGATTTATCCGACCGAGTTCCTCACCCTGGGGAGCATCAGTTTTGTTTGTCAAGAAAAAATATGCATCGATGCGACTATGCATTGATTATTGCCAGCTGAATAGAGTAACAATCAAGAATAAGTATCTGTTACTAAGGATCAATGACCTCTTCGATTAGTTGAAAGGTGTTCATGTTTTCTCTAAGATAGACTTATGATTCGGATACTATCAAGTGTTAGTGAAGGAGTCTGATGTCCCAAAGGCTGCCTTCCGAACTAGATATAACCACTATGAGTTCTTGGTAATGCATTTTGGGCTTACCAATGCACTTGCAGCCTTCATGGACTTGATGAATATATTCATGGTTGTGTTCATAGATGACATCTTGATCTGTTCCAGGGACACTGCCACTCGTGAAGAACATCTCCGTATTGTGCTTCAGACTCTCCGGGAGAAACAACTGTATGCTAAGTTCAGTAAATATTCAAAGAATCTTTTCTGGCTATCTAAAGTATCTTTTCTGGGTCATGTGATTTCTTCTGCGGGAATTTAGGTGGATCCAAAGAATATTCAAGTGGTTCTTGATTGGATTCCCCTGAAGAATGTTGGAGAAGTTCGTAGCTTTCTAGGCTTTGCAGGCTACTATCGTAGATTTGTTAAAGGGTTTTCGATGATAGTTGCACCCTTGACGAAGCTTCTCTATAAAGAAACCCTATTCGCGTGGGCATTAGAGCAACAAAAGAGTTTTGATCAGCTTAAGCAAGTCCTAACACATGCCCTTGTTTTGGTGCAACCTGAGTTAGGCAATTAATTCACCATATACAATGATGCATCCCACTTGGGATTAGGCTGTGTGCTTATGCAAGAAGGAAAAATCATTGCTTATGCCTCACGTTAGTTTAAACCACACGAGCTGAACTACCCGATGCATGATTTGGAGTTAGCTGTTGTTGTGTTTGCGTTAAAGATTTGGAAGCATTATCTTTACGGTGAGAAGTGTTACTTGTACACCGATCACAAGAGCCTGGAATATTTTTTGACTCATAAAGAGTTAAATCTCCATCAACGTTGGTGGATGGAACTTTTGAAGGACTACGACTTGGTCATTGATTATCACTATCCCGGTAAGGCCAATGTTGTGGTTGACGTTCTTAGTCGGAATCTCATTCCCTCCCCGAGATGTTTGAATGCCCATTTCTAGCTCAAGTAGTATGGCAAGTTGTTGGTTGAATTTAAAGTTCAGTCAACCATCGTGTCCCGAATCAAAGCACTCCAGGAGTCTGATGAGGAGTTTCAAACTCTCACTACTAAGATCAAGGATAAGCTGGATCCTGACTTTGCTATGAATTCTGAAGGTTTACTATTTTTTTGAAATCGTATTTGTGTCCCTGATAATGATGATCTTCAGAATCAAATTTTGAGTGAAGCTCATTTGAGTCTTTTCTGTGTTCATCCTAGAGCTATCAAGATGTATAAAGACTTGAAAGAGCTATATTGGTGGTCTGGTATGAAAGGTGAGATCATAGAATTTGTGGGTAGGTGTTTGACTTGCCAATGGGTTAAAGCCAAGCACAAGGTGGCTACCAGTCTCTTACAACCTATTGAGCTTCCACAATGGAAATGGGAACGTATTACGGTGGATTTCATAAGCGGTCTACCAATGGCACCAAAGAAAAATGATGTTGCATGGGTCATTATAGATCGATTCACCAAGTGTGCCTATTTTCTTCTGGTAAGAATGAACTTTAGCTTGCCTAGACTCGCAGAGTTGTACATTCGTGAAGTCATCTATTTGCACGGAGTTCATGTGTCCATCATCTCTGACCGTGATCTATGTTTTGCATCTCGATTTTAGAAAACATTACACAAAGCTCTAGGAACGCTAGTGCACCTAAGCACTGCTTTCCACCCTCAAACTGATGGCCAATGTGAAAGGGTTATTCATGTAACTTTATTTCTCTTTTATCCATATGTATAAGTGTTATGTATCAATCTTGATTTTTCCTTGTAGGTTCTGAAAGATATGTTACGAGCCTATGTTATCGATTTCGGACATACGTGGGAGAAATCTTTACCGCTAGTGGAGTTTGCATACAACAACTATTACCAAGCTTCGATTCAAATGGCTCCTTATGAAGCCCTTTATGGCAGGAGATGTAGAACCCCGTTATGTTGGACTGAGTTAGGTGAAGGCAAGATGTTAGGCTCTGACTTACTTCAGGAAATCGAAAAAAGGGTAACCATCATTCGTGACCGGCTCAAGGCGGCGTTCGACTGGTAGAAAGCTTATGTTGATTTGAAAAGAAGGGAAATTCAGTATGATGTTGGTGAGAAAGCCTTCCTTATGGTGTCTCCGTGGAAGAAGATCCTTCATTTTGGCAGAAAGGGGAAGCTCAGTCCTTGTTTCATTTGAGAGAATTGGACCTATCGCCTACCGACTGGATCTTCCTGAAGAGTTAAGTCGTATACATAATGTCTTCCACATATCTATGCTATGAAAGTACCAATCCGATCCTTCTTATGTGATCAAACTGGAATCTGTGGAAATCCAGTCTGATTTGACGTACGAGGAAGAAATAGTGCAGATCATCGTACGAGAAGTCAAAAGACTTCGAAATAAGTCTGTGCCTCTAGTAAAGTTTTTTTGAAGGAGTCACTCAGTGGAGGAAGCAACATGGGAACCAGAAGAAACAATGCAGAAGTCGTATCTTCATCTTTTCGGTTATGAATGAAAATTTGAGGATGAATTTTCTTTAAGGGGAGAGTTGTCACACCCCAAAAACTGGTCTAGTCAGAATTAGGTTCCGGTGATCGGAAATTTTGTACCAGCCGAGCCCGAATAATGTAACCGTTTAATCCATCTACCCCTTTTTACATGATAAAAGTCATTTGGGCACTAGCTTAAGTGTTGGACCTTTTCGTAAGGAATTCCGAGCTGAAAATGTTGAATTCAAGCTAGGCGTACTGATACGGTATGACCTATATCGATACGACTTAACCGTCAATAACTGACTTACCATACATAGCGTAACCGTATCGATACGACCATAAGGTGTATCGATACGAGTCCCTGCTAAAATCTGTTCTGGTGACCAAATTGAAAGATATGGAAATTTGGGAGTTGACTCACCTCCTTGCTTGACACCCCCAAGTGATTTCAGCTACCCTTTTCCCCAAAGGATGACATTTGATTAACAATTGCTTGAAGCTTGTAATGATGGAGATTTGATGATTCGGCAAACCCTTGCCTAAGGGAAACTTTCTTATTGGCAATAAGGGAGGTGGGAAGATGATTAAAGGATTTTAAATGGTCTGGAAATGAACAAAGAAATCCATTCCTTTTGTTTTGCCCTTACCGAAGCAAAATCTCACCCTTGTCCTAAACCAAGCATACATCTCCATTATCATCTTCCTCCTCAAGCTCAAGCAAGCACCTCTATCCAATCCTTATCTTTGCTTGGTTTCACTACACCAATTGAAAGCTTGTAACTCGGTAAGTAAAACCTCTATTCCAATTTGATGAATCCATCAATCCTTAGAGTTTAATTTCAAAAATTAGGTCTTGAATGTTCAAGTTAAGACCATGTGTTAAATGATCAAATTCCTTATTTCAATGTTGTCTACGATATTTGATAAGCTCGAAAACAATTGTGAATCATTGGTTTTGATTCTAATGTAATCCTTTAATTTTGGACTAGCTCAAGAAGTGGAGAAAGCTCCTCGTCATCTCCAACAAAAGCTAGGCACAAAGAAGTTGAAATCTGAGAGCCTTGAAACCATCAGAATTCAAGGTGAGTGTAGTTGTGTCATGGGATTGGCTAGGTTCCATCCCGATTGCATTTGATTTGTGTCTATGATATGTCTTTGTTTGGTTAGCTCAAGTAGAGCATACAAGTGCGAACTTCATGTGGTAAGTATGGTAAGGTCATTCCAATGCTTTTGATGCATTTCGATGTCTTATGAATCATTTGTCATACGTTATTTGTGAAAAATGTCTAATGTTAGTATTGATAATAATGAGAATGGTTATGATACATTAATGATATGATATGTTATTTGGAGCTAAGGCTCAATTTGCAATCCGATATGATATGGCCTATGGGCACAAAGGTGAGTTTTATGATGATATGTGTAACCTTGGACACTTGTGGACATTAGATACAATTGGCATGCCATAGGGTTATTTGAGCTCTCTAAGTAAGGGATTGGACTACGGTCTGGGCTACGACCTATATGTAGGGAGAAAATTTTGGATTGTAAAAGGGATTCCGGAGCTACAGCTGAAGGCTAAGGCCTATCTTCGATATATGTGGCGTACAGGGGAATCCGCGTATCCAGTGGTTACTATGTCCAAGTAAATGATATGTATTTATGCTTTATTTTTGGTGTATGAAAATATGACATTTGGCTTTGAATATGACTTATATTTGATTAATGATATCTGTACACTACCTACAAGCACGATTCATGTCATTCATGCCAATGATGAATTATGTTGCAATTGTTATAACTACCTCACTAGGCTATGTAAGCCTAACATGTGTGTGTCTCATGCATTTCAGGACCTTGAAGCAATCTGAGTCTCGATCGTGTTACTGAAGTTGCAAGTTACTCTCTCCAATTTCATGTATGCTTACATTTTGTTTTGAACTCCTAGAAAGGTAGCATAGGGCTTAGACATGTTACATTGGTCTATTTTGATATGTATGTAATGGCCCTAAAGTGTTTAAGTACTAAAAATGGAAGGTGGTGTGATTGCAATTTAAAAAGCTAGTTAAATTGGGCTTAAAGGCACAAAAAGTTAAAAAGCTAGTAAACGGATTCAAGTGGACCTAAGAATTGACATGCTAGTAGATTTTAGTGTTTAAATGCTGCTGGTAAAATTTGATAAAGATGAGACGTCATTTGATCTGTTAATTCGAATAAAAACCAGATAAAATTTGTTATTACGGGGCAGGCGTATCAATACGGGTTAAGCTGTATCGGTACGGCCTTTCATATTTGGACCTAGGAAAACAAGCCGTACCGATATGGGTCAAGTTGTATCGATACGGACCTTGGCGGTAAATTCTGGGAAGTAAATTGCATCGATACAGACTTAGATGTATCGATACGGGCATGCTACCCTTGAATATGGAACTGTGAAATTTGGCTTAGCGTATCGATACGACCTTAAGTGTACCGGTACAGTGTTAGTTAATTCTGTTAAAAGGCTTAAACCATGGTTTTAAACAGTTTACAAAATAGTCACTAAATCTTAAGAGGGCTAATCTAATGAGTAAATGACCTCCATTAGTAACAAAATTTTATGGGCTAATAATTTATAAGTTTAATTGAAGACTAGAAAAATAAATTTTGATAAAGACCCATAATTTGTAAATTTTGCAATTTAGTCCCTAAGGTCGAAAAAGTTTAAAATTGACCCCAAATTGAGTAAGCTGTTAATAAGTTAGTTTGTTAGATCTTAGAAGAGATTAATAAGGCATTCCGAATAAGGTTCTGAGCTTATAATCTCCAAATTTGTTTTCGGTAACAATTTCCGACCTGATTCCCTATCGGGTCGGGAAGTGGATATTACACCCATGGCAACCAAACTCGACAACAGTTCCTACCGAGGTTGAAAATTTAGAAAGCAAGGTAGGTGGACAAGGGTCTCAGTTTCATTAACTTAGCTTGGGTGGTGAGAAGGACGCAGTTGAACCTGGACACATTGATGACCGATTGAAGGGTTTGGTTTTAAGTGTTGTTCCGTTGCCTTTGGCCAAGGGGAAAATTGTAGGTGTTATTGGAGAGAGTTCTTGAAAAATTAATGTTGTAGTGAAGAAGTAGTTACAATATGTGATCGAGGCTATAGAGGCTATTAAGGAAATTTTGAAGAGTGTGGTAACATCAGTCTGATTCCCTCTGGTCAGATTATCAAAGATGATGTAAGCTTCGGGGCTCATCCTTGTGTGAATGTTGTAGCTTCTAAGGACACTATTGTTCAGGCAAAGTCGACATTAAACAAGAAGAACCATGTGGCGGTCTGGGTTATTGAGGAAGGAAAGAGTAATGTTTTTCGTGATAATAATGGGAGATTAATGACAAGTCTAACCTGTAATAGCGAGTCTAATGGGGCTCTTAGAAATTCAACTACTGCTAAAGTTCTATATAAGCGTAATCCTAAGCTAAAGAAGAAGGTTGATAAGGAGAGTATGCCACCTACAGTCTTGGCCGATTGGATTCAACCTTCATTGACCAAAGTGATCTCGGGTGACAATGCTGGCTCAGTGCATGTTGGTGCGAGTAGTGAACCCCAACCAGTAGGATCATCCAAAGTCCAACGGCATGAGAACAATGCTTCTGTTGAGGTGGAAGAGGCTTCCACACAGGTTTAATTTGCCTCACTCCTTTTCATTCCTTTGAATGGTTAATATCATATTTTGGAATACGCAAGGTTTTTTAGGCCCTGATTTTAGAAGATATTTTCGTCTTTTGGTTCATCTTCATAATCCAACCATTGTCGTTATTTTAGAGCTGCGAGTTAGTGGTCCTAAGGCTGATGAGTATATTCACCGTTCTACTTTTGGTTTTTCGTATAGAGTTGAAGCTATTAGGTTTTCTGGGGGAATTTGGATTATGTGGCACCATCTTGTGAGCTTGGATATATTGGCTATTTTGAATCAGTACAACCATGGGTGTTGCACGGATTCGATGAGTGGGAGTTCATTTTTTATTATTTTTGCGTATAGGAGCCCTAATGCTACTAAAATAAAGGGTGTTTGGGACCAACTCCGTGCGTTGGATCCATCTCCTTGCTCTCCATAGGTTCTTGGAGGGGATTTTAATGCAATCTATGACTCAATGGAAAGACTAGGTGGTGCTCTAAATCGTTTTGGTGCTTGCCTAAGATCTTGTGAGATTCTTTTTCAGTCTAGCTTGTTTAACATGAGATACTTTGGTCCGCAGTTTACGTGGAAGAGAGAAACTCTATAGCAAAGTCTTGACCAGTGACTTTGTAATAATAAATAGGTTGAATCTTTTGAGGCTTCGGGTGTCACTTATCTCCAACAGTTAGAATCAGATCATAGGCCAATCCTGGTATCTACCGTTTCACGCCATGCTAATGTTTAGGCGCGACCTTTCAGATATGTTGATGCTTGGAGTGAATATCACGACTTTCCTCGTATTGTCTCGAAAACATGGTTAGAAGATTAAGGTGTCTGTGAAAATATTGCTACCCTCCATGAGTCTTGTAAGGTGCGGAACTATGATATTTTTGGTAGCATCGAGATGCATAAACGTCGGTTGCTTGCATGGATTAAAGGGATATAGAGGGCTCTTGAAATCTCACGAGCTAATCAACTTGAAGAGCTTAAGACTTCGCTAAAAAGGATCTTAATATTGTTTTAGACCAAGAAGAGAGTACGTGGTTCCAAAAATCACGTAACAAGTGGATAATGATAGGGGATAGGAACACTAAATACTTTCACACTATGAACATGGCTGGAAGGAGGTGTAATTTCATCCGTCGGCTCAAGATTGGTGCAATACCCTAATTTTGTCTGAGGTTATTATTATTAGTTAGTTTGATATAAAAAAACCGTAAAAATAAATAAATAGTAAATATACGTAAATAAACCTTCATATTAAACAAAAGTTAGCCCCAAATGTCCATTTAAAGCCAAATGCCTATATATATATAATGCAATCCCAAACAGCTAGTTATAACCCATTTTCGGATAATCACAACCCAACAACACAAATCTGGTCCTAAGCCCATTTTCCCGCCCAAATCTACCACATGGCAGCCTCCGATTAGCCAAAGCTAGGAGCCGCGGATTGTGGTCTTTCTCCTGTCAACTGGCGCCAGTTGGCGTGACGTCATGGTAGTGACGTTGCCATGACATCAGGATCCACCTTCAGGTATAAATACCTGAAGAGAGAGAAGAAAACGGTTAATAACGGCTAATCATTAACTCATCATTAAAGGGAAATAATTGAGAGAGAGAAGGCATTCAAAAGGTTACCAGAAAAGGGAAAAAGACACTCGGATAAGACGATCGGAATAGCTGCCTCACCGCTAGAGGTTCGCCGGAGTTGTTGATACGCATCCAGAGGTATATTTCCACCTCTGTTATTCCTTTTCCTGCACTAAAACAAGCAAAAACACCTAAATCCAGGCCTCAAACATTTAAAACCAGTAATAGCAGTGTCTAAAACCTAGGTACTTCCTAAATCTAAAGTCAAAAACCTAAAAACTCTAGATCTAAAATAGAGATTAAATCTGAAATTAAAGGAAGGTTCTAATCACTTATCTGAAGTTTCTGCCGATGTGTACGCTGCCGGAGTTCAGATTGGAGTCAGAATAGAGTTAGGTGTCAAGGATGAGTCAAAAATGATAGAGAGAGACCTCTGGTTTTGGGTAGATAGTTTAGGAATGGGAGAAGGCATTGATTCTGATGAATCCGGGGCTAGATTAGGGTTTAGGTTCAAAAAATAAGCATTTATGGAGTTTGTGAGGTTTTTTGGCAGAGGAAGGTGGTCGGAAATCACCTTGCGGAGGCGTTCGGTCATTAGAGTTAGGTTATGGATGACCGGAAAGTTCAGGTGGTGGCTGGAGTTTATGGGTTCGCCGAAAGGGAGGACCAAATGCGATGTTCAGTGGCCAGCGTCACCCTCTACGACCAAGAAACAAGCCTGGGTTAGGGTTTATTTGTGGTTGAGGATCAAATGGGGGAAAGATGATGAGTATCAGATGAATTTTGAGGCTTTTGTGGGATTTGATCGAAGGTAAACAAGGAAAATGAAAGATTTTATGTTGCTGATGGATCAAATGGAGGAAAAATGGAAGAACTGAGATAAGTTCAAGGGTTTTGATCGAAAGTTTGAGGGATTTCTGGGTTTGGCTTGTTATAATTGAGAAGATTTAGTGAAAGAAGAATAAGGAGAGAGAGTGGGACGGGAGAAATGGCCAAGTTGGCCCTGTTTTGGCTTTTTTAAGGGCGAGTCGACACGGCACCATTTTGGTGCTGGGTCAAAAAGATCCGCACCTCACTATGTGGGTATAGATACGGGGCCGTGACCCGACTCAGGGTCTGAAGGCTAGTTTGGAGATTATGCCAGTCGGTTTGGTTTGTTTCAAGCCAGTCTGAGTCCAGGTTTTGACATGTTTAGCTTTGGGTATTTCAATTTGTCCCGTTTTACAATTTAGCCACCAATTCCTTGTAATTTAGCCTTTCAGTTTTCAATTCAATTTTGTTCTAAGCAGTTTAATTCATTTATTTTAAATTGCTTCTTATTTAATTTATTTAATTGTTTGTATATTGCACGCCTTTAAATGATCATGTAGTATAATTGTTTAGAGAACCTTAAATACCTTTTGCATAATTAGAGCGCTTAGAATTAGGTTCTTTAATGAATTAAAATTAAAAGGGAAGATCATTGTAGAAAATAAATGAATATTAAGTGATTACTTTAATTCCCTAAGTTGATTCGTGTCACATTGTAATGTGATGTTATTCAAAGGGGGTATTTTAGTGAAATATTTGATATTTCACTTAAACCTAGAATATGGTAATTACATATAAATAGATAATTAGTTCAATAAAATTGGAATTAGGATTAAATAATTAGCATCACTAATATTAGGAGTATTGTTACTTTTGAGCCTAGTATGAGTATTGCCCAATTATTTGGGTGTCACCACGCAAGCCCAAAAATTAACAATATTCATAGAATTCTAATTAATCAGTGAATTGAAGCCCAAATTAGGTTTTTACTTAAAATTGACAACAAAATAATTTGTCATGCATTTAAACCTTTTGTGTTGAGATACATTTTTGAGTATGAATCGAAGCATCCTAACGTAACTGGACACTTCAAAAATTCATACTCGTTTAAAAATGTATTTTCTTACAAAAAGGATATCCCCACTCGGAATGAAATTCAATTAGCAATTAATGATCAAATTAAATTCATTTTATTACTCGAAAATGCCAAAATGCCACTTGGAATTAAAAAGCTACCGATAACGGGCGTTTGTGGAGGTGCTAATCCTTCCCCACACGTAATCGACTCCCGAACCCAAAACATTTTAAAATGAATCTCTTGTTGTTTTCATGGTGTCCGGTCTACCAAAGTGATCGGTGGCAACTCCAAACTGATTTTCAAAATTAAATAAAGGTTTTAATATGAAAAAACCCTAATTTCAAGATTAAATGAATTTAAATGAACAAAAATCTCAATTTAAAAAAGAATTGATCGTCGAGCTATTTTTCCATGCTTTTGTTTTTCTGATCGTAAAAACGGTCGCGACAGCTTGGCGACTCCGCTTGGGATGAACTTAAAAAGTGAGTTAGGCCTAAATAATTAGTTTCATATGTCATTTTGGCATTTTGAGCAATAGCTTGAATTTAATTTATTCTGAGAATTGTTGGATGAATTTTCAGGAAAAACAGGGGTAGCTTTTGTGTATAATATATATGACATTCATGCATAAGCTCTCGACCCGGGCTTTTCACCCTTAAAAGGGAGAAAGACATTATTCGACGTGATGCTATCCAACTTTGAGTTCGGATTTTTTGACTTCTTCCGGTATACTAACCTTATGAGTCGTGGGGCCCACATCTCCGTTGTAAGAGACCTATACTACTGAATCGATGTCATACTGTCGCAGTGGACGGTAACGACAGTTCGGGAACCCAGAGTCTAGAACTAAGCACACATTTTGTCCTTAGAAACCTACCCCACTAGAGCCAGACAGGAACCTAGGACAGGTGCTGCTGGTTTAAATACATTTCTTTGGTTATTTTTCCTTGCTAAATATTTTTATGATGTTATATGATAATGCTTGCTTACTTGCTTTTTGTATTAATTCACAATTACTGACACGTGTTTCTTTTTGTTTTTATTCTTGATAAACCATGTCATTGTCGCATTTATTTTGGCATCGGTTTAAGGAACAGTTAATTAGAAATATTTAGAATGTCTAGAGGGATCAAGATCGGGGAAGAGAACACTGCAGTCTGGACGTGGTCAGAACAGACTCGACATGAGAAGGAGACAGTTTGCGTATGGGTGTTGTGTCATGGATGAAAGGTCAATGTAAGTTAAACACCAACCAGAATGCTTGCCTGCAAAAAGCAAAGGAAATTTGGGACCAATGGGGAAGTGAAATGAAAGAGGCATTTGGGAAAGAATTTGGAGACATAGCTTTGTTGCTAAGTGTTAAAGTAGATCAACAATTGCTTAGAGCTATGTCACAATTCTGGAATCCCGCATACAATTGTTTCACTTTTGGCCAAGTCTATATGACGCCCACTCTTGAAGAATATGAGGTACTAGTTAATTGTCCAACCATTCATAGTGACAAGATATACACAAGACCTGGAAATAGTTCGGGTTTTAAGAAGAAATTAGCACTAATCACCGGAAAGACAAAGGAGCGGTGGGATACAAAAATTGCGAACAATGCAACACAAATCAAAATGAGGACAAACAGCGAGTGAGTTGGAAGGTCCTAAAAGAATTGGTAGTTACAAGTGAAGATGAACCAGCCAGAGCAAGAAGTTTATATGCTTTGTGCATAAATGGGTTAGTTATATTTCGAAGAACTCCGGAGCACGTAGATCCATCAACTGTGGGATTATTTGAGCGACTGAAAAAAGGTGTGAACCCGATTCCTGCTATTCTAACCGAGACATATAGGTCATTGACTGCATGCAAGAAATCGGGAGAATGAAGGTTTTGGGGATACGCACAGCTGCTGGAAATCTGGTTTAGAGGTCACATGTGGGACACACCATATAGAGCTGCAAGGTATCTTACATCTTATTCACCAATAGAAAAATATATGACGGGCTGTCATTTGGAGAGAAAGGGTGAAAAATAGTGGGAGGAGTGTTTCAAAAGCTTGAAAGATACTAATGTTACATGGAGGGCACCTTGGCTGCACAAAGGGATGACATTTTTGTATAGATACGGGGACAGGGATTGGGTCCCATTACCTGGAATTTGGGGAGGAACAGCTTATTGTCCCTTGCTTGTATCAAGAAAATTTGGTTCGAGGCAGCTCATACAGGCTACGGCGGGAATGGAAAAATTCGAGTATGCTCACAAGACCAATGATTACAAAGGAATTGTAGTACAAATAAGGAAGGCATGGGAAAAACCAAGAAGAGTTCAGCCATATCAAGAGCTAGAAATGATGATGGGATATGAAGAGTGGAGAGTGTAAAGGGTGAATGATACAACATTTCAGAAAATGCCAGAGAATGTAAAACAGTCTGCTCGATCAGTTACAGAAGCACCATCAGCACTAGAAAAACTCAAGCATGATCGGGAGTTAGATTTAAAAAAATACGAGAAGGGGATTAGTGACCTTACAGAGGAGTTAACAATGGCAAAGTATTAAGTGACTATTCATGAAGGGTAAGAGAAAGAGTTGATTACACAAAACAAGAATATTAGCCAATATTTAAAAGAGTTACAAGAGATTCATAAGGATTACAAAGCTAAGCAAAATGAGGAACAAGCAAGACAATATGAGATTTATCAGAGAAGTTGGAAAGCATGACGAAGGAACAGAATGATTATGAGAAGCTGTATAAAAGAAGTCTTGAGAAAGCAAGGAAGCAAATAACAAGGCAAAGAAGGAGATAGAAGAGGAGTAAGCCAGAAATTTTGATCTGACAAGACAGGTAACACAGCTAGAGGAATTAGTGGTAAGATATCATAATGAAGATAAGGTTCAGATGGAGCAAAAGAAGGAAGGATTATAGAAAAGGATATTGGTATTGGAAAATAGAGTGCAGACGTTGAAAGGGAAACTTGCAAGCTATGAAGGAACACTATATCAAGACAACAGGGTATGGAAAATAAAATATGAAGCTGCAAAGCGCACTGTACAGAATCAGAATAATGAGCTGGTGAATTTCAAGGAGCAGGTTAGGAGTATAGTTTCCTATGTGCAGATACTCTCGAGGCAAGCTACGACTCTGCTAAAGCGACCGAACGTTGAGCTGGAATATGGAGAGGCCATTGTGCGTCTTCTGCATGAGTTGACCAACTTAGGAATTAGGGCTAGTAGCTTCCTATAGAAGGAGTTGTATTATTTCCTATATTTGAACCTTCTAATGAATAAATGTTTCTAAAGACTGTTTCTTAAAATTTGATACCTTGTTTACATTCATGCATTTACATAATCATGCAAAGTTATTTTGCGAAATCTTTGGTTTAACAAAGAAAGTTTCATGAGAGTTTTCTTTAAGCCGCAATCATTCCACATTCTTACGGAACCCGTTTACGTTCATAGACTATGGCTGTTGAAGATCGAGTCGCAAGTCTAGAAAATGATCCATCAGAAACACAAAACTGCTTCGATAGAATGGAGCAATCTATGAAGGATTATTTTGCTCAGACTCAAAGAGAGATAATCAATCAGCTGACTGCTCTGTTGGGGCCAAAGAAGTCAGGAAGGGCTAAAATACTTAAAGGTACTTCCAATAAAATAAATGGCCAAGCAGAAACTACATCTCACGTAAGGGTGCCACCTGAAGGATCTCCGTCTGCGAAGAAGGTCCAAATTAATCTAACAAGAGCAACACCAAACAACCCGATGAACATTGCGGTAAATTTTGGGAGCAATAACGATGTTCCTGATCTGAATACCTTGAACGAGATAGAGAAAATTCGTGCTGAGATTGAAAATAAGTATGAGGAGCGTTGTAAGGCACTAGAAGACCTTTTGCTGGAATTGCAGAAGGTAAATGAAATAGGACCTGGTGCAGTTGAGATGAGTTTGGTGGCTGACTTAATACTCCCACCGAAGTTTAAAATGTCAAATTTTGAAAAGTATGATGTGACTACTTGCCCGAGAGCTCATCTCACAATGTACTGTCAAAAGATGGCTGCTCACTTAAAGGATGAAAAGTTGTTGATACATTGCTTCCAGGATAGTTTGACCGGTTCGGCTGCTCGATGGTACACACAGCTAAGACGTGTAAATATTCATTCATGAAAGCATCTTTTTGGCGCTTTCGTAGAACATTATAAGCATGTTACAGAGATGGTTCCTAGCCGTGTAATGTTGTAAAGTATAGAACAAAAAAATAATGAGACACTTCGACAATATGCTCAAATATGGAGGGATGTAGCGGCACAGGTCCAATCTCCGTTGATGGAAAGTGAGGTTGTCCATATGTTTGTACAGACTTTGAAGGGACCGTTGTTTGAAAGATTGATCAGTAATGCTACTTAGAATTTTGCTGATATAGTAATGACTGAAGAGTTGAATGAAGAAGTAATCAAAAGTGAGAGGATCAAGAGTGGAGAAAACTCTCGAAAGAATTACAAGAGGAAGGATAACGAGGTGAATAATACAAGTGCATATGAGGCTCCCAAGAATGTGACTATTAATTCACCAGAAGCGGCGTTAAGAAATGTGCAGAGTTCAAACAAGAAGGATACTCGTGGCCCGAGGAATGATAGAATGAATTTTACACCAATACCCATGTCTTATGTTGAGTTGTATCCACAGTTGTACGAAGTGGATTTGGTGAGGTCGTACTATTTAACCCCTTTGTAGCCTCACTATCCACAGTGGTATAAGCTCGATGCTCATTGGAAATTTCATGCTGGGATACCGGGACATACGATTGAGACCTGTACAACATTTAAAAAGGTGGTTCAGAATCTAATCAACAATGGGATTCTGAAGTTTGATGAACCTAGCATTGCAGCAAATCCACTACCGAGTCACGAGTGCGGGGGTAAATGCCATAGAAGAGGATGATGAAGCGAAGCAATTGAAGATTGATGTGTCAGAAATTAAATCTCTTTTGAAGTGGGTATTTGAACTGTTGTATAATGCCGGGATGATTGATATAGGCATGAAAATAGAAAATGAGGTACAATCTGATGTATATTGTGAGTAACATCAAGAGCATGATTATGAGATTCAAAACTGTTTAGAGTTTCAAATCTTGATACAAAAGATGATGGACAATAAAGAGATTGAGTTCTTTGCAAAGATATGTGAGAAGAAAACAGTGGAAGTTTGTACCTTTGAGCCGTCAAGTGTCAGATATAGAATACATAAACCTTTGGTAGTTGTTGTTAGACCCAAAGCTAGAGGCTTTACAGACGTGAATCCTGTCATGGTTCCCAAGATTGTAATCTCATCTCCTGCACCATTTGCTTACAAGAGCACTCACAAGGTGCCCTGGAATTATGCTGCCATAGTAACCATACCTAAAGAAGGCAAATTGCAGGAAGAGATAAAACCATTGGAAAAAAACGAAGTTGATGCTAGAAGAGAGTAAAAATGATCAAACATGTTCTAAAATGGTAAATGTGGTGGGGCACTTCACTCGAAGTGGCAGGTGCTATTCTCCGAAAGTTCCCAAGGAAGCAGAGAAAGCCAAGGGGAAGGTTGTGTCTGCACCATAAAAATTTTTTTGGGGAAGAGCCAGTACCCAAGATAAATGAGCCGGTGACAGAAGAGTAGGCTCAAGAATTCTTGAAGTTTTTGAAACATAGTGAGTATAATATTGTTGAGCAATTAAAGAAGCAGCAAGCGAGGATTTCTGTTCTAGAATTGTTGTTAAGCTCAGAAGGGCATCGTAGTGCATTAATAAAGGTGCTTATTCAGACATTTGTACCAAATGACATATCCATAAGCAAATTGGATAGGATAGTGAATCACATAACTACTGAAAATTATATCACTTTCACTGATGGTGAAATTCCTGAGGGATAAATGGGATCAATAAAGGTATTGAATATCACCACGCATTGTAAGGGATATGTACTGCCATGAGTGTTAATAGACAATGGTTATGCCTTGAATGTTCTGCCAATGGTGACGCTACAAAGGTACCCATTGATGAATCACACATGAAGGTGTATAAGAATACAGTAATGGCTTTCGATGAGACTATTCGTGAGGTGCTCAAAAAAATTGAAGTGCCATTATTGATTGGACCGGCGGTCTACAATGTGGATTTTGTGGTGATGGATATAAGACCCACGTATAATTGGTTGTTGGGAAGGCTGTGGATTCATTCAGCTGGAGCGGTACCATCATCCTTACATCAGAAGTTGAAATTCGTGATCAAAGGAAAGTTGGTCAGCGTGGGAGCAGAAGAAGACATCATAGCCTCAGTAACCACCGACGCACCCTATATTTAGGCCAACGAGAACGCTCTTGAATGTTCTTTCACGGCTTTGGAGTTTGTAAATGCTACTTTTGTTACTGAAGGCAAGCATTTCCTGTGCCCGAAATTATCAAACTGCACCAAGATGACTGTATGAGAGACACTGGAAGAAATGCAAGAACGGGTAAAGGTTTAGGCAAGCGACACCAGGGATTTTTGCGCCCAAAATTAGTGGTTATGAAGAAGGATCATTTCGGGTTAGGATTCAAGCCCAATATCAAGGATAGGTTGAAAGATTTGAAGAAAATGGGAGAACAAATGAAAGCTCGCCTTCTGGGATCTGAGGCTTCCTCCGAATCTGTGCCCTTAACAGATCTGACATGTATCTTTAAGTCCAAAAGATTTGAGAATGTCGAGGAACAATTCATCGAGGTTAATCTGGAGATCGCAAGAATACACGAAGAAAAAATCTTTGGCAATGAGCTGGAAGGGCTTCTTGTTGGGGGAATTTTTGAGGGAGCTCAACCTGGGAAGTTTTTGGAGAAAATTCGTCCATGTCTCCCTGGTGAAAAACTCGCCAATTGGACAGTTGAGGAGCTTGATGTTGTATCCAATAAAACAAATTAAATACCAGGAACTAACTTTATACCTTTGCCCATGGGTATAGAGCGTTATCTGTAAAGGGCCACTATGTCAGTTCATTTAAATAAAGATGCTTTCAATGCTAATTCATAAATGGAAAACATGTTTCTTGCTTCCTTTTTCACATTCCTTTCAAATATATATACTATAACTTCCTTTGCAGGTTTTCAATTGTTGATAGCATGAATGATCCTGAACCTAATCCTAGAGTAGATCCTGAGAGGCCAATGTGTCTAATGGAAATCAATGAGGTGAAAGATGAAATAGAATGTGAAATCCCTGAAGAATTACTGAGGTTGTGGAAAAAGAAGACAAGCAGATCCTACCCCATAAACAGGAATTAGAGATTCTTAATTTGAGAACTGATGAAATCAGGAGAGATGTGAAAATAGGAACAACCTTCTCGCTAAAAGCTAGATAAGGGTTGATTAATTTGTTGCGAGAGTTTAAAGATGTCTTTACCTGGTCGTACCAAGACATGCGTGGACTGAATCCCGACATAGTGGTACATAAATTGCCCATAAAGCCGAAGTGTAAACCAGTACATCAAAAGCTTAAAAGGCTGAGGCCAAAAATGGTACTGAAGATAAAAAAAGAAGTGAAAAAGTAAATCGATGCTGGTTTTCTTGAGGTATCCTAGTAATCAGAATGGGTGGCCAACATAGTTCCTGTACCGAAGAAAGATGGAAAAGTACGTATGTGTGTGGATTACAAAGATCTAAATAAGGCTAGTCCAAAGGATAATTTCCATTTCCCCCATATAGACATCTTAGTGAACAATACGTCGGGTCATTCTTGGTTCTTCTTCATGGATGGATTCTTGGGGTATAATCAGATAAAGATGAGCCCAGAAGATATGGATAAGACGACATTTATAACCTTATGGGGAACATACTGTTACAAAGTGATGCCTTTTGGGTTAAAGAATGTTGGGGTAACCTATCAGCGGGTGATGGTGACTTTGTTTCATGATATGATGCACAAAGAGATCGAAGTATATGTTGATGACATGATTGCCAAATCCTAGATCGAAGAAGAACATATTTAGAATTTAAGAAAGTTGTTTTTGAGGTTGAGAAAGTACCAGTTAAAGCTCAATCCAAATAAGTGTACTTTTAGAGTCACATCAGGAAAACTCTTGGGTTTTGTCGTCAGCAGAAGAGGGATCGAAATAGATCTGAATAAAGTAAAAGCGATCCAGAATTTACCATCACCAAAAATATAAAAGGAAGTTCGAGGATTCCTCGGGAGGTTGAATTACTTCTCTCAGTTTATTTCTCAATTAACTGAAAAATGTGATCCAATATTCAGACTGCTTAAAGAGAATAATCTGGGAGAATGGGATGAAGAGTGCCAAGAAATGTTTGATAAGATTAAGAAGTACTTGGTGAATGCTCCGATACTGGTTGCCCCGGTTCCAGACAGGCCACTCATTCTCTATCTAATAGTTCATGAACATTCAATGGGATGTGTATTGGGGTAGCATGATGACATAGGGAGGAAAGAACGAGCCATATATTACTTAAGCAAAAAATTTACAGAGTGTGAAGTGTGATACCCGCCAATTCAAAAGTTATGTTGTGCTTTGGTATGGGTAACTCCCAGACTTGGGTAATACATGTCGTATCACACTACTTGGTTGATTTCCCGCCATGACCCATTGAAGTTTATGATGGAAATACCAGCATTGGCCGGAAGACTGGCTCGTTGGCATATGCTTTTGTCAGAATTTGACATTGTATATGTAAGTCAAAAGGCAATAAAATGGAGCGCTATAGCAGATTTCTTGGCAAGTCATACTTCGGAGGATTATGAGCCATTGAGCTTTGATTTCCCTGATGAAGATGTGATGAATATCTCCACGGAAGAAAATAGAACTTCTGGGGATGAAATTTGGAAGTTGTATTTCGATGGGGCTGTAAATGCTCTAGGACGTGGAATTGGGGTAGTATTGATTTCCTTAAACAATGAACATCATCCCTTCACGAGCAGACTAGAGTTTCTTTGCACCAATAACATGGCAGCATACGAAGCTTGTGTTATGAGGTTACAAGCTGCCATTGAAAGGAAAATAGAGAGTTTAAAAGTATATGGAGATTCCGCATTGGTTATTTATCAACTTAGTGGAGAGTGGGAGACAAAAGATACCAAGCTGATTGAATATCGAAAACTGATCCTTAAAATGATAAAAGAGTTCAAAGAGATTACTTTCACATATGTCCCTAGAGAGGATAATCAGATGGCAGATGCTTTAGCTACACTGGCTTCAGTTTTCTTAGCCAACAGACCTGAGGACATGATGACAATCCAGATGCAGAGTTACAATGCTTATGCTCATTGTTGTAGCATAGAAGAATAAATAGATGGAAACCCTTGGTATTACGATATCATGCAGTATCTCAAGTTTCAAAGCTATCCTCTAGAGGCAAATGATAACGATAAAAGAACTATCAGAAGAATGGCTTCAGGATACATTCTTGATGGAGAAACCCTGTATAGAAGGGGCAGAGATCAGATCTTGCTAAGGTGTATTAATAATAATGAAGCAAGAAGCATTATGGCAGAGGTGCATGATGGAATATGTGGGACGCATGCAAACGGTTATGCAATGGCTAGGAAAATTATGAGATATGGGTATTACTGGGCAACCATGAAAGGAGATTGCATTGAATATGCAAAGGAATGTCATAAATGCCAGATATACACTGACAGAATCAATTCTCCACCAGTGTCACTCCATACGATGAATTCACCATGGCCTTTCGCCGTCTGGGGCATGGACGTTATTGGGCAGATTTACCCCAAGGCTTCTAATGGTCATCATTTCATTCTTGTGGTCATTGATTACTTCACTAAATGGGTGGAAGCAGCTTCTTATGCTAACGTCACAAGAACAACAGTATGTAAGTTCTTGAAGAAAAAGATCATTTTTCGATATGGATTACCAGAAAGAATCATTACTGATAATGCTACCAATTTCAACAATAAGATAATAGCAGAAGTATGCGAGCAGTTCAAAATCATACATCACAATTTTGTAGCTTACCGCCCTAAAATGAATGGGGCAGTTGAGGTAGAAAATAAAAATATCAAGAAAATCATATCGAATACAACAGAGTCGTATAAAGATTGGCATGAGAAACTTCCTTTTGCATTGTTTGCATATCGAACCTCAATACGAACTTCAACTGGGGTAACTCCATACTCTTTGGTTTATGGAACAAAAGCAGTATTCCCCATTGTCTCTCCGAGTTTTATCGGAAGTGAAATTGGATAATGCAGAATGGACACAAGCTCGGTTCGACCAGTTGAATTTGATTGAAGAAAAAAGGTTGAGGGCTATTTGTCATGGTCAAATGTACTAGAAAAGAATGATGCGGGCCTATGATAAGAAGGTACAGCCTAGGGAATTTTGAGAGGGAGATCTTATGTTGAAAAAGATCTTATAGATACACTGTGATGATCGTGGAAAATGGATGCCTAACTGGGAAGGACCTTATGTTGTTAAAAAGGCATTCTCTAGAGGAGTACTGATTCTGACCGAGATGGATGGTAAAGAATTACAAAAGCCAGTAAACTCTGATTCAATCAAAAAGTATTATGCATGAAGAATAAAAAAGAGAAAGAAAAAAGGAAAAGAAAAGAAAAAGGTGAAGTGAAAAATCGAAAAGGGCGCTTCGCAAAATAATATGTCTATGGTGAAAACCCAAAAGGGCACTATAGATATTCAAAAAAACAAAAAAAGAGAAAAGAAAAATAAATAAAGAAAATGGGTTCAAGATGAAAATCCGTAAAGGGCGTCTTGAAACCAAAGAAAGATTTGGGTTGAAAACCTATAAAGGGCGGCCCAGATGGTTTAAGAATAGGCATCCGTCGATTGAAACCTCTCGGACACCACCTAGTATTTCAGAATGGATTTCACATCTGTAACCATCCAGGCAACATTCGAAGTCTATTGGACAAAGGTTGAGCTCAAGACTATTTATGGTCGATGGGGTGAATGTATCCTTCATGCTATGAATGCCCGAAAGCCTAATATGGTTTCTTGATTTTGTTATTTTGGTTTGCCATGACTTGTTTGTTAAAAATTCCATTTAAATTTGTACTAATAAGCTTCAATAAGGATCATATATTCTCTTTTGAGCATTTCTTTTATTCCAAAGTATCATTAAATGATTGACATAGTGAATAAAACAGATAATTTCTTGGTATTACTATATTTTGAAAGATACAGGTAAACTTTAGTACCCTGGGTTATTGAAGAAGAGTGTATAAAGTAAAGGTACCGGTGGACCTCATATTGACAAAATATTTAGGGATAAGAAGGAAAGTGAAGGTTGAAGCGCATAAAGGGTGTTGTTGAAAATCAGTTTTGAGGCGCTCATGGTGACATGATCGGTATGAGAATCAAAGGAGCATCCTAGTATTGCTCCTATTTATTGTGCTTATCCTGAAGCATCTTAGTGGGAACAGTTTATGAAGATATTTTTGAGACATTACTAAACCATGGTGGTATCACAGCACCTGGAGCCTTCGCCGTCCTTCAACCTCCTGGGTTGAGTCAAAATAGTTATGGCTTCATGTTCTTCTATTGAGAATGAAAATTTGATTGATTATGTTGTAAAGGCTTTTGGACTTAGCAAAACTTTAAATGCTAATTAGTTGAGGGCTCGTTTCATTTTTCCAGCGACATGGTTAAGGAAAAAGAGAGAAAAGGAAAAAAGAAGAAAAAATGAAAGAAGAAAATAATAATAAATGAAAAAGAGGAAAAAGAAAAAGGAAAAGAGAAAACTGAGGCAAAAACCTGAAAGGGCGCCTTGAAAAAAAAGAAGAAAAAAATAAAAGAAGAAAAAAAGAGAAAGAAAAATAACCAGAGTGAAAACTCAAAAGGGCGATTTGAGAAAAGTAATCAAAGTGAAAACATGAAAGGGCGCTTTAGAGCAAAAGGCTAGAAACGTAGGAAGGGGTTGTTGATGGCTAACCCTAAACATGAGATAAAATATTAAAGAATAAGAAAATAAAGTATCAAGATAATTCCCCAGGGAGTGAAAGCTGATTGATTGATCTCAGTGAGATACAATTTATGCATCATATAGAAACTAGGATCATAATAACCCTCATACATGCATTTTAGTTTGTTTTGACAGGAAACAGGGACAGAACTCCTAATGTGAAGAGTTCACTCAGTGAAGATAGAGCTCATAATAAGAAGAGTTCGCCCAACGAAGATAGAGCTCCTAATGTGAAGAGTTCGCCCTACGAAGATAGAGCTCCTAATGTGAAGAGTTCACCCAGCGAAGATAGAGCTCCTAATGTGAAGAGTTCGTCCAGTGAAGATAAAGCTCCTAATGTGAGGAGCTCGTTAGCAAAGATAGAGTTCCAAATAAGAAGAGTTGACCCAGCAAAGAAGAATTCTAAATTAGAAGAATTCACTCTTAATGTGAAGAGTTTGCCCTGTGAAGAAAGAATTCCTAATTTGAAGAATTCATTCTTAATGAGATGAATTCGTTAGTGAAGAAAGAGTTCCAAGTGAGAAGAAATCGTTCGAGCTCCTAAAGAAGGAGAAGAGAGAGAAATTTTGAATAAGACCATGCAGCTCAGGGCAACAATTGACAAGTTCAGACAAAATTCGTGTCTTTTCAGTCTTTGCCCTATTCATGTTCTACATCAATGAGCAAAGAGAGACAGCTGTAATATCCTAATTTTGTCTGGGTTTATTATTATTAGTTAGTTCGATATAAACAAAATCGTAAAAATAAATAAACAGTAAATATAAGTAAATAAACCTTCATATTAAACAAAAGTTAGCCCCAAATGTCCATTTACAACCAAATCCCATATATATATAAAATGCAATCCCAAACAGTTGGTTATAACCCGTTTTCGGATAATCAGAGCCCAACAAACACAAATTTGGTCCTAAGCCCATTTTTCCCGCCCAAATCTGCCACATGGTAGCCTCCGATTAGCCAAAGCCAGAAGCCACGGATTGTGGTCTTTCTTCCGTCAATTGGCACCAGTTTGCTTGACGTCATGGTAGTGACATCGCCAAGACGTCAAGATCCACCATCGGGTATAAATACTTGAAGAGAGAGAAGAAAATGGTTAATAACGGCTAATCATTAACTCATCATTAAAGGGCAATAATTGAGAGAGAGAAGGCATTTGAAAGGTTACCAGAAAAGGGAAAAGAACGCTCAGAGAAGATGATCGGAATAGCTACCTCACCGTCGAAGGTTCGTCGAAGCTATTGATACGCATCCAAAGGTATATTTCCACCTCTGTTATTCCTTTTCCTGCACTAAAACAAGCAAAAACACCTAAATCCAGGCCTCGAACATTTAAAACCAGTAATAGCAGTGTCTAAAACCTAGGTAATTCCTAAATCTAAAGTTAGAAACCTAAAAACTCTAGATCTAAAACATAGATTAAATCTAAAATTAAAGGAAGGTTCTGATCACTTATCTGAAGTTTCTACTGCTATGTTTGCTGCCGGAGTTGAGATTGGAGTCAGAAGAGAGTTAGGTTTCAAGGTAGAGTTGAAAATGATAGAGATAGGCCTCTAGTTTTAGGTAGATAGTTTAAGAATGGGAGAAGGAGGTCGATTCTGATGAATCCGGGGCTAGATTAGGGTTTAGGTTAGAAAAATGAGCATTTCCAGAGTTTTGAGGTTTTTCGGCGGCGGAGGATGATGGTCAGAAATCGCCTTGCGACGGCAGCCGGTCACTGGAGTTAGGTTAGGAATGACCAGAAAGTTCAGGTGGTGGCAGGAGTTTATGGGTTCGCCGAAAGGGATGACCGGAGGCGATGGCCAGTGGTCGGCTTCACCTCTAGCGGCTGAGAAACAAGTTAGGGTTAGGGTTTATTGGTGGTTGAGGATCAAAAGGGAGAAAGATAATGAACATCAGATGAATTTTGAGGGTTTTGTGGGTTTTGATCGAAGGTAAACATGGAAAATGAATGATTTTGTGTTGCTGATGGATCAAATGGAGGAAAAATGAAAGAACAAATGAAGAACTGGGATGAGTTCAAGGGTTTTGATCGAAAGTTTGAGAGATTTCTGGGTTTGGCTTGTTATAACTGAGAGGATTTAGTGAGAGAAAAGAATGAGGAGAGAGAGTAGGACGGGAGAAATGGCCGAGTTGGCCCGGTTTTGGCTCTTTTAAAGGCGAGTTGACACGACACCGTTTTGGTGCCTGGTCAAAAAGATCCGCGCCTCACTAAGCGGGTATGGATACGGGGCCGTGACCCGACTCAGGGTTTAAAGGCCAGTTTGGGTCGTTTGGGTATTATGCCGGTCGGTTCAGTTTGTTTCAAGTCGGTCTGGATCCAGGTTTTGACATGTTTAGGTTTGGGCTTCTTAGTTTGTCCCGTTTTACAATTTAACCACCAATTCCTTGTAATTTAGCTTTTCAGTTTTCAATTCAATTTTGTCATGAGCAGTTTAATTCCCTAATTTTAAATTGCTTTTTATTTAATTTATTTAATTGTTTGTATATTGCATGCCTTTAAATGATCATATAGTATAATTGTTTAGAGAACCTTAAATACCTTTTGCATAATTAAAGCCCTTAGAATTAGGTTCTTTAATGAATTAAAATTAAAAGGGAAGATCATTGTAGAAAATAAAAGAATATTAAGTGATTACTTTAATTCCCTAAGTTGATTAGTGTCACATTGTAATTGATGTTATCAAAGGGGATATTTTAGTGAAATATTTGATATTTCATTTAAACCTAGATAATGGTAATTACATATAAATAGATAATTAGTTCAATAAAATTGGAATTAGGATTAAATAATTAGCATCACTAATATTAGGAGTATTGTTACTTTTGGGCCTAGTATGAGTAGTGCACAATTATTTGAGTGTTACCACGCAAGCCCAAAAATTAACAATATTCATAGAATTCTAATTAATCAGTGAATTGAAGCCCAAATTAAGTTTTTACTTAAAATTGACAACAAAATAATTTATCATGCATTTAAATCTTTTGTGTTGAGATACATTTTTGAGTATGAATCGAAGCTTCCTAACGTAACTGGACACTTCAAAAATTTGTATTCGTTTAAAAATGTATTTTCTTACAAAAGGATATCCCCACTCGGAATGAAATTCAATTAGCAATTAACGGTCAAATTAAATTCATTTTATTACTCGAAAATGCCAAAATGTCACGTGGAATTAAAAAGGTACCGATAACGGGCATTTATGGAGGTGCTAATCCTTCCCCACACGTAATCGACTCTCGAAGCCAAATCGTTTTAAAATGAATATCTGGTTGTTTTTATGGTGTTTGGTCTACCAAAGTGACCGGTGACGACTCCAAACTGATTTTTAAAATTAAATAAAGGTTTTAATATGAAAAAACTCTAATTTTAAGATTAAATTAATTTAAATGAACAAAAATTTCAATTTTAAAAAGAATTGAACTCCGAGTTATTTTTCCTCCCTTTTCTTTTTCCGGTCGCAAAAACGGGCGCAATAATTAGGACAGGTGAGTGGTGTGATGAACCAGCAACTCTTAAAGCCGAAACAATTCATTTTTTCCATAACTTGTTCTCAAGTAAAATAGGTTCTCAAATTTTCGAAGCTCCAGCTAGCAAATCCCTTGTGGCTGAGATCTCAAGTGAGGAGTTGAGAAAGGTTGTGTTTTCCAAGGGTTCTCTGAAGTCTCCTAGTATTGATGGGTTTCACGCGGCTTTTTACCAGAAAAATTGGAATGTTGTTGGGGATTCTATGGTGTGTTTTGTCAGATAATTCTTTGAGGGCAAGTCGTTGGATGAGTGGGTTAACATGACTTTACTGGCCCTTATTTCGAATGTGGAAGCTCCAGAATCGTTTAACCAAATTCTCCCAATTAGTTTGTGTAATGTGTTATATAAAGTGATTGCAAAGATTCTTGTTAACCGAATGAAGCCTTTTCTTCCTGTTTGGGTGCATCAAAATCAAGTAAGCTTTGTACCAGGGCGATGCATTCAGGATAATATTATTTTAGCTCAGGAGGCTATACATCCGATGGATTCGAAGACTGGTAAGAAAGTGTGGATGGCTATCAAAGTGGACCTTAAGAAAGCCTATGACCATTTGGATTGGGATTTTATTGAAGAGGCTCTGGTCGACATTGATTTGCCATCATAGTTTATTACTTTGGTTATGCATTATGTACGTTCTATGTCTACACAGGTTCTTTGGAATGGTGAGTTGACTGAATTCGTCTATCCGGGGGCATTAGACAGGGTGATCCTTTATCACCATATCTTTTCATCCTCTATATGGAAAAAGCTTGGTCAAGAGATTGTTACAAACATGAATAATGGGAATTGGAAGTGTATTCATTTGTCTCGTAATGGTTCGAGCCTTTCCCATCTTTTTTTCAGCGATGACCTTGTCTTGTTTGCAGAGGCTTTAATGGCGCAAATGGATGTTGTTAAGAGGGTTTTGGACCGACTCTGCTCTTGCTCTGGACATCGCATAAGTACTACCAAAACTCACATTCTTTTCTCCAAGAATTGTTCTACAGCTTTATCTCAGAGTATCGCCCGGGTCTTTGGCTATGAATTGGTGTCCGATTTAGGGAAGTATGTTGGTGTTCCTCTCCTCCACAGTCGTGTCAACAAAGCGACACATGCTTATCTCTTTGATTAGATTAAAAAACGGTTTTTAGGTTGGGCTTCTTGTACTCTCTCTTTGGCAGGTCGAATCACAATGGCCAAAGCTGTGTTGCAGGCTGTTCCTTTCTATACCATGTAGGCTACTTGGCTCCCAAAGGGCTTGTGCTTGGATATTGAAAAGTTTATTTCGCAATTTGTTTGGGGAAGGACGAATGACCAAACGAGGCCGTCACTTGTGAATAGGGAGACGGTTCAGAGATCGACAAATTATGGTAGATTGGGTTTGCATAACTTGCAACAACAAAATCAAGCCTTTTTAATGAAAATAGGCCTTCACTTGATCTTTGATAGCGATTGTCTTGGGTTCCATGTTCTGAAAGCTAAGTATAACTGGGACGGCCCTCTCCCAAACTATATCCGTATGGCAAAGTTCTCCAGGTTATGGCGTGGTTTGAGTGCTGTTTGGGAAGAGATCTATAACAGTGTTTGTTGGAATATCCGCAATGGCAAGACTACTGACTTTTGGTATGATACATGGTTAGTGCATGCGGGACCTTTTGCAAACCATTTCCTTGGCATTAAAGAACCATGGCCGACTAATGTTGCCTCAATGACAACTGCCTCGGGTCAATGGGATTTGCCTCGCCTTTATTCTATACTATCTGCTACGATTGTGGATCGCATTATAGCACTGGCCCCCCGTACATCTCCTCTGGAAATGATGTCCCTGCCTGGTGATGGAAGGATAACCAGGTTTTTATCTCTAAATCTGCTTATATTAAACTAAGTGAAAATGAGAATTGGGTGTCTAATGCCGATTAGAAGTTGATTTGGAAGAAGAAGGTTCTGCAACGAGTGCGAACCTACCTTTGGCTCGTGCGTAGTGGTTGTCTCCTTACCAACATGGAACAGGTCCGACGACACCTTACTAGTTCTTTACGATGCCCCCTCTGCAATCTGATGAGGAAAATGTTGAGCATGTGATGCGATCTTATCCTATGGCTCTTATTACATGGAGTCGCATTGTTCGACCAACCAAATTTAGTGAGTTTATGACTATTCCTTTTGAATCCTGGTTTATGGTTAATTTGTGTAATCAAGGTTCCTTTGTAGAAGATGTGGCAGTTTGGGATACACTGTTTCCTACTATATGTTGGTGGCTTTGAAAGAGATGATGTTACATTATTATGGATGATAACTATGTGGACGTGGGTGATATTCTTACTCATTGTGTTCGTATGGCTGCTGATTTCGCTAATGGTGCAGCCGCACAGCTAAGTCCGAGACAGAATGTATCGAATGGTGATGGGTCATATGTGAGGGTGTGGAAATAGCTGACAGTGTTGGGTTAAAGCGAATGTGGATGGTGCTTGTAACATTGAGCGTCACAAATCAGTCGCGGGTGGGGTCATCCGTGATTCGCACGGGAATGGCTCTTTGGTTTTCAAGAAATTTAGGGACGTGTTCTAGCCTCATGGCGGAAATTTGGGTTGTTCATAATATCCTTTTTCATACTTGGAGACTTGGGTTCCAATTTATTGAACTTGAAATTGATAGTCTTGAGGTGGAGCGTATTCTCACGGGCGTTTCTAATGCTCTCCCGCGTAATGCAATAGTGGATGATATTTGGGAGTTAATGCATTGGCTTCGATCATGCAGGATTGTCCGGCGGGACCTTATACATGTGGAGAAGCATGGTTGTGGATGTTTTTATGCTTCTTTTGTCTTTTTTTGTTTCGACTGGGTTGTTGTTTGTTCCATGTACATGCTACTAGCCATTTAGGTTTAAGGAAGTTTTTAATGAAGCATCTAGTAGTATTTTCCCCTATTTACCAAAAAAATACTTTAATGAACATTTACCGATAAGTGTTAAATAAAATAATAAAGTTGAACACACTGACTGGTTCTAATGAAAGATGGATTTTTGTTATTTTTAAGAGATCCAAGTTCGAGTAGTTTATCTATACATTGTATGTGTGTTTTCAAAGGTCTTATGTTAAAGAATAAATACTACTATATAATCACACTATAATATTCAATATAAATAAATATAATATTTAAGTATGTTGCCCGTTCATTTAAAGTATATTGTACTTTCAATGACAAAATTTGGTCGGTTGGCCAACTCATCTTTTTTCTCTCATATTCCCTCAAGTCATGGATTTTAGACCCACTAGAAGTATCCTTTCATTCCCCTTAGAGTTCCCATTCTCATCCATCTAGGTTGGATTAGGATTTATCAAAAAAACAAATTAAATTTAAATCTTAAAAATAATATTTTTAAGGGTAAATTACGTTATTTATTATTGAACTTTACTCCCAAACCTATTTTGGTTATTGAAGTTTCAAAACGTTTAATTTACTCATTGAAGTTTAGACATTGAAAGATTTTTGGCTCCTCCGTTAACTTTTTGACAATGTTATGACGTAGACGTTGTCCACTGTTCATTATCGTCGGACGCCACTGTCAATGGTTGTAGATTGTTGTTTCTGTCCCAAATTTCACCAGTTTCTTCACCTTGGCCCATGAGTTCGAATTCGGCCTCCATTTTAACGAAAAGTGCCTCGAAGTTTATAAATCAGGCAAAAACCTTTCAATTTTTTTCTTGTCGATCTCTCTCCTCCGTCATCAAATGAAACTCATTTCTCAGTATATTACTTCTTTCGTGTTGGTTAAGCTTTTTACCGTTCGGATCTTGGAGAAATTTCCGTTCACAAGTAAATGGACGTAGTCCAAAAGTTAACTGAGGAATTGTTTTTTAAGTAGGAAAAAGTTAAGAATGTAAAATAAATATATTTGGACTATAATATTCTGACGAGCTTAACCGTTTTATCTATAATCTCTTTACGCATTTATCTAACTTTTTCCAGCTGACCTTGAACTATCAGTTGCTCTGTAGCCTGTAACACTAATAATACATGTGTATTTAAGCATTTATATCTCAGGATTATGGAAATTTTTAACGAGACTCACAATTTAGGTCAAATTTTTTTATGACCTTTTATATTGAATAGAATCATATTTGTCGACCGAAAAAAAAAGGTGCATACTACTATTTATTTTATAGAGAACTGTATTGCAGATAGAGCCTAAAACCTCTTACTTTACTGAAATCTTTCAAGTTTTAACGTGGAGAGTAGTTGAGAATTAGTGCGATCAGATCCCAGGACTAAAACTACTTAAGAAGGCTTTGTTAGTACTTAGAATGAAAAATGAGAATAAACAAAAAAAAACGAGGGAAGTTTAAATCATGGCCTGAAGTTGGCACTTGAAATTTTATTGTAATTAAAGCATTCATTTGAGCACCGAAAATTGACTACAAAGTTAATTCACGAGAATAATGTTTATTTTCCTGTACAAGTACCAGCAAGATCTCACTAAATTCTCTCTAATTCATATAGTCAGATCCAGGGTACTCGCCGGTTTAAGCAAATGAAAGAGACAAATTGCTATGAGTGGCCGCTTCTTCTTCATTGGATATCTTTCTTCTAACTTCTTGCTTCAGTTTTGAGCTCAGTGACAGGCTCAAATCAAGGTCCTCCCCAAACAGTTTTCCTTTGGTTATTCTCTGCCTTTCTGCTCCAGTTCCCATCCATTTGTTTGCAAAAGAGGGATGCGCATGCATCAGCATTGGCTGCATTTCTAGTTGGTCTTGAAACTCTTCCAATACCCCAACCGGTTGCCGGTTGAAGATGAAGTTATTATTCATGTATACAACCCCATTCCTTGCGTTTGAACCAAGCTCTTCATAATTCATGTTTGAATGACGAAAACCAGCTTTCCTTCTACTATATAAGCAATTACTCAAGTAAGGCTCAGGCATTAAATTCCCACGGAAACCACTTCATGAAATATAGCTGTGTAGGTTAATGTGAGAGATATTAGGAGGATTAACTTACAAAAGGACCAGTTTCTCAATCTTTGTTGAATTTGAAGCAAAAAAAAGAAAAACCCTATACCTGATCAATCTTTGATGATCATGAACCTTGGACTGATGCCAAAGATTATGAGAAAGGTAATTTACACTTCCCAAAAGATGCCTGTCGTTTTCGTTTACAACTGTTATATATACCATGAACTATAGTATTTTGTTAGAGACTGGTAGAAATTAATTAACCCTAAACATGCAATTGAGGATCTATTTTTTGTATGGTGAAGAGTTGTATGTACCTTAACCCCGGCCGTTGTTGATCTTCTTGCTCCGATGCATCTATATGCTCAAAAAAACAAAATCGAAATTAGCACAATTCCTTTAAAGACAACAATGGTTGATATATATATATATATAAAGTACTCGTAAATGGCTCTTGACATGAGAAATACTAAGACCCTTGATGTTCATTAGTTCCAAGACCAGCTTTGGAGTTGCTCCTACAAACCAAACAACACAGCAATAATTTAATCGGATAGTGTTTTGAATTAATTCATATTAGTTGAAGAGCTGTAAATGTAGTAAATGAATGCAGGGATGATCTTACTTTCCGGACCACCAAGTCTCTCCACCGCTCGGACAAAAGAGAGGTGAAGTTGGGGGGTCCAGCGTAGCCTTGGCATCTTTGATCTCACGTAGGACCGAACTCCACTTGAAATTGCCTTCTTCTCACCTTCTTCAACGATGCTGTTGCTTGAACTTCCATCATCACCTTCCTCATCTTCATCCAACTTCAATGGATTCTTCATCATCGTGATTCTTGCAAGTTGATTCGAACAATTCAAGTACAAGTGATTGAACAGGTTTTGGTAATTTTTCTCCAGAAATCTGAGAAACATGGTTCCATGTCTTGGAAGAGTGTAGTCTATTACAGATGGATGATACAAACCCTAAAAGCACTCAGTTTTAGGTGGAAATAATATTTTTCTTCCTACATAGCGGACCCGGATCTTATTCTGATGATTCATGAAAGATTAATATGTTAAATATGTATATATAATTTATACGATATTTGCTGGTTCTCAAAGTATATTGGATTCAATGCCAACTGTTCGTTTTCCTAATTATGAATTCGAATCACAGTTTCCATGATCGCGATTCTCTGATCACGAAAACCAATGCGATTACAGGGTTTTGTCTTCCATGAAAAATGCTGATTTTTGAAGATGAGATTCTTACCGTAAAGTTTTTACATGGCTTATATAATGGCCGACATGTAAATGAGACATGACATGATGACCAATCAAATGCAGATAGGGTATTTATGGTTAACTTAAATATTATAACGATTAATCTGCAGATTTTATTCTTAGTGTAATTAGATGATAATGTCTAAAAATAATGTGTTCTAATTATACTAAGAACAAAATCTACAGATTAACCACAAATACCCTTAAGTGCAGATGCCGATGACAAACTATAACTTTATGAACATCAGCTGCACTACCGGTAACTGTAATGTTATATTCATGTATATATGAATTGCAGAAACCTCAGGAAGTAAAAAAATATGAATTTGTATCTTTGGTAAAAACTTTTGGGAGAGACGAATTAATGGAGGTAGTGCACGTGGTGCATGTGAAGAACATCAAAAGAGGACGGAGATTCTTTGTTTGATGTGCTTATGGAGACTTGAGAAGGCTTAATCAGCCAACCAGGGTCAACTCCTACCAATCTCCTCCCCCATTATTTTTAAGGCCCAAGGCAGGATGCTATATATATATATATATATATATATATACAACATAGCCCTTTTTATGCGGATCGAACCGCTTTTCCAGAATATTGAGCTTGTTTGTCCTTTCTCTACCATCACATTCTCATTCCCATTCATGATATTAATACATCATACATGCATGTATGTCATGACTACTACATCATGCCATGGTGAATGGGTGACAATACTATATATTTTATCAGTCCAGTAAGATCGTAATTTTATTGACTTTTGATGTTTAATTTTTTACTATAATTATTTTAAGGATTATTATCTTATATATTGATGGTAATTTTTTTTTCACAAGTAAGATTATTTAGGGTTTTAGGAGTTTAGATTGTAGGGTTTAGAATTTAGGGTTTAAAATTTAGAGTAATAGTTTTAATGTTTTAGTATTAAGATTTTAGACTTTAACTTAAAAATAAGTATGTTTATGTAATTTTTTTACATTAAAGATGTATAAAATATTAAAAATAATAAATAGTTTTTATAAAATTTATATTTTAAAACTATTCAAATATAAAATCTTTAAAATATGTTTTCTAATTTCTATTAACGGTAATTTAAACAATAAAAGTCAAATTTAAAAATGGTGATCATATAACATGGAAGTAAATAAATGACAACTTCAATGAAATTGGGAAGCATATGCATACAATTTCATTGGGCTACATCCAGCAAACTAAAGTTTGTCCGGGCTCCTAGTTTTCAGCTTCTTTTCTTCTCTGCAGGCCCGTCCATGTTAAAGTGTGACATGTGACATGGCACATGCCCAAAAATTTGGGGCTCTACATTTAAAAAAAAACGCTAATTTAAAAAAAATATTTATTTTTTATTGTACGCATGCGTGAAGAAAGCTCAGTGAAAAAGTCAATCATTTTAATTTCTACTCCAATTCTCTCTCCTCACCAATCCTTTGTCCTCTACATCAACCAAGAAAACTTTTGTTATACCTCCTTTATCAATTCTCATGACAAGATTCAACAAAAAAAAAAATTCTCAGCAAATGAGATTTTATTATAGGATAAAAATTTAAGGCCAATATTGAGTGCCTCATTAAAAATCTTTCTAAACTTAAATGAAGGAAAAAAGTACACACAACAAGGTACTATATACAACCAAAACATAACAAACAAGCAATAAGGTACATACACCCAAAACATATCCAAAAAACGCTACTCGCGAAAACCACCTGGACCTGCCATTACCTCTAAAGACCCATAAGTCCTTGTATCTTCCTCCAAAGGCAACACAATTTTCATCAAATAAACTGTATATCATAAAAATGAATAACAAAGGTCAACCGATACACCTTGCAAAAGATTGAAATGAGTTGACCTCCCACAACAGAACAACCCATCAAATGCAAAAGCTCCAGCACATGCAAAGCTAACCAATCAAATCACCAAAGACAATAAAGTCGATGGCTAACTTGAATTCACAAGCCAGCCCTCAGACAATAACATCATCATCAGACAAACCACGCAACTACAACTACCAAAGGATCCACGCCGCACCAACTCCTTAAAAACAAACCACATTGTCATCAAGAAGACATTTAGAAACTCTTCAACAGCCAAAGCAAGGCCCACATAATAAAACCAGCTGCATAAGTGCCTCCCATTTACTATAAGGACTAGAAATGAACCAATCATAAATCAAGCCATACTCCCTAATTTTTAGAAGTAACCCCCAATTATTGCTAGGTTGCCCAAACCGAGGCACCAAGAATCTAAAGACACTTCTCTTCCCCCAGACCCTAATTCAACAAAGAAGTTAATTAGAATTAAAGATCTAAACACACTGAGCACGAAAGATTCCTCACTAATAGCTACATATTACTTCTCAACGCTAATAAAAACTCAAAAAATAGCCCACCTATGCTAACAAACAAAGCTCCCAGTCCACCAAATCCTTAAGCTTAATAAGAAATTTTATATAAAACAACCAAGGAAACGTAAAATGACTAACACAAAATTAAACCCAAACGTCTATTAATGATTAAGCAACTTGATCCTGACCAATTCATCCACTACTTATCATTAGTTACCAATTATCCGCACCCCAAACCTTTACATAGTTTAAGAGCTTCCTTCACCTCTCTATACATCGCCTCTTCACAGAACACCTTTGTTGAGATAAACAATCGGTTGTGGAAGGCCAAGAGGGGGTGAATTTGCAAATAAAAATTTGAAGGAAAGTAATTGGAAAATGAAGAATTGAAGACACGAGGATTTATAGTGGTTCAAGATTCTAACAAGCTCTACATCCACTACCTTAGCTCCCCACTAAGGATTTCAAATAATTCACTAAGAATTCTTCCCCTTTTATAAGCTAAGGAGGCAACCGTTACAATCGATCAAAGCTTTCTACCCAAAGCTTGATCCAATTCACTCTTTTACAAGAAGTTTGTTTGCAAAAAAAAATATCCTCACAAAGATAGGTGTTTTCCCAACACTCAACGCAATCTTGAATCAAAAGATTACAATGAAAAGCTCTCAAGAGGGTTACAAAGAAATATGACTCTAATAGGCTCAAAGTAGTTGGATTTTTGCTTGAATGCTTTAGACTTGTTAACTTGTTGATGTTGAAGCTTTGGAGACTTGATTTTATATCCCTTCATTGATTTCTAACCGTTTGGGTAGTTGGGATCATCAATAGAGCCGTTGGGCTACTTTCTTCCTACAATAAATATTGTTTTGTAACCTATCATATCGGTACACGAGGAGCCGTATCGGTACTTGTAATAAGAAAAAATAGTTGTTTTACAAAGAGGTATCGATACGCTTGAGGGCGTATCGAAACGAGCATAGTGTAAAAACATATGTGTATCGATACGGATAGGCCGTATCGGTAGGGTTTTAGCTCACTTGAATCTGAGGAAAAAAGTCCAAGGAAAATTGCATTGGTACGCCTAGGGGGCGTATCGATACGGGTTAACCGAAATTCAAAGTTTGGTGATTCCAACAACTGATAACGTAACGGTCATATATTAAATGCAAAGATTTGAAAATCTTAACACCCCGTATCGGAAAGGGCAAGGTCGTACCGATACTCATAACCAAAAATATAAAAACTCAGATGAAGGCCGTATCGAAACGGGACAATTGTATCGATGCGATTTTGTAATTAAAATTCCAGTAGTTGAAAAGCATCGTATTTGTCAAATAAATATTCCTTAATATTAAATAAAATAAATAAATAACGTAGTAATAGAGAAGAAGGGTCGATCCGCAGGGACTAAGGAGCTTTTGATGTCGAGAAGTTTTGATTTTAGCTTTAGCGAGAAAATAAAGTAAACGGGGGGTTTTGATCAAGAGAGTAGAAAATATAAATAAATTGGATATGAAAATAAGAAAAACTACGGAAGTAAATTTAAGAGAAAACTGATTAAATGGAATAGCCTCAACCTCAACTTAGCCTTAATTCAAATTGATCGTCGAAAAAGATCTTTTCACCGGATACACGCTGGTTACAGTCTACAAAGCTCAACCCTTGTAACTTACTTTTCACTTTTGTAACCAACAATCCAAAGGCAATCTTTGGAATTCGGTTCTTACTTGGAGCCACAACTATCGTCGCTAGCGCCAATATAGTTAAGTGTTTAGAAAAGCCCGACTCAGATCATGTTGTCTCAATGATAATCGAATCCAATCTCAATTTCCCTTAGCCAATCAGTTGCTAAGTGTGTTCACAGGAAGTTGAATATGCTACAAGCCGATCCCTCATCCCAAATTTAAATCAGAACAACATTCAAACCAACGCGCTCTTTTGAGATGAAATTGTAATAATTTTTAAAAGAAAGGCCGATTGCCGATTTAAGTTTTCAAAAAATTAAGAATGTTATCCAAAGATATTAAGTGCTTTTTAATTCTCACAAAATGAATTGAGACATCGCTTTAATCCTTTGGCTAAAGGGGAAATTAGCTAAGTATGATTATGGTAAAAATCATACTTAGCATTTTAAAAGAAAATAATTAAAAACAAGAACGTAAAAGGGGAATTTTATAAAACTTCAAAAGCAAGAACAAACTAAGAATGAGAGATGATTTTCTAGCTTACCCCAAGGGGGTATTTATAGTATTCTAAAAACCTAGAAATAACCTAGAAATAATAAAAGATAAATCTTAAAAATATTCAAATTTAAATTCTAAAAACAAAAGACAATTTCAAGTTTGAAATTCAAAACCCAGCTGATATGCTTATCCGTCCTTGCTGACTAGACCCTCTGGAAGTCGCTGATTGGATCTTCTAGAAGCCGCTGATTGGATGTCACGTCAGACTTCATGCCCAGACTCATGCCCACTAGCCAAACCTTGATTCCATGACAAAAAAATTGCAGAACTCTGCCTTTTAATGCAATTTCCAGAATTGTAGTCTTGTACAGAAAACACACAAAAACATTCAAATCAACAATATGAACTAATCATTAAAGATAAAATAGTACTCAAATAAACCACTTATCAGTGGTCAAAATTCATATCGAAACACCTAAGGGCGTATCGATACGCTTGGACATTTTTTGGTTATTTGAGTATGAAAATACTTAGAAAAACTTTTGGGGTTTAAGTTTTGACTTAGAAACATTTTAAGTTCGATTCCTTATCATTTTGTGAGACTTTTTGAATACTTAAAAATTTATCCAAATTTTCAAATTGGTTCTTATACACTTTGTTATATCAAAATCAAATATAGGTTTTACAATCTCCCCCTTTTTGATATAAAAAACCAAAGTAAATTTTTAAGTAGGTTTTAAAAATACTCCCCCTTTCTTTAAGACTAAAAGATATAGTTTTAAAAAACTTTGAAAAATTTAAGTTCTTTACCTCTCCCCTTTTTTGTTAGATCAAAATCAATAGGATATAAATAAAGCAAGATATAAACATTAAAGGTACTCCAAGCATAAAGAAACAACATAGATATTACTAAAACTCAAAGCATGATTCAAAGCAACATAATAAAATCCAACTCAAATCCTAAAAACATAAACCAAAAAATATAGGAGTTCATAAAACGAAAGAAATAGATGCATAAAACTTAGATCCTAATGTGATACGATATGTCATGAGATACACGAGGCCTAAGAATCATCTTCATCATCTTCTTCTTCATCCTCTTCGTCTTCATCATTGGCATTGGTTCCAAGAGATTGTCGCCATTCTCCATGAAATGCGGTAAGAGATATGTCCATCGAACCTTGGCAGTTCTCAATGTCAGTAACTCTCTCCTCCAAAGATGTAAAACGAGTGTCAATAGCGAAAAATTCAAAGGTCATCGTAATATCCAAATATGCAAATTTCCCGTCGAGATAAGCCATGAGAGCATCGAGGGAAGGTTGAGCTACCGGAGCTTGAGGAGCCACCACCTGATCGGGTTGAGAACCACAGGGAAGATTGGGATTCCGGATCCATTCTCCATTATAGTATGATAACTTTGAGCGGTGGAGAGAACACTCATCAATAGGATGGTGAGAGGTTCGGCAAGATCATGAGAGCAATCTATATCAATCTTGTGAAACAAGTAGCTCAAAGCGGTGCCATAAGTGAATGATGTAACAAGAGCTGTGTGGTGATTTTTCACGGTGAAGACAATCTCAGCAAACAAGTAGCTCAAAACCCAAAAATTTTGCTAAAACCGAAGAATCGATTTAAAAATTTTTCCCATAAGATAAGATTCGATGAAACAACTTCGAATTTATCTTGGTTATAAATATACCGAGCATTTAAATAAAAGATAAGGACAAGGTTTCGGTATAAAATCCTGTGTATACTTAAAAATGCCATGAACTTTCATTGATTCATTAAATCAAGATATCGAAATTGGAATCTTTCAGAAGACAAGAAAGGGATAGAAACAATACGCTCATGGCGGATTTTGTAACCTTGGTAATGTTTAAAACGATCAATGGCATTTGGAAAACGAGGTTCATTAAAACAATTTTGAAAAATATAGGTTAAGTTGGGTTTTGTACCATCATTGTCGGAATTGGTATTGGATGATTGTCCCAATTCTCTTCTTGCTCTTTTCTTAGGAGCCATAACAAAACTTGAAATAAAAATCAAACAAAAAATAATAATGTATCCATAAATCATCACATACGATCCAATGATCAAGGTATTGTAAAAACCTATATCGTATAGTTTAAAATCATATATAAGTATAAAAAGGATTTTTGATAAAATAAAATTTGAATAACAGTGTTGAAAAATATACGGTATAATTTTATATTCGAACAAAAAAATTCAGTTTAAAAAAATCACAAAATCTTTGAAAACATGTTATATACATACTACATAAACAATTTTTAATGAAAAAAAGTATACAAATAAATATTAAAATGAAAATAAAAGTAGGGTTTATACCTTGAATTAGGATCGAGGGTGAATCAGGAGATGATGATGCACAAGACTTGATGATTTTGCTTAGGTTTGATGAGAAAACCAAAAGCCCTCAAAATATTTTAATGATTTGTGAAAAATCAAAGGGTTTTGATGGGTTTATATAGAGAAAAAACGTATCTAGGGTTTGAGAGAAAGTTAGGATTTGATTTAAAGTTTGAAACCCGCTTTTAATGCCCATTTAACTCTCTAGTGGCTTCACGTATCGATACGCCACCTGTGCGTATCGAAACAACATACTGAAACAGTTTTTATCTGTTTTAATACACGACCCCGTACCGGTACAGGTCAACCTGTACCGAAACTGTCTCATGATACTCGTACCGATACATGTTGTCACGTATAGGTAATCCTGAGCCAAAAATATCATTTTTGACTGCAAGATGCTTAAAAATTCGATTTTACTCTAATCGAAATACATGTGTATGATATGTGAACATCATGTATGAGCTAAAACAGATGCATACTCCCCCTAGCAACAAGCATAGATGCATATAGGAGCAAAAACACATAAGCAAAGAAATCAACCAAATTCAAGCAAGTTTAGACACTAAAAAGGCTCTAAGGTTCAAGGTAGGCTAGTTAAACCTAACTCTCTCCTAAAAGACCAAAAATGCTCTTTGTCTAAAGGTTTGGTGAAGATATCCACTAATTGGTTCAAGGTGTCTACATATTCTAGAACTACCTCATTTTTCAAGACATGACCTCTAATGAAATGATGGCTTATCTCTATGTGCTTGGTTCTAGAATGTTGGATGGGATTCTTAGTGAGACATGGCACTAGTGTTTTCACACTTAAGAGGGATGGTACCTACATCAATTCCATAATCTAAAAGTTGTTGCTTCATCCAAATGACTTGAGCACAACAACTTCCGGCCGATATGTATTCCGCTTCGATGGTAGATAATGCTACACTATTTTATTTCTTTGAAAACCGTGATATGAGCATACTACCTAGGAACTGACAAGTACTAGAGGTACTCTTTCTATCTATCTTACAACCTCCATAATCCGCATCCGAATAAGCATGCAAATCAAAGGAGGAATCTCTAGGATACCAAAGGCCTAAACAATGTGTGTCTCTAAGGTATCTAAAGATTCTCTTAACGGCTATAAGGTGTGATTCTTTAGGACAAGCTTGGAATCTAGCACACAAGCAAACACTAAACAAGATATTCGGTCTACTTGCAGTAAGATAAAGAAAAGATCCTATCATAGAGCGATAAAGCTTTAGATCAACGCACTTACCTCCTTCATCTTTATCAAGCTTTGTAGAAGAGCTCATTGGTGTGGCTTGAGGTTTCAGATTCTTTAAGCCAAACTTCTTGAGAATATCATTAACGTACTTATCTTGATTGATGAAGATGACATCCTTTCTTTATTTGATTTGGAGTCCCAAAAAGAATGAGAGCTCCCCCATCATGCTTATCTCAAACTCACCTTGTATCAACTTAGCAAATTCTTCGCAAAGTAACTCATTAGTAGAACAAAAAATGATATCATTAATATAAATTTGAACTACTAAGATATCTTTGCCTTTTCTTTAATTAAAGAGTGCATTATCACCTTTCTCTTTTTAAAACCTTTTTCAATTAAAAAGTTTGATAACCTTTCATACCAAGCTCTAAGAGTTTGTTTCAAACCATATAAAGCTTTTGAAAGTTTAAAAACATGGTTTGGGTATTTTGGATCTTCAAAACCGGGTGGTTGTTTTACATACACTTCTTAATTAATAAAACCATTTAGAAAAGCATTTTTTACACCCATTTGAAAAAGCCAATAAGCATCATAATAGCTTCCATTCTAGCTACAGATACATAGGTTTCATCAAAATCGATTCATTCTTCTTGAGCGTAACCTTGAGCAACAAGTATAGCCTTGCTCCTCACTATGTTACCACTCTCATCTAGTTTGTTTCTAAAAACCCATTTAGTTCCTATGGTAGACTTATTACTAGGCCTATCAACTAATGTTCATACTTGACTTCTCTCAAATTGATTTAACTCTTCTTGCATAGCCAATATCCAATAATCATCATTTAATGCTTCTTTGATATTTTTACGCTCAATGCATGAGATAAATGCAACATTACAAATATTTCTAAGAGAAGATCTAGTGGTTACCCCTTTGGATGGATCACCCAAAATTTCACCACCTTTGATATAGTTGAACTCCCTTGCGTAGTTCACTTCCTTTTCCTCTAGAGTCATATCCTTCAAGGCTTCTAGAAGTGGATCTTGTGCTTCTTCTTCCTTAGATGAAACTTCATCTACCGTTGATGATTGCCACATGTATAGACTCTTCAACTATCAAAGTTCTTTTATTAAATACACGATATGCTTTAGAGTTTAAAGAATAACCTAAGAAAACAGCTTCATCACTTTTTGCATCAAATTTGCCTAAATTGTCTTTTCCATTATTTAAAACAAAACATTTACATCCAAAAGGATGAAAATAGCTAATGTTAGGCTTTTTGGATTTTAAAATCTCTTAAGTAGTTTTATTCAAAATTGGCCTAATCATTACTCAGTTGACAATATAGCAAACCGTATTAGTGGTGGCTTCCGCCCAAAAATACTTTGGCAAATTGTTTTCACAAAGCATGGTTCTAGCCATTTCTTCTAAAGTTTGATTTTTCCTCTCAACAACCCCATTTTGTTGAGGAGTGCGAGGAACGAAAAAATTATGGCTTATACCATTTGAGTTACAAAAATCCTCAAAACCTAGATTTTGAAATTTGGTTCCATGATCACTTCTAATGTGAGAAATAGAGTGACCAACATCATTTTGAGTAATTTTTGAAAAAGTGATAAATTTTTCTAAAGCTCGTCATTGGTACTTAAAAGTAGAACCCACGTAAATCTAGAGTAATATCAACTAAAACAAATGCATATGATTTTCCACTCAAGCTCATAGTCCTTATAGGGACAAAAAGATCCATGTGGATCAATTGTAAAACTCTACTTGTTGAAACATCATTAATAGGTTTAAAAGAAACTATTTTATGTTTTCCTTTTACACAAGCATCACAAATTTTTTCAAAAGAAAACTTTATTTTTGGCAAACCTCTTACTAGATTATTTGAAACCAATTTTTATAAAACACTCATTCTTGCATGCCCTAGTTTTCTATGCCATAACCGTGAATCATGTTCATCTTTTGCAATAAAACATGCATTTGAAATATGAATGTCATCTAAATGCACTATGTATATGTTTTCTATGCGATGACCAATAAAAACAAATTTGTTAGTTTCAATGTTGATAATTTTGCAACCATTTAAATAAAAAAGCACATTGAAACCTTTATAAAAAGTTGGCTTATGCTTAAAAGATTATGTTTTAGATCATTGACATACAAAAAAATTCCAGTAAGAATGGAAGAGTGATTACCAATGGAACTAATTCCTTCAATGTGGCCTTTGGAGTTGTCACCGAAATTCACTACTCATCCACTCTTTGGTTTTAGCTCGAAGAACTGACTTTTATCACCGGTCATGTGTCTCGAGCATCCACTATCAAGGTACCACGAATTTGCGCATGTAAATTTGGCCTTGTAGCAATGCTCCCCCTACAAACAAAGATTAAGTCTTGAATTTTGATACCTAAATCATTTTGGGTCCATGAGTATTAGCTCCCAAAATCTTGGTTCTCTTTGGAATCCAAGAAGCAATGGTACTAGTATTATTAGATGTAATGAGTTCTTTTGGAACCCAAACACTTTTAATCATCTTTCCTCTAGAGGGCCTTAAGAAGCTTCTTTGTTTAGAGCCATTGAAGTTTCTCTTCACATAGTTGGGTTTTGAAGAACTTTCCTTTTCAAAAATTTGTTTAGAGAAGCTTTGAGATCACCAACTTCCCTTTGGTGATCATCATGAACTTTGGCAAAAAGGTTGTTTAAATCATGATTTTCTTTTTAAGCTGTAAATCAAAAACCTTGTTTTCAAGTTTGAAGTTGGTTTTGGATAGAGAATCATTTTGGTTTTTCAAATCGGAAGTTATTTTCTTGTTTTTCAAAATTGATTCCTTATATTTTCTACCAACTCGTCATAAACCTCTTGTAACTCATCATAAGCTGCTTAAAGCTCATCAAAAGTGAAATCAAATATAGACGAGTTAGAGGTTACCTTAGAATCCTCTTTAAGAGCTATGCGACAAAGGTTGGTAACTTCTTGCTCCTCTTCATCGGGTGATTCCTCATCACTCCAAGTAGCAACGTTTGCCTTGAGCTTCTTCTTCTTCATGAAGCTCTTACTTTTGAGTTGGGGGCATTCAGTTCTTATGTGCCCCGACTTCTTGCGCTCATAGCAAATAATTTGATCATTCTCTTCCTCATTGTTCTTGTTCTTGAAATCCCTTCTTAAATGGAACCTTCTTCCCCAGTTGGATTTCATAAACCGAGTGAATCATTTGGCTAGCATAGTCATTTCTTCATCTTCCTCCTCACTCGAATCGCTATCTTCTTGTGAAGCCTTGAGAATAATTTTGATCTTTTTCTTCTCTACTTCATTCTTCTCGACCTTCTTCTCTCCTCTCTTATTCTCATATTCTCTTCCTTTCTTCATGATCTCATGAGTTAGGAGAGAACCCATAAGAGCATCGAGCTTCAAGGTTTTGAGGTCCTTAGCCTAGATGATGGCAGTTATTTTTCCATCGCAAGACTCTGTAAGGGAGTAGATGAGCTTCTAGACTAGCTTTTCCTTGAGAATGATTTCTCTGATGCCCTTGAGACCATTTACAATGACAGAGAAATGATCGAACATCTTGGTGACGCTGTCATCAGGCTTCATCTTGAAATTTTTGTAGCTCAAGTTAAGGAGTCCAATCTTGGTCTCTTTTACATTGTTAGAGCCTTCATAGTTGGCCTCGAGCTTGTCCCTTACCTTTTTTGCACTCGTACAAGAAGACATCTTCGAGTACTCATCTGGTCCAAGTACAAAAAAGAGCATGTACAATGTCTTGTCGTTTATTTACAACTTTCTTCGTTCTTCATCGGTCATTTCTTTCTTGGACTTGGGAACTTTCCTTTCACCTTCTTGCTTTATCGGGATAGATAGTCTGTCTTCAATTACATCCCAAATAAGGTAAACGTTGGATTTGATGAATAGCCTCATTCAATTTTTCCAATACGAATAGTTGTCCCCATTGAGGAAAGGCAGTTTAGTTGTCGATTAAGACTCGTCCATATTATGGCCAGAAGTATATGCCATGGCTTCGATTGTGGATTGATGTATCTCTTTCGGATCGACTCAAGAGGATGTCAATACTTCCAATTAGTGTAGCTCTAATACCAATTATTGAGATAATCAAACGGTTGTGGAAGGCCAAGAGGGGGTGAATTGGCAAATAAAAATTTGAAGGGAAGCAATTGGAAAATGAAGAATTGAAGACACAAGGATTTATAGTGGTTCAAGCTTCTAACAAGCTCTACATCCACTACCTTAGCTCCACACTAAGGATTTAAAACAATTCACTAAGAATTCTTCCCCTTTTCTAGGCTAAGGAGGCAATCATTATAATTAATCAAAGATTTCTACCCAAAGCTTGATCCAATTCACTCTTTTACAAGATGTTTGTTTGCAAACAAAAGTATCCTTACAAAGGTAGGTGTTTTCCCAATTACAAGTACACTCAACCCAATCTTTAATCAAAATATTACAATGAAAAGCTCTCAAGAGGGTTACAAAGAAATATGACTCTAATAGGCTCAAAGTAGTTGGATTTTTGCTTGAATGCTTTAGACTTGTTAACTTGTTGATGTTGAAGCTTTGGAGACTTGATTTTATATCCCTTCATTGATTTCTAACAATTTGGGTAGTTGGGATCATCAATAGAGCCGTTGGACTGCTTTCTTCCCTCAATAAATATTGTTTGGTAAGTTACTGTATCAGTACACGAGGAGCCGTATCGGTACTTGCCATAAGAAGAAATAATCATTTTAAAAAGGGGTATCGATACGCTTGAGGGTGTATCGAAACGAGCATAGTGTAAAAACATATACGTATCAGTATAGATAGGCCAGATCGGTACGGTTTTAGCTCACTAGAATCTGAGGAATAAGTCCAAGGAAAATTGTATCGGTATGCCTATGGGCGTATCGATACAGGTTAACTAAAATTCAAAGTTTGGTGATTCCAACAACTAACAAGGTAACGATCATATAATAAATGCAAAGATTTGAAAATTTTAACACCCCGTATCGGAACTGGTAACTTCATATCAATACTCATAACCAAAAATATAAAAACCCATATGAAAGGCGTATCGAAACAAGATCAACCTTATCGATATGATTTTGCAATTAAAATTCTAATAGTCAAAATTCGTATCGAAACACCTAAGGGCGTATCGATACGCCTGAGCATTTTTTGGTTATTTGAGTATGAAATTACTTAGAAAAACTTTTGGGGTTTAAATTTTTTACTTAGAAATATTTTAAGTTCAATTCCTTGTCATTCTATGAGACTTTTTGAATACTTAAAAATTTATCCAAATTTACAAATTGGTCCTTGGAAACTTTGTTATATCAAAATCAAATATAGGATTTACAAACTTCTTGGTTTTCTCTTGCTCGAGAGCCTTCCTTGCCGACTTTGTAAGTATTTTTTTTCTTGCAATGTTAGAATCAGTGGGAGCATGCAAAACTGAATCCCTCGAAGCAGTTTTTTAATTTGCCTTCTTACCTTTCTCTATGGCACGATCCTTTTTCTTTTTTTTCCTTAGCAGAAAGGATCAAATCTTGCATCTCAGCTAAAGAAATAAATTTTCTCCTAAAGTGGTGATCTTGAAGCTCAGGGAATAATGTCGACTCCTTATCCACCTCATTAGATCTTTCCTAGTATTTTAGGCTCGTATACTGTAAATCTATCGCAGTTCGACTTGATGATTTGTGTGATTCCCCCAATGGCCCAAGCACCTCTTCATTAAATACCACCTCATCCTGCACAATCTTCTTATCATTATTTACCACAACTTCTAGCCCAACATCAATATTCTTACTCTTCGTAACCACATCAACCCAACTACCTTTTTCACCTATAGATTTGAAATTATCACCCTCTTTCAGCCCCACACTGGTTTTACCATCCCTAGATGACAGCTCATCGTAGCTAAAATCTATAATTTTAAGTTCTTCACTACCTTTTATAGCACCTTTTCCGTGATGTTGGTTAAGTTCCACCTTCATTGGAACGTTTAATGCTTCCTCATACAAATTGAATTTGTTGTCTATCTCAACGTCTGTTGATTGGCTCTGATTTGATTCTGATAAAGAATCAGAATGAATCTTACTGATTAGTGGGCCTAAAAATCTTGCCTTCTTCATGAACAGTTCCCCTTCTGATGTATCAATGGAGTTGTCCAAAAAACCAACCTCCTTCACATGAACACTGTGAATACAACATCCAACTTCAATTTCTATTGTTTCATTGATTTTCTTTGCATGACTGGTTGAAATTAAAATGGCTAGCTTCTCACAATCCCTTGAGCAATTTGTGTTTCACCAAGAGTCTAACACCCCTTACCCGATCTAGAAGAAAACCAGGATCGAAGCACTGAAATTCAAATCAGGGAATCAAACGTTCAAATCAAAATCAAACGAACACAAAACATGCTTAATATCAAATAAAAAACATTAATCAATAATTTTTAGAGACATTAAACCAACCAATACTGATTTTGGCCAATAGGGACTAAATTATAAAGTTTCAATAGTTTAGGGACCTATTTGTAAATTTCTAAAAGTTATGAGAGTCTTTCAAAATATTCAATTTACTGTCTAAATATGCTCTTAAAAATGTATTCTTACAAAATTATGAAGTTCAAAGGAAACATAGATCAATTCAGATATCAATTGATCAATATACGACTTAATGACTAACTTGCAAAGTTTTCAAATTTCAAGGGATAGATCCCTTTTATGTGTGGATCGATCCTTTTATGCTCAATTCCTGGAAGATCATTTGATTAGCTACTAGAATCCAAGGGATCGATCCTTTATGCTTGTTTGGCTAAAATCCCCTATTTTTGTTATGTTTTACTCATTTCTTATCATTTGGCACCTTTTGCACCAAAAGTAACCACATCAATTCACCAATTCATGAGACAAGTTGTTTTAAAACATCAAATAATTATATTTTCAAACTAACACATGATTTCACTAAACAAATCTCATGCATGACGAGGATTCAATTACCTAACATATGCACCATTCATAGGACAAAATTATCATATAAGAATATCTTTATTTCTTTCGTATCACAATAATCAACCATTCAAGATCTATTACAAGGAACCAACTTATAATTCATACCTTTCACACATAGCATAATACTAATCAACTTACTTTCAACTAACCTCCAAGCAACAACCACTTTAACAATCAAAGGAACATCAAATCTAGTTACCTACTCCATAGATTTTACCATTCATGTCATTAGTTTACTTCACATGTGCTCATAACCATGCTTACAAAATAAAGCATAGAATCGTCTTTTCATAGTTCATATATATCAAGCATAATACATAACGTTTAATTTAAGTCATAACTCATATAAAACCACATTTTCACATATGCAACATATATTCTTAGTTCATATGCCACCTACTAGGAGTTTTGAAAAAGAGAGATACATTACTTAATGCTCAAAAAGGATGACTTGCAACTGTTCTAGCACGATCTGATTACTATATAGTCAAATAACCTTTTACCACGATTGAATCACAAAAACTCTTTCAATCCTGAAAATGCATGAAAATGAATGCATTAGGCTTACTTAGCCTATTGAGGTAGTGACCATGTGATAGTAGAGTATAATGTCATTCATGAAATCAAATGAATCAATCCAAGTAATAGCATTACGAAGACATTTAATAAAGTTTATGTAAAATCTTTATTTGAGTTCACATCTATAAGTTACACTGTATTTCAAGGAAATAGCTTAAGTTAGCTTTGTTTTATGAAAACTTCATCAGAGTTCCAGATTTTTTATAGCTTATAGAGAGCATATATTCTTGTCTTACACATACTCACTCTTATCAAAGATCATACAAAGTTCTTATTAAAAATTCTTTCGGAGTTCTTATCAAGTTCTTTCATAGTTCGTGCATTTTAACAATATTCGCCTTGGATCACATTTGGACATAGGTACCATTGGTCCATGTTTAACCGTATTGGCCCGTGTTACACATAGCACAAAGAAATGGCTAGTGTTAAAACATATCAATCAATCTCCTCTACTCCTCTATCACCTCCCCTATTACCTCATAATATCGCCAATATATCACAATACGAGATCGTCACCCCTGAGCTGTAGCCTGTGGACTATAGTCCCAAAATACCAAGTATCATGCCAAAGTGTCCAAGGGCTTCCATTGTATAGTAAACTTATACATTTTAAGCTTTATCATTAGGAAAATGAGTTTTATGACAAAATGTATCAGTGTTCACAATGTCTTATGGTAAGTGAGCATTAAGCTCCGACTAGAACTTCATATTGATTCAAGTTTGTTACAATGTTTCTAATCCATCTTTTTGATCTTACATAAACATCATACCATAGCAAGGTAAAATGTGCATATATAATGCAAGCATAACCAAAGGGCTTACCAAAGATGTCATGCTATGAATGTTACCACCCAATGTGCTCTATGTGAGCCATATGCAAAATTGATCACGTGCATCCATACTTAAACAGTGTATGCATCAAATACATATAAAAAAAGATCAAAATGACTCAACGTCATCCAAGACAAATGCAACTACACTCACCTCAATCCAATCTTAGAGACCTTTTTCCTTATTCTCCCAAATTGTAGTTTCCTACATTTCCATATTCTCTAACCAAACATTAAAGAAACATATCATTCCATATACTAGGCACCTTGCACTATTCTTAAAGAAACATTTCTATAAAATGTTCTATAACTCAAAATTTGATTTCGTTTGTTTTAAACGGAACTAGACCGAATGACCTTTTAAACCATATAAATTATAGCTTTTAATTCCACTTATACAATTTATAATAAATTTCTAAAGTCATTGTTGATGTAGATTTAGGGGCAAACTGCTACCCTATTTTCATGACCTTTACTTACTCAAAAAATCATATCTTTTGATATACAGATCAGAATCGATCACCGTTTATTTTAAATGAAACTAGACACACACAAAATTCTGCACATATAACTTTCATTTACCAATTTGACCTATGAAATTTTTTATGAATTTTCAAACTTTTTGTCAGTGTACAAATTTCTGGGCGGAAATCACTAGGCTGGAATTTTGCTCCATTTATCATTTTAACAATAAGTCTAAACATGATTACTCTTTTATACACCAAATTTCAAAGATATTTTAATACTAAATAAACCTTAATTTATCAAGTGATACATTCTTAACACATAGCAAACCTTAATCAAAAGACATGAAATTCCTAATTTTAAAAGGATTAGGCTTTGGTGTTTTGAAGCTCTAAAAATTACTTAAAAATCATCATAAACCTTATAATTCATCCTATTTCAATTTTGGATCCTTAATTAATCAAAAACCCAAATCATGGAAATTATACCTATGAACACTTATGCTTCAAACTTAATCAAATTGGTACCAAAAGATAGACAGGAGTAAAATCTTACCAAATGTGATGTAAATTTGAGAAGACGGTGGTTAAAATTGAAAGAATTTTAATTCCAAAATTAGGGTTCCAAGAGTGTTCTTTCATGTAAGAAACAAAGTGTGAAGAAGATGATTCCTCTCTCCTCCTTGGTAACCGTATAGATTAAGCCAATTGTGGCTAAATTCTATTATTGTATTTTTTTATCCATAAACCATTATGTGAGGACACCTAGATAAGGTGACTCATCAAACAATGGAGAAATCACCACTCAAGCATTGAATTTCTCACCTCTTGGACTATGGCTGTCAAAAAGTATTTCCTTTCAATTTAGTCCTTAATTTCATATTTCACATTCTTACCTTTAGTCGCTAAGTGGTTTAGTTACACACTTTGTCTTCCCATTCTTTCATATCTTGCATTTAAGACTTAATACTTTACATTTCTACGATTTGACCCCTAATTTCATATTTCATATCTTTACAATTTAATTTTGATTGTTTAAATTTTTGGATTAATCTTAAAATCTTTCAATTTATCAAATTGATCCACTTTAATCATTTTATTATTTATTTTAACTTATCGGAAATAAATTTTTGATCGTTGAAAGTCAAAATTCGACTAAGCGGATTTTCAGGATATTACAAAGAGCTTCAAATGATCCTCATAGTTCTGCCAACCTCTTGAATGTCATGAGGTTCCAACAATGGAGTGGCACCCCTGACACCTCCAACCAGGTTGCTCTCTCCACCTGATTCATATCCTCCGACCACATTTTTTACTTCCACAAATATCTCTTTAAGATATGACCAATTTAAATCTTCCAACGTGATGAATGGATCGTCATCTTCAATGAAAATTAAAAAAATTCCCTCTCATTCTTTTGACTTTGATCTCTCCTAATCCCCAGTCTTGTAACCTACTTTGGATATACCTTACACTGCATATTGTTGATGTCTTCCCTACCAAACATCTTTTTAATTTCCATAACTCCTTAGAATCTACATGACCCGAGATTCTTTTGCAACTTGTTTCGTTCGTACAGCTCAATTCTCCTTTCTCTCTGATTTTCACCTGAACCTCTTCATTTACTCCAACTACAAGTTTTGCAGTCCTTAGATCTTCAGTCAAAACTGTTCCCATTCTGTTATTATTCCTTCCATTGTCATTATCTTGTATAAACTCTGGTTTTATTTTCCTCCAATGTGATTCCCTTGCCTTGTACTTAGCAAGGGAGACTGATAATCTGCATCCGTATAAATGAAATCCATTTAACCTCTCAGTTGCTCTATCTGCATCAACCTTCTTTGCATATCTCACAAAACTGAACCTTCTCCCTCCCTTGTTCTTTTTGTTTGCTATAAACACGTCCACTATGTCACCATGTCTTGCAAAAGCATACCATAACCCTTTCTAGTGTAGTTTGACCAGCAAGTTCTCCACAAACAGTGTGATTGCCATTACCTTTTTAGACAATCATTTGACTTTTCTTCGCCCCTCCCCTCCCCTCCCCTCCCCTCCCCTCCCCTCCATGTGTTTAGTAACAAGGTTACAAAAAACTTTCTAAATTTTTCCCTTATTATCTTAAGTATTCAATTGTAATCAATTCTTTCGAAAAGAACCACCAAACTTATGGTGTTTAATGGACAAAAAATTCTTATTTATGTCCATCCTAGTTTCAATATTCTTCAATTACTCTAGATTTAACTATTGATTAGTGATATTCATCATCTAAAAGCTGAAAAAGGAAGTTCCTACTAGTACTTTTAATTAGTATTTGAACGTTGAATTTCTAATTTGGGAATTTGAAGATTTTGGGAATTTGAAGGTTGTCTCTTCTCCAATTCGGTGGTCCTGTTGAAGGTATAATGTTTTTTCTTCTTCATTTTTTGTTGGTGATATAAGTTACTCTTTTCATTTTTAGTATCATAAATTTATCAATATTTTCATTTTTTTCTATTTGATGGCTGCTAATTGAAGGTTAAGTTTTTAATTGGGAGATAAAATGGATGGCTAAGGCTCTTGAAGTCTTGATCAATTGATGATTAATGTTCTAGACTTGTATTCTTCTAATTTTCCAGGTTCTTTCTATACTTTTGGTTTTTAATTTATCACTTGGCCTCTTTCATTGAAAATTTGATCATGGGTCCCGCAATTAGGAAAATGATTTTGAATGTGAAAAACGTAAGGAAAAAAAGATACAATCGTAATATGATATTTTACAATTTCACCTTATTATAAAATATTTTAGGGGCCTCATTTTAAAAAGTAGCACATGGCCTACATATTTTTTGGGATGGGCCCTACTTTTCTTTCCAAGTGGAGAAAATAGTGGAGGACCCAAAATTCAAATATGAGGTTCAATTGATTGGATGGAGGAAAGAGGTGAATATGGCATGTGTTTTTTTATATATAAATCTTCACATCTTTATCCAAACGGAAGGCCTCTCATATTAAATCAAAGCAAATCCATAAAAAAGGATAAGAACAAAAAATTATGAGATGTCCATTAGTATAGTTGTCCTATACGAAATTTTATCCAGAAAATCTATGAAGGACACATGTAAACACTCAATTGGAAAGTGATAAGGATATATATAGATATATACTTACCCTAAAAATGGAGGCTCATATCTTATCATCTTTTTCCTTGGTTTTGGAGCTTTCTCTTGATGGCTATGGCGGCTTAAAGCTTCTTGGGGTAACCAAAGTGAATCCGATGCAGAATTAAGTAGCCACAACGAGTGAGGCAAGAGGAAGAATCAAGAAGCAATCGAGTTAGCTAGGAATAGCTTTTCCCCATTCTATTCTTAATGTTTCTTTTGTTTAAACACCAATGATTCAGATTTAATTTCATTTTGTTTGAAAATACTTTATGAATGTTGACTGAATGTTTATCTTATTAAGTTTTTCCTCAATCTTTTGATCTTTGGGGTTGAATGTTTTATGCACGAAAGTGTTTATTTCAGCCACTGTCATTAGAATATGTAGTGACAGTTCAAGTTCAAGTTAACAATCATGACAACGAAAGTTGTGTGGGAGTATAACAAAAGTTGACTCAATTGTTCTTGTATTTGCTTACTTAGCCATCACTGGAAGGTGTGGTGAGTGGGCTCATATAAGTCTTTGTTTAAGGGTAGAAGTTGATATTGGTAAGATATTCATGTACTTTATTGCACCGACAATCATCTTTTCTTTTGTTTCTTGCTAGAATTCGTTATTCTATTGATGAATCACCGAGGGAACCCCATTACCATCATTATGTTGTTTCTATTTTAATTTTAGTACATTAATTCAACATTACCTATATCATTTACCTTTCATTGCTTCAACATTACCTATCGCATTTACATTATTTTTCTTACTTATTGTAGTGGCATTTGTAGACATCCAAAAAACCATCCTTATGGGATAGATATGCGACATATTTGCATTTGTCTACTATACTTGCATCAATCGCGTACATTTGCACAAATCATATGACGTCAATTCACTAGTCAATCACTTGGTTTGGGTTTGGTTCTCACCATAACAAGAATGTAATCTCAGTCTGAGTTCTTTTTCAAATGCAGATTGGTGAAGTGACGTGGATAATCAAAGATCTATCTCCGGTTACTGCACCTACTATGGTCAGCATTTATTGTCTTCTAGTTAACACAAATAAAGACATGTTTCCATATTTAATGCTAAAGCAAAATTTCTTAATTTAGTTGATTTCGCGTTTGAAGTATTATGGCTCAAAGTTTTGTTCTTTGACATATGAATCTCTCTTAATGATACTCCCACAATATGGAGTGATGTTACTAGTGCAGTAGTAATGACAACAAATCCTGTTATGCATGCTAAAACAAAGCATGTGGACCTTTATTTATTTATTTTTTGTTCAGAAAGTGTAATGTCTCATGCACTACAGGTCAACAATATTCCAGCTCAAATTCAAGTTGTTGATGTGCTCAATAAACTTGTTTCCATCACCAAGTTTGAAGAATATCGCCATCAATTCTAAGTTCACTCTCTTTCAGATTTGAAGAAGTGGGGGAAATGTTAGAAGGAATATGTTAAATATATTATTCTTTCTATTATGAGATTTGTTGTAGCAGTTATTGTATGGGTAGTTAACATCTACTGACTATATATTGATTGTAATTGATATGACTCATCAAGCTCATTAATACATTCAATGATACAAATTAGATTTTGTTTCTTCCAATTTCTTGTTCTTTCTAAACCCCTAGAATGTATCTTTATCTTTTTTATTAGTTTCTAAATCTCAATCTTGGAGACGTCTTCATATTCATATCACCATGGTACAAGAAGTGGCAAAACCATATAGGGGTTAGTGGGTAAAACTGCTATTTAACTCTCCAAAAAATATATAATTCAACATTATCCCCCTGAATTTTAATTTTTTTAAAGCAACCCCATCAATAAATAATATTGAGTTCTGTCACTGGTAAATGCTCAACTGCTTTTTAATTTTTTTTAAAGTAAACACATTATCCCCCTGAATAGTATTCCCTCGTCGAATCTTCTCCACTGATTGTCGAATCAGTGACAACACTATTCTATTCAACTTATCATCTTTATTCCCTCCACAAAACCCAAAAGTACTAGAAGCAACTAATTTAGGTATTCATATCAATACTCATATGATCTTCGTCAATGTGGGTTATAGGTTATGGTAATGTGTTTTTGTATGGAAAATGTTCTTTTGAAGAGTTTAAGGAAAATAATCTCAAACAATTGTTCTATAGGTGCAGAAAATTTGAAGAGGTAAGAGGCTCAATTCTTTAGGGTAATAGTTTTTTGTAGAATAATTTTAGAGATATGTTTAATGGGTTATAGGTTATGGTAATGTGTTTTGCAGGGAAAATGTTCTTTTTTTTAATGGCTTGAATTGTATGAATGTTCTAAAATTCAGTCTGAAAATAGCTTTGAAGAAATATAAGGAAGAACCAAAATTTAGTAGCTGAGATGAGAGAATTAAGGACTAAAATCACATGGTTGAAAGAAAATAGAAGTGCTGAAGCGATGAACGACTTGTTGAAGGAGGTTAACAAATTGAAAGCTCAAAAAAATTGTACAAAAAAGTTTTGAACCAAAAAAGATGGATAATCACATTATACCAATATGGTTTAGGTTCGCTTTTTATTTTGTTGGTTGTTGTAATAGTTTATGCCTTAAGGTGAAAGTGAATTTGTGTTGTTTATTGCAAATTGTTAGTTAGTTTATTGAAATAAAGAATAATTTATACCGATTAAATCGTTAAATTTATATCGGTGTAAGTTAGCCATAGTTAGTTAGTTAGTTGTAGTTCAGTAGAACTTACACCGGTGTAAGTTAATCATAGTTAGTTAGTTAGCTGTAGTTCAGTAGAACTTACACCAGCGTAAGTTAGTCATATTTAGTTAGTTAGTTAGTTATATTTAAGAATAATGAATACCAGTGTAAATGTGTTATATATATATATACTTGATCCATCAATAAAATTTGCAAAGTTTAACTTTTCATTAGGGATAATGGCACATTTGTCCCTTGTACTTTCAAAAATTTACCAATGTGGGATCTCATGCCACGTCAGCACATAACATCATTGTGGGTGGGAGTACTTTGTATGGAGAAAGGAAAGTATAGGGGGTTGATTGAAAGTTTTCAAAGTACATACCCCACATTGGCAAATTTGTGAAAGTATAGGGAGTAAATGTGCCATTATTCCTAAATTTAATGACTTTATAGGGATGTTTGAACTTTGAAGGAGAATCAATAGTGACATTACCTAAAGTAAAGAGATTTGTTAAGTCAAAGTTGGTGTTGTAAACGATCCAAGGATATTGATATGTTTAAAAGGGTTGAAGGACACTATAGAAGGGGAATCGATAGTGGAAGGTCACAAACATGGTGGCTAATAATTGGTTTTGGGGTTTATAGCACATGGTGGTGGAAAATAGAAAATTGGTTAAGATAGGGGGTGTAACTTCCCTATAAATAGAAAATAGTGGCATCACCTAAAGTAAAGAGATTTGTTGAGTCAAAGTTGGTGTTGTATACGATCCAAGGGTATTGATATGTTTAAAAGGGTTGAAGGACACTAGAGAAGAGGAGTCGATAATGGACGGTCTTAAACATGGTGACTAATCATTGGTTTTGGGGTTTATAGCACATGGTGGTGGTAAATAGAAAATTGGTTAAGAGAGGGGGTGTAATATTGTAACATACTCTAACCACCCTAGTAGGATTAGGTAAGTTACTACAATTATAATCAATGATTCATTCAATTGAAGGTAGAGAGTTCAAATCGTTTTAAGTCTTTCTTGCACATCAAGATATAATTCGAATATGTGAGGACCCATATTGCAATTGTTGTCATAATCAATACCATTTAGGACTTACTTACTCTTCAAGTAACTATTCGAGCTAGATGGATAATAATAGAAGGTTTCATCATTCAATGTAGTTATTATGCATACCAATAAGTGTTTTAGATCATTTACTTAAGTTACCTTAATCAAACATACATGCTTCAAATATTACATACATCATTCGGCTAGTACCTTATGTGACCAAAGTGGTTCATGTCCATACAAGTGGATTACTACACTTACTTATTGTTAACTAACCAACCTCAATAGTTCTATTCAACCATTACATGAATAATCTAACCATGGAAATATATCATGAGACTAACAAGCATTCAAGCTTAATTAAGTGCATACATGCTCATATATATACATACCATACTCTTATAGATAATAGATGAAGTTAATTTATACAAACCATAACTAAGTGATCATGAATATACATGCCTTAGGTGCCACCATCCTAGGAGAACTATAACAAGATGGAAACATACTTTTTTAAGCAAAATGTGACTTGTATGAGCTTAGACTTCGGGATAGTATCCAATATCAACCTGTATCGTAGAAATGAGACTTGAATAAGCAAAGCATAGTGAGTGAGTTAAAGTTACAAGGCAATCAATACAATAAGTCTCAACTACGAACCATCAAATAGATGTTGTGGTTCCCCCATCAATAAGGAACCAGTCGAACTAGGCCACAATACTAGGTATATTGCTAAATTTTCAATCAATATCAATACAAGGCTTGAAGTTTAGACATGCTCAATCATCCAATTCAACTACTTTAGGCATAACATATCCTTTGAACACATTCAATGTTTCAATACTCAAACAATCTCATAAACAATGTTCAATCAATGTTTCAATGTCAATAGTTCATGCCGTTTGTTGTTTTCTTTACAATCAAGCAATCTCATATAAGCAATGTTCAATCAATGTCTCAATATCAATAGTTCATGGCAATCAATTTTCCTTTACTATCAATCAATGCAATTCAATGTATCAATAGATTCAATGTACATGAGTTATAGTTCATTTTAAGTATAGCCTTGAGAATCGATTACTCAGTCTAGATACTCGAGTCTCCAACCAAACAGTCACCAATAACAATAGTCAATATGGTACAAAGAACCTGATCAAATCCCTCATACTGTCGCCAATGACAAATAACAATACTTCCCTCCTATTGTCGCCAATTAGGGACCAATGTCCCGGACCATAGTCCACCCCGATAATGAGCTCTATAGACTCTATGGCATGCCAACTATATCTAAGGCCAACTCGAGACCAAGGCTTAATCAATTAGAAGCATGATTCAATTCAATGTGCATATTTTGTGCCAATCTTCCCTTTCAATCGAATAGGGCTCAAGCCAATACCAATATCAATGTTTCAATAGTCAATGAAGGTGTGTCAATCAATATGTCATTAAAAAGTGAATTGAGTTACTTCTACCTATAACATCATGCTTCATTTCAATATAGTTCAATTAGTCAATAAGCATATCATGACAATCAATAGCAATTCAAGCATGCTTCACAATCAAGTAACCACTCAAAAGAGCACTTACCTTGCTAATGCTCCATAGCAAGCTCATTATACAAGTTATACTTAAGAATCAATAAGAAATACAAATCAGAAATAGACTTGGAGAGGTTATCGCCCTCTCTAAACTTTAAACTACACTCATAGGAATTTTCTGAGCTATTGTCGATCCCGGATTGTAATCCTTTTCCCTCTACTAGCTTGATGATCTAAGTGAGCCCCTTTTTCCTCAATTTCCACTTGATCTAACATTCATACAATGCATAGTGTATTAGATACAATCCAACAACCAATTGTGTCATTATGTGACTCCATATACTCAAGCATTCAATTCAATACAAACATCAAGATTGTTGCTGCCTGGCAGCATGTGCACTGCTTGCTTAAATGTTCATATCTTTTATTCCGTATGTCGGAATTTTAAACCATTTACACTATTAGAAAGCTAACTTAATTTTCCTTTTAACCATATAGGCCTTACAATTTTACTCATAGTGAATTAATACAGTTTTTTTATTTAAAGGCAGCCCAAATTGTGTCACTGGACAGTTTGCACTGGCCTTAGAGATTAGTCTCTACAAATTGTTTTATAACTCGGAATTCGATTCTGTTTGTTGCATACGAAACTAGACATACACATGATTATGTTCATATAATATTTTCTCCCTAATTTGGCCTATGTGATTTTATATAGATTTTCAAACTCACTACCCAAAACAGAGTATTCTGGACAGCTTTCCTTTAGCTAGATTCTAGCTTCTTAAATCAATTAGACAAGGATCCTAACTTGATTGTTCAATATATAAATTCATCCATACATGTCTAAGTCAATCCAATTATGTTTCAATCCTATAAAAACAGGGCAATTGAGCAATATTTTCAATTTGATTCATTAAGACATCAATTCACTAGAATTTCCAGCAACCACAATTTCAATTCACATACCAATCATCCATTCTAATCATCATCCAAATTTTCCAGCAACTAGTATAGCATTTCACCATCAATTTGTCTATTGACAACATCAATTTCTCCTACTCATTCGAATGGCACAATCAATTTCATGGATTGATCAATCAATTGAACTTCTTAACTAGTTCATAGCATCAATTCACGAACTATTCATCAAATTCATGTAATTCAAGCAAGAATCCTAAATCTACACGCATCATTTGAATCTATAATGCATTAAGGAAGAGATTTTACCTTCCTATCAATATAATATGAATGCTAGCAACTCCAATTCCTCCAAATTCAAGCTTGAATCTATGATTATAGAGTTTTCTCACTCAATCCCCTTTTCTCTCTTCTTTGCTCATTCACTCGGCCAACAAGGGAGGAAGATGACAATGGTTCATCAATTAATTCCTCCCAAATGACTAAATTGTCCTTAATTATCCACTAATTAATGACATGTGTAAGGGCATTTTAGGAATGTAAGAATTTTGCATGCATTCCTTTAATTTGTCACTTGTTTTGGTTTGGTCACTTATACATTAGGTTACCACTTTTTCATTTATAGCATTCTAGTCCTTAATAACTAGACCTAGTATCTTGTTTTCAATCAATTAGGGATCAAATGAAGGCATTGTAGTAACTTCTTTTATACTAGTTTTGAGGATATTACAAATATCCCCTACCCAGTCTGGAAGAAAATCGAAAGTCTTACCAGAAGCAACTCACAGAACAAAGAAACAAATATGAAAATTTGTAAGTTCCAAAAATAGTAGGCTTACAAAATCTTTCTTATACACTAACAAAACATTCATGTCAAGCATGATTCCTTTACTTAATCATATCAAAATCTATTTAATATAACCTCATCATCATACCTACTTATAGCATTCTTTTAGAAAAAAATCGCATATTTAAACTTCAAAACTCATTGCTTCGAAAACTCAATAGTAGGACATGCCAAAACATAATTGCCAAGATTATACAATTCAACCTATATGGTTTTCATCTTTTAATTAAGTATCATGCAATTTATACACAAGTTTTTTTATCATTCATATTCCAACCTATTTGAAACAATATGCTTAACTAAGATAATTGCACTAAATCAAAAAGTTGTTCAAGAAATAATACAATTTAATCTTAAGTTAATTTTTAAAAGACTTACTAACTTTCAAATTCAAAGTTAAGTTTTGTGAAACAAGGTACATTATTGAATAAATTCAATCTTTGATCATACAATCAAAAACTACCTAACTATCTTTTAATTCAAACTTTATCAAGCATACATACTTCCACTTTGTCTATATCATGTCAATAGTCATATAGAAAATCCATCTGCAACTAGATTGTCATTTCATAATCAAGAACAACTAGACCAATTATATCATGCTTTATCGATTATAAAACTTATATTAAATCACGCTTATCATTCTATTTGTTAATTACAGTTATCAATAAACAAATTCCAATTCTGTAATCCATAATCTTTAATGAAATATTAACTATAGCAACCAATAACTATGCACCAACATACACATCCATCAATTTAAAACATAAACAACAGTTATTTCTTAAGTGTCCTTACAAACCATTGAATTAAGAAAAAATATGACATTAGGCTAATAATTGTTCCAATCCATAATGAAACGTATAAACATGCTGATATGCCACCATTCTAGAAGTCTAAGAAGGACAGACTACATCGCAAAAGACTTTAATCTTAATGACTTGCAACTTTAACCCATGATCAATCCACAGAAGCTCTCATAAACCTGAAAATGCATGATAATGAATACATTAGGCTTATATAGCCTAAGTGAGGTAGTGATCATATGATAACATAGCATAATGTCATGTCATAACTCAAAGAAAGCAAAACATATGATAGTGATAGAATATTTAAGTCTTAATCTTAGCTTATACTTAGTTCGACTTATGGAGGCTTTATCGGTATTCATAACCTTTCATACCTTAATCTTACAAAGTCTTACCAAAATCTTTTTCAAAATTCTGTTAGAATTTTTATCAGAGTTTGTATATAATTTAATATATGTATTTGTATTAAAGTTCATATCAGATTTCATATCGAAGTTCATAATCGGATTTCATATTTGAATTCGTATCGGAGTTCATATATTTTAGATCATTTGCCCTGGATAACATTTGGACATAGTTAGCATTGGTATGTGTTTGACTATATTGGTCTGTGTTACACATAGCACAAAGCACAAAGCATTGGCTAATGTTAAAACATATCAATCAATCTCATCTTCTCTTCCATCACCTCCCTTATTACCTCTTACTGTCGTCAATATATCACAATATGAGGTCGTCACCCCTGAGCCGTAGCAAATGGACCATAGTTCCAATATACCATGTACCATGCCAAAGTGTCCAAGGGCTTCCATTGTTTAGGCAACTTATACATTTTATGATTTGTTGTTAGGAGTGTATCTTATGACATAAGAGCTATTAGTCAGGAGTATTTAAGAGTTTATAGTCTTATAGCATCAAATTTTGAGTTTCGTTTCTTAGTATATTATGGCATTATAAGTCAGAGGTTAGCTTCCAAGCTTTATAACAAAACATATTACATTCTATCATAATAATTCAGTTCATGGCTATGCATAATAGCAAAAGCAATACAAATCAGAATCAAAGGAATTACCAATAATGTCATACCATAATGTAAGCACTCAAATTGCTCTATGTGAGCCATATGCAATGTAATGATCAATACAATCCATACACAGACATGGTATACTTCAAGCACAAAGAAACAATAATAATAATGACACTGTGCCATCCGATACATAAAAAACTACACTCACCTAATATCTCGAAATTACAGAATACCTGAACCACAATCACATCTTGCTTTTCCAACATACTTCCTTTCTTAATCTTCCTCAACAAGGTATGTACCTCAAAACAAATAACCCATTATTAGGATTTATTCAATTCAATCTTATAATTAGTTTTCACTATCTTACTACAATATTCAAACAATTGAACAACATTATATAACGCACCAAATTTTATTATAAGTCAAAGATCATAAACATTCTTTCGTGCTTCCATTAATATTTCAAGGTAACAACCACATCAAGGTTATTACCTATTACATATTTTACACAAATGTTCATTACGTCAAACATTCAAGACCACTCAGGTTCCATAAAAAGCCATAAGACATTCAATCCTTCCAATTTCTTTCGCTTCAATTAGAAAGAACCACCAAATATCTTACATTTTCATGTTAATAACTTCATTCATACATACCAATCTCATTCTCATTCATACAATCATATTTGCTTACAATACATATTAAAAGCACTCATTGTTTAACCATGTTTTATACATATCATGCTTTCATTAATATTTCAAGGCAACAAGAGCATCAAAACTTCATCATACAACTCTGCATACACTGCATTTTTTTCATTATTAAATTGTTTTTCTGCATTAACAAAACTGTTCTTCATTCTTTAACAAACTGTATTTTGCAAACCTATAAAACTGTACATATATTTTATACATACTGCCTTGCTTAACAACATATAATTCTAGAATCCTTTCAACTATTTTATAACGCATTTCTGCACAGTTTTATGCTATACTTCTGCATAGTTTTTATACTATATTTATGCACATAATTAAAACTGCATAATGCACACAGACATTCTGCATTTAATTCTATTGCATTCTGCATTATTCTGCATTTTTATCTATTGCATTATGCATTTTCAATCAAATCTGCACTGTTTTACAACATTAATTCAAATATGCATTAAACTAAATTGAAATTCTAACATTTCAAAACTGCATAACTTGCTATATTTTAATTTCAAAACTACATTGTTTTTAACCTTCACAACAACATTGTAGCATGCAACATTTTTAGATTACAACATTATAGCATTACAGCCCTTAGAACTCAAATTTTATCATGCATAAGCAAGCTTCATGTTATCACTAACAACATAGAATTTTTCAGCATTTTAAAACTACATTTCTTTGATATTACAAAATTGTATATTATAGCCTTAAAATAGTTCTTAGATTAGCCTACATGTATCAAATTTCCAGCTTTAATACCCGATCACAACAGCAACAAAATCACACACTAACCTTACATGTTTACCTTACAATTCAACCTAAACATGAAATATGTAAATACATCAACAAGGCAGCAACAATATATTTGAATTTCTTTTCGAAAAGTTCCTATTATCTAACTTGATTTCAACACAATTGGACAACAACATCATATGCTCAAATACAATCACTTAATCCTCTTAAAACATGAACATCTCGATACCATTCTTCTAACTACATAACCGAACTAAAAATGAGTTCCTCATCAAATATTATACTAGAAAAAATGTTACCTTAATGAAATCAAAGTAAGAAATCAACAATTTCCATCCCTTCTTATGCTCAATGCAACCAAGAACTCACTTGTTTAACTATGGTGATTTTCAGTGAAGGAGAAGAGAAAGAAGACAAATAACCTTTTTGAGATTTCTTCTTCTTCTTCTTCTTTTTTCTCTTAGTCGGTTATCCCTTTTTCATTTCCCTTTTTCATTTATTTTCCTTTGACTAAAACGATGAATAATCACTCTCCTTATGTAACGTCCTAAACCCGGCCTAAAAGAAAACCGGAGTTTAAGATGTCACAACAAGGAAAATCGAAAACATGAACCAGAAAATTTCAAAGTTTCTCAAGATTATACATTATAGGTTATTAGAAAATTCCTTCTTTGTTAGCTTTAGATTTAATTTACACCTATATTGATATTCAAATATATATTCAAATGTCATCACTTGTATCACAAGAAATCAAATATATGAAACACATAGATACCATCTAACGTAGATATAGATTTCATGTGATTACAGTTGATTGTTTCCTCATAATCTTTATCAAGATTTATTATCTCATTTCCAAACATTCAAGCTACTAGAGTATCTAGCAATACGACCATCACCTTTAGGAGCAACAACTATTCGGATAATTTGCTTAATTACTTACTGTCATGGATTATTCTTACCATCACATAAATATACATGGAATTGTAATAGTTTTGAATAAGATGTTGAAAGGAATTGAGAATTCAAAATAAGTCTTCGTTGATGGTATTGTTATTGAACTTAAAAGTTTTATATGTATAAGATATTATGTATATATATGTGGTATGAGGTTGTGTTGCACATATAGAAGCAGTGCAGTTTTTGTGAACATAAGTATGTAGTTTGCTTAGCCTTAAAATGTAGTTTAGTAAGCTTAAAGAAAAGATTAAATGACTGTTTTGACAAGTCTAGTTGTATATCTGATTAGAGTGGACTGTTTCGAGTACTTTGAAAACATGCTGGATTGAATGCTGGTGTAAACAGTTTTAAAATCTGTATAAGCTTCGACTTTGAAAAATTACTATAAATAGTACTGGTGGAATTAGATCTTATAATTTATATGGTTGGAAATCTTGTCATGTCTAGTTTCATTTAAAACAAACGAAACTGAAATTTGAGTTTTATAACAGCTTGTAAAGACAATTGTTAAAGTCAGTGTAAACTGTCTGGTGGCAGAACTAGGTGTGTCTTTAGATTAAAAACTGTATTAATTCATAAGGATTAAAAATGCAAGGCCTATATGGTTAGGAAGCTAGTTGAGTCAGCTTTTCAACGGCGTAAACGGTTTGAAATTTTGATGTATGGAATGAAAGTTATGAAATTTTGACTAAGGAATTTACAGTCTGCCCGGCAGTAGCTCTATAGGTGGCTTGAAATATCTTTGAAAGAATGTATATGAATACAAGTAGACTGTTTTAGTGCTCATGATTATGTAGTTATGTCAATGAAGGAAATGAAGGTTGATTTATGAAATTGTGTTTGTGAGTGAACTGGATTTTTAATAGATTATATGTATATGAAACTGCCCTGGTATTATGTTTTAAGAAATAGACATACATTGTTTGAAAATAGTTTGGTGAAATTGGGATTGCATCAATTTAGTGATTATACTTATAAAAGGTTGCCTTGTTTAATTATGTACTCATGAAACTTGGATAATTCGAACTTGGAGAAAACAATTAGAATAATGTAGTTTAAAACACCGCAGAGGTACAGTTTCGATTGGTATAAACTATGTAGTTTTATAATGTAAAACTGTCCAGATTCGAATATACTAAACAATCCAGTTTTGTGATTTAAATGTGCAGTTTATGTTTGAAAAATCAGTGCAGTTTTTGTGTGTAAAAACTGTGTAGTATGGCTAGTTAAAATGTGCAGTTTATGTTTGAAAAATCAGTGCAGTTTATGTGTGTAAAAACTGTGTAGTATGGCTAGTTAAAATGTGCAGTTTATGATTGTAAAAGCTAGTAATCGAAATTGTTTTTATATGGCACTGTTATAGTGGAAATTAAATGGTTGATGGGTGATTATATATGTTTATATGTAATCAATTGAGGGCAGTTTTTGTGTATAAAAGTTTAGATAAGTGGATGATGCTTAGAAGTGTTTTATGATGTTACATTACATGTTTAGTGAATGGGATATCAAATGATGTAGATTGATTAATTGAACAATTTGTGATAATTTATTGCTCTTGTTTGAGGTACATGTTGGACGTGAATGGGTAGGAGATAAGAGTACTTGGAAGCTAAAGGAGTTTGTGGAATTCAGGTATCCCATAATGTTGGGATAAAAGGTGAGTATAGTTACTTGAGTCTCGGGTAACGCGGAGTTATCCCGATGTTTAATTTGTTAAGATTATGTATTGATTGGTTGTGAATGAATTGCATTACATGTACATTGTGTAAAAAGGCTCAAATAGAGCTAATTGTGGATGAGCATACATTCATAGCATGGCATTCATGTTTAGACTTGAACAATGTTGTATTTTTATGTTTAAATGCCTTGCTATGCTTGAATAATTGTTTATGGAATTTCCATGATGTTGAGATGACTTGTGTATTTGTTGAAAAGCTTGGAATAACATAACCGCTAATCAATGACAGTAAGGTTCTCAATAAAGATTGACTAGTTAACTCTAAGGAGTTAATGAGTAAGAAAGCTTGAATTGTATAATAAGTTATTGAAATAAGAAAACAAGCTAGGTTACTTGTAACCTAAGACATCTCTGTTAACTTTAAAAGTAAAGTTACTTGTAAAATAAGCAACTTCCTGAATGACAAAACTAAGATAAAACATATAAGATGCCCCTGTAAATGGAAGACCTTGGATATATTGGTTGATGCCTGAAATGTTTGGACTAAGGTCCCTTGTTATTAAGATCGAATGATCTTTTAGTACCTCTGGTACTCTTGTTTAAACAATTGCTCAGGGGACGCCCTCTTGATATGTTCCGATATTAGCCTTTGCTATGTGCTTTGAGCTAAGTATTGCCTGAACTAATGTTATTCATCACCAATAGTGATCCAAGGCAAACCCGTAAAAGATATGAAATGTTTACATTAAGTAAAGAATTCGATAGACTTTTGATCAAGTATTGTAATGGATAAGCTCTTGGTGAGCCCTGCAGTGTATAAGCTCTTGCTGATCCCGGTAATGAATGGCTCTTGATGAGTCTTGAATGGTTAGCTCTTAGTGAGCATAAAGTGACTCCTAATTGGAGTACAATCGTATGATTCCAACCTGAGTCTTGAATGTTGTTATAAAGAATAATTCTTTAGAGAATCCTTGATAATCAAAGAAAGTAATATGCTAATTTAATTCACAAGAAAGTCCTGTGTGAACACCTTATTGAGTGGCTTGATTCCTTATAATTTTTCCGTCATTATTTACCACATTGATATTGCTACCTCACTTAGGCTATATAAGCCTAATGCATCTCATGAACATGCATTGCATGATACATAAAGTTTATGCAATTTATTTCTGTGCAAAGGTCGAGTTGCTGCTTGGACTCCACTAGCAATTAGAAGCTTACCTAAAACCTCCTAGGATGGTGGCACCGTGTATTTAGATATTTTAACTAGTTTGAACTAAGTTGACTTGTAATAGTAAATGAAAATTTACATTGGTACATTTTTATGTAATAGTGAAAGATTCGAATGAAATTTGGTGAATGATGTATGTATGCATAATAACGGACCTATGAATCCTGAGATATCAAGACATGATAATATGTTGGTATATATATAGTTGTTGGTGAAATAAGATGTGCGTGTATATTGGGAGTGAAAGAATGATATAATTAGCTCGATTCATTAGTGATAATGGATGGGTTCATAGTTAAATGATGAACTAAAGGGTGGCTGGTTATAATCGAGTATGGATAGATGATTTGTAATTGGTAACATTGATTAATTCTTAAATCTCGGGATGCTTGTTAAGTTATTTGTCTATGTTTATGAAAAACATAATGAATCTAATGGTTTTGCATGATCTGAATCTCTCGAGTTGTAATATGAATTGTAAACACTTGTCATATTAGGCTTTATGATGTATTGGATAGCTTGATAATAAAGAAAGTTAAATAGAACTTCTTGATAGAAACTTGGCTTAAAGCCATTCAAACATGAGGTATTATATGTTGAGATTTACTTGAGAATAAATGAATCAGGATAATCAAATTCCTTATCTATAATGAGCTTATGAATTTGGAAATGCGACTTTAATGAAAGAATAAAAAAAGGCCATATATGGTTATGATTTGACATATGATGTTGCGTGATTGGTTGAATTGAAATGTTTGAGTCTTAAGGTGAATGTGGTTACTATTATAGAAGGGTTATGAGATTGTGCTAAGTGAAAACATTAAGGAGCTATGCTCTTCAAGAACCATTAAAAGAATAATGCTTTGTGACTCTGTATCTCATTCATTGAATGTACCATGTTCTTAAGGATTGGTGTATATAATATCAACTAACACTTGTGGACTAAAAGGAGTAGTCGAGTAAAATTGTCAATGACCGGATGTTAACATGGAAATGTCTAATTGCAAATGTTTGTTTAAGGTTATAGTTTAACCGGTTGGTAATTAACTTGCTAAGCTCATATTATGATTTGGATTAGTTAGTTGAGATAATATATAATCAAGTGATTAAGTAGAGCTTATGGTTTCCATTGTTTTATGTTGTATGTACCATGTTCTTAAGGATTTATTAGTGCAAAGAAAGTAGAATCCAAGAGATATTATAAGTGTTGAGCAACTATACTGTTAATCTTAATATGGTCAATCAGAAATTCAAAATTTTTTGATTCTGGTTTTTGATTTTTCCCTGCTGTGACATCTTAAACTCCGGTTTCCTCATGAGCCGGGTTTAGGACGTTACACCTTAGCTTAGTATGTGACACATGCACATAGCCCTCCATCTTCTTGAATTTTACATACAATCATAAAGCTTTCCCACTTTAAAATTTTAGTCATGTTTGTATTTGTTAAACATCACAATAAAGTCATTCTCTTCTAAATTCTCAAATTAAGTCACTTGACTTATCTATCAGTTTTTTAATGCATACTATAATTAATCATTAATTAATCCAATAGTGACTAACTCGGTTTTAAGGGTATTACATAGGGATAAAATTAGTGTAATATTTAAAGGTTGACGACTAAATTCTTAAAATTGTGATCATATTAAATCAAAGTGTAGAATTTGAGGGTTAAAATTGTTATTATACTAAATTTAATTAACTAACACGTCATATGTCATTAATTTTAAACGTCAACATATCAATTTGTTATATTTTTTAAGTTAGATGGTCGTTTTATAAAAATGAGTCTCCCTTTTTAAGAGTGACAAGGCAATTCCACTCGTTTAACACCGAAATTTGTAATTGCTATAAAGAATTAAAAATGGGTAAAGTTATAAAACCGTTACTGTACTATTTTAAAAAATTTATTTTGGTCATCTAACTTTCAAATATTATAAAATTAACATTAAATTTATCATTTTGTTAAAAATGATATAGGGAAGGGAATGGTGGAATTTGAACCTAGAAAAAGAAGGAGAAATGAGAAGCACCCAAACACTAAGGAAAAGCAAATTCTTATTAATAAATGCCAACTATATATATGGTAGTTTGATTTGGAGGAAAATTTATTAAATATACATCACAATGACGAGTAATACACCCTTTTAACATGTGTAATTATTATTATTTGAATAATATATTAGCTGAATTTATTAAAAAATAAAATAGAGAAACATCTAAACAAAATGAAAAATGTAGCAAAAAAATTAATAAAACAAAAGAAAACTAAAACGACTAGAAAACGAATTATCGGACCAGCAAAACACGTCCAATGAGCTATAATAACAAGGATGTGATGAAACACTAGAGAAAATAAGTTGGAAACGAAACTCCTTGTCTCTATCCACCTACACATTTAAGGACTGATGTATGAGTGGTGAGAAAAACTAACAATCTTGCATGATACTTCGCAAAACAAATTTGACTGCATTGGTAAATGAACAACAAAAAGGGGTCAAACAACTAAAAGTCCACCAATGACGAGCGTCGAGAGAATATCATCCACGAATGCAAATCTATCACAAAGGTAGACGAAAACGTGTCATAAGATAGAAAAAAGTGTATCACAATGTAAAGAAAAAGCGTGCACAAATACAAATAAAAACTAAAAAAAATTAAAACATAAAAGTGACCGAGAACTATAAGAAAAAAAGAATATTAGCAGTTGACGACTAAGACTAAAATCGATGTGGATCTATTAGCCAGAAAAAAAAAAAAGGATAAGAGGGAAAATGAGAGAGGAGAAAACCTTTGAATTTAACAACGCTACAAAAAATCCTAGAGAGTGGCTCTACCAAATTGTTCGGACCAAATTGTTTCGCTGGTTCGTATTATTATTATTTAACAGTTGTAATTATTATGCATGGGCACAATGCTTTTAAGTAAACAAGGGGGGATAATGAAACGAAAATAGTTTGATATATAGTTTACGCAAGTCTTTAAATTTTAGGGTTTAGAGATTTAAGTTATAGTTTAGATTTTAAGAGCTTAGGGTGTAGGACGTAAAATTTAAGTTTATGGTTAAATTTTAGAGTTTAAGATTTAAGATTTAATGACAGTGCTAAGATTTAGGTTTTAGATTTTATAGCTTAAATATAAAGAGTTGTGTAAATTTTTTTACACAATTTATGTATTAATATATGACCATAAAAAATTAAAACATTCTCATTTGGAACTTATATCTAATTTTGATCAGCAACACCAGCAGTCTGTGTGGTAGCAAAGCCCCTGGGTACTAGGGAAGGAGAACCCCCAGCCTCGGCCTTAAACAAAATCGAACGTCAAGATAATACAAGACGCAAAGGATATAAATTTTGGAATACAAATTCCTAAAAATCATGACACCAACCCTCTAAGTTCTCTAGATTCTCAATCCAGCCCCAACTTTGCCTTCCTTTTCACTTCAACCATCAACTTTGTCTTTCTTTCATTTTCATCCCAGGATCAAGAAAACTTGCTGCTATGAGTTCTTGATGAGTCTCGTGCATTCGAAAAATAATCAATGGAACTCGTTGGGGACACACAACCATGGGAGGAAATAGAATGAAATTATGGGGGTAAAGTTGCTTATCTTTGAGATTAACAAACCCCTAAATGATAACTACAAAAAATAAAATTGAAGTTTAATTTCACTAATTTTAAAATTGGCATATCCTAAAAAGCAATTAAACGAGAAAAGTTGACAAAATTTAGTTTCATTAACTTCAAAACTTGTAGGGTCTTCAAAATTAAACCATAAAATCTTGGGATGGGCAATAACTTAATTTTAATAGTTTCAAAACTTTTAAGGGTTAAAAATGTAATTAAACCATAAAAAGTCAAGGTGGATCATGTCCCTTATATTTTTAGGGATATTTGCAATAATGGTCTCTCTTTATATATACTTTTTACAATTAGGTCACTAGAATTGATTTTTTTTTTACAATTAGATCCCTAAAAATCTAATTTTTATAATAGCTCAGGTCGGGTCAGGTTTGGGTTTAAGTGTAAAATTTCGGGTTTAAGTGTAAAAAAATTTTGGGTTGGTTTGGGTTTAGGGTATATATTTTCAGATCGGGTTTGGGTGAGCCAAAAACCTGACCCAACTCGTGCCCATCCCTACATGCACACAGTTAGTTTCATACAAAATGTTTTCGGATGTACCTACGCGACGAGCTCACCTCATACTGTAACAAATGTTGTAGATCCCTAAATAAATTCTCATATGCACTATTTCCTTAATTATTTTCTCAAGTTGTATTATTTCCCTAAATTTGCATTGATATAAAAAATTATCCAAAATTTTCTCATGGTAAATGATAGGCACGATAGTTCTTAAATTCTATTGGAAATTGTGGTCCAAATTTGAAAACACCATGGCATTTGACTTTCTTACATTATCATCACCAACTTTATCCTTCTATTGAATGCATTAATGATTTATGAAATAAAATAAGGCTCGTACATCGTGTTTTGCTCTTTTTTCCACAAAGAAATTATAAATTTAGAGACAATTTTAGACTCCCAACTCACAATTTTAAAATTTTAAACCACCTTTGCTTACCCCGGCTTTTAATCCTTCCATATGAGAATTAATGAACAATTAAAGCCTAAGTTACCTCAATTAGAACAAACCAAACTCATCTTGTGGTAGTTGACCAAAGATTAGTTGGTACCAATTCTCAACCTCTCTGATGCTTACGTGGCAATGATCCAGTGGGAATTGGCTCCAAACTTTCTTGTTTAGCAATGGCGCGTGTCAGCCGCCAAATTAACCATTTTCTTGCAGGCAGCAAGTGGTAAGTTAACACCATCATAAAACCACCAAAAGTTTCTTAATACCAACATCGGCATAGCTCATCGTTTTCTTTCCATCAGAAAGAGAAGCAAGACAAAGCAAACTCGAAGACTGTCACTCATTTGCAAAATTTTGTTTCTTAAGCTTCTGCCCCGCATCACCATTTTTCCTGGTCATTGGAGCAAAAGAAAGAAAGAAGGTAAACAACATCTTACTTTAAAGCTCTTTTCTTTCCGTTTTATTTGTTGAGTTTTGAGTTAAAGACCAACTTTTTATGTCTATACAAGATACTCTTATTTATTTGGAAAAGTGAAGAAAAATTACCATTAGGTGTGCATTGTAAACAAACTCCTCGTTCTTAAGCAAAATTAAAGATTCAAAAGCACACACCTTGACTCCACCAAATACCACTATGCTGCCCTTTCGACCTCCTACAACTGACCTTCTTGAACCACCCATAGAGCCTCACTTGAAACCCATTCGGTTGATAGAAACCTTAGCTGATCTCTATGGCCGCCTTGAAACTTGCTTAGAACCAGAGAAATCATTGATATGCATTGAGCAGTACTCCATCTTGAGTAGCCTAGGTGATCCTAAGTTATTGAGAAGGTGCCTCCGTGCTTCAAGGCAACTTGCCTCTGATGTGCACTCCAAGGTAGTTTTATCAGCTTGGTTAAGGTATGAGAAGAGAGAAGATGAGCTTGAAGGTGTATCATCAGTGGACTGTAGTAGTTTCATTCTTGAATGTCCTAAGGCTACTCTGGAATCTGGGTGTGACCCAAATTCAATTTATGACCACTGCAAGTGTCATCAAGAACATACCAACTCCACTGATGCCCAATTCTCTAAGGACAACGAGCTTTTCACATTGGAAGAAGATGGTGATTTGTGCTTTAGTGTTGGCAATGAGGAGATTAATTGTGTTCGATTTCAAATCGCTGCACTTTCAACCCCATTTAAGGCAATGCTGTATGGGAGTTTCATGGAGTCAAAATGTTATAAAATTGATTTTTCACAAAATGGCATCTCCCTGGAGGGGATGAAAGCTGTGGATTTGTACACTAGGACTAAGAGGGTGGATTTCTTTTCTCCTAAGATGGTTCTCGAGCTCTTATCTTTTGCCGAAAGGTTCTGTTGTGAGGAAATGAAGTCGGCTTGTGATATTCATTTGGCGACCATATTCAGCTGTATAGAGGATGCTTTGGTCCTTATTGAATATGGGTTAGAGGAAAGGTGTCACGGGGCTAGACTTCTGAACCAACCCAACGTGCGGCCTTAGTCGATTCCTTAAGACAAACGACTAAGTAAGCCTGAATCCTCGATCCGAAAGATCGAATACTCCCAAGTCGCAGAAACACAAGATCGTTCCAAGAGGAACCGAACAAAAGAGAAAGGCAACAAGAACAAGAGAAAGAACGCTCAAGAACGCGAAGAACACTACAGAGTGTTTTTAGAGTAAATGCCAAGTGTATTACTCAAATGATGGATGATACAAGTGAGGTGTGGAGACCTCTATTTATAGTTGAATCCCCATACAATGAACGGACGAGATCGAATCACACTAACGGCCCAGATTGAAAGCCACCTACCAAATCTACACTAACTAAGGAAACTATATCACTATGAAATTCTTTCCTTAAGTTTGTTTTTACATTGAGAGATATTCTTATCCCTTGGAATATTCCCCGGTAAGATGCCATCTATTAATTTACCGGGCTCAATGCATTTGGGCTTTCTTTCAGTCTCCAACGATCGGACCAAGTCTGGTGGTCTTCTTGGCAAGCCTAGAACCTCTTGGGTTGCTTGTTGCGCATCTGTCTCGGACCCAAATGTGCGGGCTGTGACAAAAGGGCATATGTTCTAGTGGCTTCATGTTTGCAGGTGCTGCTGAGAGAGCTGCCAAGTTCTCTTTATAACCCCGAAGTGATGAGGATATTTTGTGGTTTTGAGGCAAGGGAGAGATTGGCATCAATGGGACATGCTTCTTTCTTGTTGTATTACTTCCTAAGCCAAGTGGCTATGGAAGAGGAGATGGTGTCTAATACTACAGTGATGTTGTTGGAAAGATTGAGAGAATGTGCCACATTACAGTGGCAGAAGGCTCTAGCTTTGCATCAATTGGGTTGTGTGTTGCTTAAGAGACGAGAGTACAAAAGTGCTCAGTGCTATTTTGAAGCCGCTACTGAGACAGGTCATGTTTATTCGTTAGCTGGTGTTGCAAGATCCATGAACAAGCAAGGGCAACAGCATTCAGCGTACAAGTTGATGAGCACACTCATCTCTGAGTATAAAGCAGTTGGGTGGATGTATCAGGAACGATCTTTGTATAATACTGGAGATGAAAAGATTGCTGATTTGAACGCTGCAACTAGATTGGATCCTACCCTGTCATTCCCATATAAATACAGAGCAGTCGCAAAGGCAGAGAAGAAGCAAACTATGGATGCTATTTCAGAGATTGACAGAATCATTCGATTCAAGCTTACACCAGACTGCCTAGAATTGCGAGCTTGGTTCTTCATAGCAATTGAGGATTATGGAAGTGCTATGAGAGATAAAAGTGCACTGTTAACTTTGGAGCCAAATTACAAGATGTTCAATGAGCAAGTAAGCGAGGATAATTTGATAGAGCTCCTGAACCATAAGGTTCAGCAGGGTAGTCAGGCTGACTGCTGGCTGCAACTTTATGATCAATGGTCTTCCGTTGATGATATTCGCTCTCTAGCTATAATTCACCAGATTCTTGCTAATGACCCTAGAAAAAGTCTCCTAAGATTTCGGCAATCTCTTATTCTTTTAAGGTAAGCTTTCTATTATAAAGTGTCCATATAGTTGTTGCCTTGAACTGCAATTCTTGTTTAATTGTTGAATTTCTATGATTTTAACGATAAATGCAATGTTGTTTATGTTTAAATCTCCTTTTTTTGGAATGCGTTTGTTCTCAGCCTTGATCCTACTATATGTGATTAAATAAAGAACACTGGATATACATTAACATTGCAGGCTTAAATGTCAGAAGGCTGTTATGCGATGTTTGCGATTAGCTTGCAATCTTTCAAGTTCCGAGCACGAAAAGTTAATTTATGAAGGATGGATTTTATATGACATTGGCCTTCGTGAAGAAGCTCTTGCTAAGGCTGAGAAGTCCATTTTGATTCAAAAGTCATTTGAAGCCTTTTTCCTGAAAGCCTACACATTGACAGATTCAAATCTGGATCCCGAGTCTTCTTCTTATGTCATTGAACTTTTAGAGGAGGCAATTAGATGCCCCTCGGATGGGATTCGGAAAGGACAAGTGAGTAAATTTATGCTTGGGGTCTGTCATTTGACCACCATCATTTCTATCTGATTGTTTATGATGATATTTTGCAGGCATTGAACAATTTAGGCACTATCTATGTGGATTCTGGGAAACTGGATCAAGCTGAAAACTGCTACATGAATGCCCTTGAACTCAAGCATACAAGAGCTCATCAAGGGTTAACACACATATACTTTTTAAGAAATCAGCAAAAGGATGCTTACGACGAGCTGTCCAAACTTATAGAGAAGGCACATAATAATGCCTCAGCATATGAAAAGCGGTCAGAGTATTGTGACCATGAGATGGCAAAGAATGATCTCAACATGGCAACAGAACTGGATCCACTTAGAGCATACCCGTATAGCTACAGGGCAGCTGGTAATTTTCTAATGTCTTTTTTTTTTTTTCTGAAATTTTGATTATGGCTAGTGACACAGATTTGCGCTTCTGGTTCTTGAGCTTGTGATTAGTGCTTCAATTATGCATTATTCTATCTCTAATTACTCCTTGATTGATTGTTTTAAGTTGCTAATGTGGGCATTTTTGTTCATTTTCCATGCAGGACAGTAGATTCCAGGAATATTGCTTAAACTGCTGAAATTGTGCAATTTTTGATTTTTTGGGTTCATGGCTGGATTAGTGGGCATGAAAGTCTGACTGGACGCCACGTCAGCAGCAACGATAGCTTATCAGCCGCATATCAGATAACTTATCAGCCGGATTTTAAATTCAAACTTTGGATTTATCTTTTGTAATTAATTTAAATAATTTAGGATTTATCTCTTATCTCTTTAGGGTTATTTTTAGGGTTTTAGGCTGCTATAAATACCCCATTTGGGCAAACTCAAAGATCATATCTCATATTTTCATTCTTAGCTTTGTTTTACTTTTAAGGTTTTATAAAATTCTTTCTTTTCTTTAGTTCTTGCTTTAAGTTTTTTTATCTATTTTTCTTTTATAATGCTAAGTATGATTTTTACCATAATCATATTTAGCTAAATTCTCCATAGCCAAGTGCTAAAGCAATGGCTCAATTCCAACGTGAGGATTGAAAAGCACTTAAACAATTTTGGGTATCTCTCTTAGTTTTTTAAACTTAATTTCAAAATCAAAATGATTTCAAAACCAAAGATTGACGTTGGTCAGGATGTTGTTTTGGTTAAATGTGTGGGAGGAAGGATCGGCTATTGAAGCACATTCGACTTCCTGGGAACACACTTAACAAAATTGTTTGCTAAGAGGAAACTGAGATCGGAATCAGTTATTATTGAAACAACGTATTCCGAGTCGGCTTACTTATTTATTTTTTATTTACAACATTGTTGTTGATTAGATCAATTTCCAATATCGATATCAAATATGACACATGGGTATTCGATATACAAGGCACAGTCACAAGGATTGATCATTGTAGGCGAGTAACCGACGTGAACCCCGAAGTGAAAAATCTTTTTTCCAATGATCCAAGGAAACTGAGTCAAAGCCAAAGCCCGAGGCTAATCTTTACCATATTTAATCCACTTCCTAAATTTTGTCCACAATCTCTTATTATTTTTACTTAATTCACAAATCCTCACCATACTTAAATATTATTCAACTCTCTTCTTGGCTCACCGATTGAACAAACATAAATCAGGAAGTTCTCTTAGTCCCTGTGGGATCGACCCTTACTTCTCTTTTACTACGTTTGAATTCCTTCATTTATTATTTGAGAAGAATGAATTATTTTGATGCAAAAAACGACGCGTGTCAAATTGGCACCGTTGCGAGGGACTACGGCGAAGTTACTGGTTATTTTTGTTTGATTTATGACCAGGAGATCGAAGCATACGCCCGAAGACTAAACGCCCAAACACTTCGGGAAAAGAAGCAAAGACAGTGACAACAACGATTAGAACGTGATCTAGAAATAGCATCTGAAGCAGAATCACATTTCGACCACACAACCAAAGAACCGGTTCCGATGGGAGATAACGACCAAACTATTCGACAACTGACTGCGGCCCTTGATGATAACCAGCCGATGTGCATAACATTCCCGAATTGTGAGACACCATTCGCTCTCAAGACATGCTTAATATATCTTTTACCAACCTATCACGGTTTGCCAAGTGAAAATCCACATAAACATCTAAAGGAATTTCACATGGTCTGTTTAAGCACAAAACCACAGGGAGTCTCGAAGATCAAATAAAACTTCGCGCATTTCCCTTTTCTCTAGCTGATATTGCTAAGGATTGGCTATTTGATTTACCCTCCAACTCGGTTTCAACTTGGACTGACATGGCTCGCCTATTTCTTGACAGGTTTTTCCCAACAGCTAAGGCAAGCGAGCTAAAGCGAAGTATCCTAAGTATCCGACAAAAGGATACTGAATCTTTATATGACTACTGGGAGCGTTTCAAAAAGCTATGCGCAAACTGTCCGCAACATGGATTGTCTGAAGAAACGTTTCTCCAGTATTTTTATGAAGGTTTAACACCCATGGACATGAAAGTGGTAGACGCAGCAAGTGGATGAGCTCTTGTTAACATGACTCCAACGGCGGTAAGAACGTTAATATCAACTATGGCCGCCAACTCGCAACGATTTCACCCTTCAAGTGAACCATCTCGACGGGTTCACGAGGTAAGTACAATTTCGCTGGAAAACAAAATTGATAAATTAGCTGATATTGTTCAATCTCTTGTTGCAGATAAAAGAATTGCAGCCAGGCTTTGCGGTATATGTACGAGTCCAGAGCATCCGACGGACTGCTTTCTGATTATATAAGAAGAGGACACTGCGCAAGTGAATGCCATAGGAAATTTCCCAGGACCTCCACAAAGACAATGCAACCCCAACGCCAAATCGTATAATCCAGGTTGGAAAAATCATCCGAACTTCAGTTATGCTCAAAATCAAAAGCAAAGTCAACCATATCAGCAGAGACAGCCCATTCAACAACAATATCAACAACCGAAGTCATCATTGGAATCCATCGTTGAACGGTTGGCAATATCCCAAGAGAAGTTTCAAACCCACACTGAGGCTCACCTACAAGATTTGGACAAACAAATGACCCAGTTTGCTCAAACCATGGGGAGACTAGAGTCACAGGGAAGACTTCCTTCTCAAACGGAGTCAAATTCGAGAGAGAATGTGAGTGCTATCACCCTCCGAAGTGGAACTGTTGTCACACCTGAAGTGCCAAAAGAGAATGTCGTACGGTCCAAGAAAGGGAGGGAAAAGCCACCCTCCGACGTCCAAGGTACATCTTCATCGCCGCCACCACCTCCTCCTCCTTCTTATGAAATTGCACCACACTTCCCATCAAGATTGATGAGGCGTGACAAGAGAGCCGAAGAGAAGGAAATCTTAGAGGTGTTCCAAAAAGTACAAGTCAACATACCTCTCCTAGAAGTAATCCGACAAGTGCTAAGGTATGCCCGATTTCTAAAGGAGCTTTGCACCACAAAGAGGAGACTAACTGGTCACGAGAAGGTAAATCTGGGAGAACATGTCTCAGCAGTATTTCAGCGAAGGCTTCCACCAAAGATGAAAGACCAAGGCATGTTCGCTATACCTTGCAAAATAGGAAATGTTTTAATTAAACGTGCAATGTGTGACTTAGGAGCTTCAATTAACGTTATGGCATTTTCTGTTTATAAAATTATTACTAACGAACCTTTGAAGGAAACAAGAGTAACTATCCAGTTGGCTGATCGTTCTATTATCTATCCGGAGGGAGTGCTTGAAAATGTCTTAGTGAAAGTTGATGTTCTGATTTTTCCTGCCGACTTCTATGTCATCGACATGGAAAATGATAGGACGAACACTTGCTCTGAGATACTTTTAGGCCGACCCTTCCTAAGCACCGCGCATACAAAGATTGATGTGAGAAGCGGTATATTAGCAATGGAATTTGATGGTGAGGTCGTAGAATTTGACGTTTAGAAAGCGATGAAATACCCAGATCAAGTTGAAAGAATTAATTTTGTCGATATTATTGATCCTTTAGTTGATAAATTTGTTGAAACTAATTTTTTCGATAATTTTTACAGTGATCTTAAACTTTGCCGCAGAGAGGAAGAAAGTGAGTTTGAACATATTTTATCTATCAATTCTGATATACTTTTATCTCCCTCTAAAACAAAAATGTTAGCTTCTATTTTGCAGGCGCCAGAGATAGAATTAAAATAGTTGCCGGAGCACTTGAAATATACCTTTTTAGGAGAAAATAAAACCTTGCCAGTGATAATCTCAAACAAGTTGTCCGAAGAAAAAGAGAATGCACTAGTAAAGGTATTGCGCACACACAAGGAAGCCATAGGATGGACTATTGCCGATATTAAGGGACTTAGTCCCACGACTTGTATGCATAAGATTAAAACAGAAGAATGAGAGAAACCCTCTAGACAAGGACAACGTCGTTTGAACCGACCAATGATAGAGGTAGTAAAAATGAGATACAGAAACTCCTTGATGCATATATAATCTATCCTATTTCCGAAAGTGACTGGGTAAGTCCAATTCATGTGGTACCTAAAAAGACCGAAGTGACAGTGGTCCAAAATTTTGAAGAGAGTTAGTTCCAACACGTGTACCAAATGGATGTAGAGTCTGTATCAACTACAGGAAGTTAAAATCTCTCACTATAAAAGATCATTTTCCCCTTCCCTTTATAGATCAAATGATTGAGAAATTAGGCGGTAAAACTCATTATTGTTGCCTTGATGGTTTTTCAAGTTTTTTTTCCAAATTCCAATTGCGCCAGAAGACCAAGAGAAAACAACTTTTACTTGCCCGTTCAGTAGATTTGTATATCGACGGATGTCCTTTGGCCTTTGTAATGCACCGGCCACTTTCCAGAGATGTATGCTGAGTATTTTTCTGACTATGTGGAGAAGGGCATCGAAGTCTTCATGGATGACTTTACGGTATACGGTAGTTCTTTTAATGAGTGTCTTAGTAATTTAACTAATGTGCTTAATAGATGCATATAATTTAATCTTGTTTTGAATTATGAAAAATGCCATTTTATGGTTGATAATGGATTAATTTTGGGACATATTGTGTCATCTAATAGAATTGTCGTTGATAAGGCCAAGACTGATATTATACGCTCACTACCTTACCCCATATCTGTGAAGGAGGTTCGTTCTTTTCTTGGGCATGTAGGTTTCTACCGAAGATTTATTAAAGATTTTTCAAAGTTGGCGCGACCGTTGTGTGAGCTGTTACAAAAAGATAAAGTCTTCGACTTTAGTCTTGAGTGCAAACAATCATTCAATGTACTTAAACAAAAGTTAACCACGGCACCGATCGTCAAAGCACCAAATTGGGAATATGATTTTGAGCTTATGTGTGACGCATCTGATACGAGAGCGTTGGAGTTGTTCTTGGACAAAGAATTGGCAAAGAACCACATGTTATCGCCTATGCTTCAAGGACTCTGTACTCAGCTTAGAGAAATTACTCCACAATAGAAAAAGAATTACTTTATATTGTTTTTGCTTTAGAAAAATTTAGATCTTATTTTCTTGGAACTAAAGTGATTGTTTTTTCTGACCATGCAGCTTTGAAGTACCTTATGACTAAAAAGGATGCGAAGCCAAGGCTTATCCGATGGATCCTGCTTTTACAAGAATTTAATTTGGAAATTAAAGACAAGAAGGGAAGCGGGAATCTCATAGCTGATCATTTAAGTCGCATTTCTATTTCTACAGCCAACCCGCCTATTAATGATAAGTTCCAGGAAGAACATTTGATGTTGGCGCAGAAAGTGGTTCCATGGTTCACAGACATGGTAAATTACTTGGTCACAGGTAAATTACCCTTAGATTTGCCTAGATCTGGAATTAATCGACTAAAGCATGAGTCCCGATATTATATTTGGGATAATCCTTATTTATGGAAGCACTGTTTGGATCAGGTAATTAGGCGATGCATCGCTGAGGAAGAGGTAAATTCTATCATAGACTTTTGCCATTCTTATTCATGTGGTGATCACTTTGGACCAAAGCGAACTGCCCATAAAATTTTGGAATGTGGTTTATTTTGGCCTATTATATTTCGTGACGCTTACTTATATTGTAAATCATGTGATAAGTGTCAACGTGTAGGGAATTTAAGCCGAAGGAATGAATTACCTCAAAATCTGATTCACGTCTGTGAGATTTTTGATGTGTGGGAAATCGATTACATGGGTCCCTTTACTTCTTCATTTGAAAATTTTTATATCATTATTGCAGTTGATTATGTTTCTAAATGGGTGGAAGCCAAGGCTACCCGAAATAATGATGCTAGAACCACTGTTAATTTTTTTGAAAAATTCTATCTTTTCCAGGTTTGGCATACCACGAGCGATAATTAGCGATCGAGGATCCCATTTCATCAACAAGGTAATTGACGAGCTCATGAAAAAGTTCACAGTGACTCAAAGAATTGCCACTGCTTACCATCCACAGACCAACGGACAAGCGGAAGTGTCGAACCGCGAGATTAAAGCAATTTTTGAAAAAATTGTTAAACCGAATCGTAAAGATTGAAGTCTCAAGTTGACCGACGCGTTGTGGGCGTACCGGATGGCTTATAAAGGTTCTATTGGGATTTCACCGTATCAACTCATTTTTGGTAAGCCATGCCATTTGCCGGCTGAATTGGAGCATCGAGCCTTTTGGGCAGTTAAGCAATGTAACTTGGAGATGTAAGCAATTGGAGAAGCGCGGAAGCTACACATCCAAGAATTATAGGAAATCCGGCGAAACGCTTACGATAACGCTCAAATATCTAAAGAGAAAACGAAAGAATTCCACGATCGAAGAATATCCTTTAAATTATTTACAATTAACCAAAAAGTTTTGTTGTTTAATTTAAAACTTAAACTTTTTGCAGGCAAACTTTGATCGAAATGTCTCAGCCCATTTACGGTAACTCGGATTTTTCCTCATGGTGCAGTGGAAATAGAAGACAATTTTGGAGCTCGATTTAAAGTAAACGGCCAGAGACGTTCTGGTAGGATTAGCCAAGGAGATCGAATTACAAGAACCTGCGCTTTAAAAATCGGCTCGTCAAGCTAACGACGTTAAATAAGCGCTGGATGGGAGGCAACCCATTTTTAATTTATTTTGTTTATTTCTTTTTGTTACAATTTTTTTAATTTATTTTCTTTCTTTCTATTTTATTTTTACATTAAATCGCCTGTTATCCCTTGTTGCCGATCGTACTTCGCATCGATTATGTAAAGGTTTTTCAAGCATAGAGCAAGTTAGCATCTCCCTTTTAATTGGTGCACTATAGTCGGCCCCTATTCAAATATTAGAATCAAAATTTGAAATTTCCCTATCATAATCGGTCAAATTTTGACCCAATCTTGTTGCTTTGTGAGATTCTGTGGGCCTCACTTGTGATAAGATATCACAATCCCTTCCAAATTCAATTTTATTTACGTTTCCCATACCTATACTATTACCCTTCTTCTTCTTCAGCCGTTCCTTCAACCAACCATCCCTCACCCACGACAACCTTCGTTTGCTTCAACAATGGTGCGCACAAGGGATCAAGCACGCCGGCTCCCCCAAACACCGGCACCCATAATGCTCGGCGGCCGTCGTCGGATGGCACCATCGAAGTTCGTGGCTGTGCTTAGCGATTCAGACTCGCAGCCTGCTCCTCCGCCGCCTCCCCCATGTCGCAGCCATAGGCAACAGCAGCATGCGGTCACCACTCAGCCGAACAACCAGGAACCAGCCCCTGATCACTCAACTGGCCGGTCTGCTCGTTCGATGGGTAGCAATGCGGCTGCCGGGTCTTCACGCCTTCGAACACCGCGTAGCCAACCGGTACCGTTGTCCCCTTCCTTCCACTCAATGCCTTCCGTCGTATCCTCACAGTCGATGCCAGATGCCACCGATGTTGACCAGCCACGGTAAGATAAATCCTCAAGGAGGTCATCATCGTCTTTTCATTCCATGCACGACGATGCTGCATTTTCTCACCCCATGCATTCGTCTCTGCCGTATCAAACACCCGAGGTAAATTCTAATTTTATCTCCATTGCCCTTCTACTAATGTTCCATCCGATTTTTGGCTTTACAGACACCCTCAGAGCTAATCTCCACACGAACAACCCGTCGATGGAACAACCGAACTTTGAGCATGGATATCCTTTTGACCAGCCCACCTCATCCCACTCGCACAACGAACGTCCAGATTCCCCACCATCCGCGGCAAGTTTAGGAAACAGTGTCATTTCGAACGACCACACCAATCAGAAAGAGCGTTTCGAACGCTATCGACGTGGTCGCAAGTATTCGGTTCCAACCGATGAGGTTTTACATGGCGACTTAGAGTTTGTTGGCAACGACTTGGAAAGATTTAATCACATTTGCCACCGCCATTTTCAAGTTTGTAAGTATATTCCTCCCCAAACTCTAGAAAATTTGCACTTGTGCGAGTCTATCATTCAGTTATTTGATGCGATTGGATGGACAACTTATCCGAAAATTAGATGTAACACGTATTATGAACTGGTTTTTGAGTTTTATGCCACATTTTCATTTGATAAAAAATGTGTTATTTATGTGCACTCTCCTGATGTCGTATCTTTTCGACTGTTTGGTCAGTATTTTTCAATGTCAATCACAGAATTTAATTTTTATATGGGATTCGTGATAGATGTCACGGATCCTGGGTATTTAACTGCTTTCCTTGAGATTCCGCAGGATTTTGACAGTGACATATGCTATGAAACTCTTACTGGCTTGGCGAGTTCAGTATACGATCCACGTGCGACGAAAGGATGGGCCATTCATAATCCAGCACTCTACTACATTCATCGCTTCCTTGCGTACAACTATTCTGGCCGTAATGACACTTCTTCCAATTTAAGTAAGGTCGAACTTTTCTTTTTATGGTGTATGCAAGTCGGCATTAAGGTAAATTTAGGCTTTTGGTTTGCCTATGCCTTTGAGCGTGTTGCGCGGACTAATCGCCCACTTATTCTTCGTCCTTATATCACACACCTTGCATCTCGTTTTCTCCCTCTGACATTTGATCCTTCACAGTTTACTTACGAATTTGCCATGGATGCTTTGGATGCGAGGTGCTTGGATACAATGGGTCTTCTAGCCGGTACTCCCGATGCGCCATATATTGTTCCTCCGGGCACTAGTACACCTCGTAATGAGCGCATTTTCCTTCGGAGGCCGGTTCCTCGACCCGCACAGGACAACAATCCGCAGCTGGATGTTAATGAGCGCTTGAACTCCATTGAAACCAATATTGCCGAAATCCTATCCTTCCTTCGCCCGGGCACATCTCATCGAGGACGTGGGCATGGCCGACATTAATCAAGGAGTATTTTCACCCTCTCTCTCCTGCACTTTATTTTTCCATAATGGGACATTATGATTAAGTAATGGGGTAGAATTAGAAATCAAATTGACTCTCACTTATGCTTTGCGATTGAAATTAAGTTGTTTCTTGATTAGAATTGTTGATGACCTTGGTTGCTAGTCTCTTGTTTGATTTAATTTCTTTGCATTTCTTTGTGAATTCAATCTTGTTCTTGTTGAATTTAGGATGCATGATAGCATGGCATGACTAATTTATGTAAATTTTTCTTGGTCGTTTCATGAATTTGTTGATTGAATTGGATGCATGACTTAGTTCAATAGATCTTTCGTGTGAGTTTTGAGCCTAATGAGCATATATTTTTGTTCTTGCTCTTTGTTTCAATTGAGTGTGCCAAACTAATTGATTGCGTTCTAGAACTTGTAACTCGATGCTTGTTGAGACTACACATTTTGATTATGATGCTCTAATATGATAGAGGCATTAGGATTAAACCAACTTCTCTTACCAAACAAAATAGCCTACCCTTTTATTTATTTTCTACTTAGTGAACCATTTTTGAGCCTTTAATCATTTTCTTTGTTTACCGTATCATTAAGCCAAGCCTATTTTATTTTTGTTTTCCTTTCAATTATTTTTGTCACCCTTTTTCAGGACAAGTTGAGGTTATTCCAAAGCGAAAAAAGAAAAAAATACACTGTGCGGAAAAATAAACAGTTCAGTGCAGAAAAAAAAACTGTGCAGAAAAATAAATCAGTGCAGTTTAGTTCGAACAGTGCAGGAAAATACAGCGCAGAAAAATTGCAGAACCGTGCAGTGCAGTTTGAATATACTGTGCTGTTCGAACAGTGAAAAAAAAGCAGAAAAATAGAAAAAAGGGACAGTTTGAATGAAAAAAAAAGATTGATTTCTTCTCCTCTCTTCGAATAAATTCTTTAGAATAATTTTACTTATCTTGACTTTTTAAACCTCATTTTCGGCCTTTTATCCTACCCGAACCTTAACCCCGTTACAACCCATTTTAAGTCCTCTTGATTTTTGCATCATTTTATATTAAGTAGTGGAGATTAGATCTAGTTACAAGCCTATGGTAATGAGTTGATTACTTTAGGCTTGAGCGATTCTCTTACCCGAAACATTTGAGCAAAATGAGTGAACCAATGTGAGGAGCTAAGTCTTGTATTCTTTGAAATTGGTAGACGATTGAAATAACCTATGGTTATTTACACTTAATTGATTATGACATGTTGATTGATCTTGAATTTCAACATTTACTTGATTTAGTTTACTTTAGAAATCTTGGAAATTCTTTGAAATTGGAGTTGGCAACTTAAGGTTTTTAGCATGATAATTGAGAAATGCTTGAGGACAAGCATTGAATAAGTGAGGGGGAATTTGATTAGTGCTTAAATTATGCATTATTCTATCTCTAATCACTCCTTGATTGATTGTTTTAAGTTGTTAATGTGGGCATTTTTGTTCATTTTCCATGCAGGACGGTAAATTCCACGAATATTGCTTAAACTGCTGAAATTGTGCAATTTTTGATTTTCTAGATTCATGGCTGGATTAGTGGGCATGAAAGTCTGACTGGACGCCACGTCAACAGCTTCTAGAAGAAGCCATGTCAGCAGCAACGATAGCTTATCAGCCGCATATCAGATAACTTATCAGCCGGATTTTAAATTCAAACTTTGGATTTATCTTTTGTAATTAATTTAAATAATTTAGGATTTATCTCTTATCTCTTTAGGGTTATTTTTAGGGTTTTAGGCTGCTATAAATACCCTATTTGGGCAAACTCAAAGATCATATCTCATATTCTCATTTTTAGCTTTGTTTTACTTTTAAGGTTTTATAAAATTCTTTCTTTTCTTTAGTTCTTGCTTTAAGTTTTTTTTTTATCTATTTTTCTTTTATAATGCTAAGTATGATTTTTACCATAATCATACTTAGAATTTGATTTCAAAACCAAAGATTGACGTTGGTCAGGATGTTGTTTTGGTTAAATGTGTGGGAGGAAGGATCGGCTATTGAAGCACATTCGACTTCTTGGGAACACACTTAGCAAAATTGTTTCCTAAGAGAAAACTGAGATTGGAATCAATTATTATTGAAACAACGTAGTCCGAGTCGGCTTACTTATTTATTTTTGATCTACAACATTGTTGTTGATTAGATCAATTTCCAAAATCGATATCAAAGATGGCCCCTGGGTATTCGGTATACAAGGCATAGTCACAAGGATTGATCCTTGTAGGCGAGTAACCGACGTGAACCCCGAAGTGAAAAATCCTTTTTCCAATGATCCAAGGAAACTGAGTCAAAGCCAAAGCCCGAGGCTAATCTTTACCATATTTAATCCACTTCCTAAATTTTGTCCACAATCTCTTATTATTTTTACTTAATTCATAAATCTCCATCATACTTAAATATTATTCAACTCTGTTCTTGGCTCACCGATTGAACAAACATAAATCGGGAAGTTCTCTTAGTCCCTGTGGGATCGACCCTTACTTCTCTTTTACTACGTTTGAATTCCTTCATTTATTATTTGAGAAGAATAAATTATTTTGACGCGAAAAACGGCGCGTGTCAGCTTGTATGACTTCTTGGTTATAAAAAAAAGACTAGTTGCAAATGTGAGAAATAGGAATTCAAGGATGTCTTCGCCTGGACTTATCAAGATATGCCAGGGTTGAATACCGACATAGTGGTGCACAAATTGCCAACAAAATCGGAGTGCAAACCAATACAGCAAAAACTTCGGAGAATGAGAGCAGATATGTTGTTAAAGATCCGAGAGGAAGTGAAAAAGTAGTTTGATGCTGGATTCTTGGAGGTAGCCAAATACCCCGAATGGGTTGCAAACATTGTACCGGTACCAAAGAAGGATGGGAAAGTTCGTATGTGTGTAGATTATAGGGATTTGAACCGAGCCAGCCCTAAAGACAACTTCCCTTTACCACATATTGACACGCTGGTTGACAACACTGCAGGACACTCATGATTTTCATTCATAGACGGCTTCTCAGGGTACAACCAGATAAAGTTGGACCCTAACGACATGGAGAAGACCACGTTCATAACCATGTGGGGCACTTTTTGTTATCGAGTAATGCCGTTTGGGTTAAAGAACGCAGGGGCAACATACCAAAGAGCAATAGTGACTTTTTTCCATGACATGATACACAAAGAAATAGAAGTATACGTGGACGATATGATTGCCAAGTCCCGAACAGAGGAAGAGCACCTACAGAACTTGAGAAAACTATTCCAAAGACTACGGAAGTACCAACTGAGGCTCAATCCTGCCAAGTGTACCTTCGCCGTTACTTCTGGAAAACTCCTAGGGTTCGTGGTAAGCAGAAGAGGGATTGAGATTGATCCAGATAGAGTGAAAGCCATCCAGGATCTCTCACCACCCCGCACTCAGAAGGAAGTTCACGGTTTCCTGGGGAGGCTAAATTATATCTCTCGTTTCATTTCCCAATTAACCGAACAATGTGACCCGGTCTTTAGACTTCTTAGAAAGAATAATCCTTGTGTGTGGGATGAGGAATGTCAAAGAGCCCTAGAAAATATCAAAAAATACCTGACAAATGCTCCAATTTTAGTTGCACCAGTACCAGGTCGACCATTAATTCTCTACTTGACAGTTTTTGAGAATTCAATGGGATGCGTATTGGGGCAACACGATGAGTCAAGAAAAAGGGAGCAAGCCATCTATTACCTAAGTAGGAAATTCAATGATTACGAAACGCGGTACCCGCCAGTGCAGAAGCTGTGTTGTGCTCTAGTTTGGGCTACCAAGCGGCTTAGACAGTACATGTTGTACCACACTACTTGGTTGATATCCAAGCTGGACCCATTGAAGTTCTTAATGGAAGCGCCAGCACTAACAGGAAGGATGGCCCGATGGCAGATGCTTCTATCCGAATTCGATATCGTATACGTTAACCAGAAAGCCGTAAAAGGGAGTGTCGTAGTAGATTTCCTAGCTAGTCGTGCTTCGGATGACTATGAGGCATTGAACTTTAATTTCCCAGACGAAGACTTGATGTGCATTACAAACGAAGAAGAGGTTTCAGATGATAAACCATGGAAGCTTTACTTCGATGGAGCCTCTAACGCCCTCGGACATGGGATAGGAGCAGTGTTAATTTCTCCTGAGGACGTCTATTATCCTTTCACCAACAGATTGGAATTCTTCTGCACAAACAATATAGCTGAATATGAAGCTTGCGTTATGGGACTGAACTCAGCTATTGAGAGAAAGATTAAGGAACTTCGAGTGTTCGGAGATTCATCCTTAGTCATTTACCAATTGAGCGAGGAATGGGAAACCAGGGACCCGAAGTTGGTCAAATATTACGAATTGATCCAAGAGCTCACCAAAGAGTTCAAAAAGGTCAGCTTCAATTACTTGCCCCGAGAAGAAAATCAGATGGCAGACGCATTGGCAACCTTGGCATCCATGTTCAAAACAAATATCGGGGCAGAAATGAAGCCCATTGAGATGCAAACGTTTGAAAGGCCTGCTCATTGTTGTAACGTACAGGAAGAGATTGATGGAAACCCATGGTACTATGACATCTTGCAATATGTCAAGCTTCAAAAGTATCCAGAAGGGGAAAAGGACAATGACAGAAAAACGCTCAGAAAAATGGCAACAAAATATGTCCTAGATAGGGAGATCCTATATAGGAGAAGTCATGATCAGACATTGCTGAGATGTGTGGATGCCCGAGAGGCGAAGGAGATTTTAGCCGAAGTACATGACGGGCTCTGTGGAACGCACGCCAACGGGCTGTCTATAGCCCGGAAAATCATGAGATATGGTTATTTATGGTTGACCATGGAGGGAGATTGCGTCGATTACGCCAGGAAATGCCACAAATGCCAAATCTACGCTGACAAAATTCATGCGCCCCCATCGCCTTTACACACCATGAATTCTCCGTGGCCTTTTGCAGCGTGGGGCATGGACGTCATCGGGCAGATCCATCCGAAAGCTTCCAATGAACACCGTTTCATTTTGGTCGCCATAGACTACTTCACTAAATGGGTAGAGGCAGCGTCTTACGCCAACATCACAAGGACTACAATATGTAAGTTCTTAAAGAAGAAGATTATTTGTCGATACGGATTGCTAGAAAGGATCATCACCGACAACGCTTCCAATCTGAATAACAAAATGATGACGGACGTGTGCACTCAATTCAAGATAACACACCATAATTTCACAGTCTACCGCCCTAAAATGAATGGAGCAGTGGAAGCAGCAAACAAGAACATAAAGAAGATCATAGCGAAGACTACGAATACCTACAGGGATTGGCATGAGAAGTTGCCATTTGCCTTTTTCGCCTATAGGACGTCCATTCGCACGTCAACGGGGGCAACACCCTACTCCTTGGTGTATGGTACCGAAGCAGTACTCCCAATCGAGGTAGAGATCCCGTCTCTCCGGGTCTTAAACGAAGTAAAATTGGAAGAAGCCGAATGGGTACAGGCCAGACTCGACCAGCTAAATCTCATTGACGAAAAAAGACTAAAGGCCATTTGTCATGGTCAGATGTACCAAAAGCGGATGATGCAGGCATACAACAAAAAGGTGCGCCCAAGAGAATTCAAAGAAGGGGATCTAGTGCTCAAGAAAATCCTCCCGATCCAGAAAGATGCTCGAGGAAAGTGGATGCCCAACTGGGAAGGACCGTACGTTGTAAAAAAGGCCTTCTCAGGAAGAGCCCTGATCCTAATAGAAATGGATGGAGACGAGCTGAAAAATCCCATAAATTCTGATGTCGTTAAGAAATACTATCTTTGAAAAAAAAAGGGAAAAAAGAAAAGAAAAAAAAAGAAAAAGAGAAAATAATAAAAAAGAGAACAAAAATGGAGAGCTCAGAGCGAAAACCCGAAACCGGGCGTCTTGAAGCAAAGGGAGGACCCGGGTTGAAAACCCGTAAAGGGCGGCTCGGGTAAATTGAAAAGTTGAATATTCGAAGAGAAGGGTATCTCCATGAACATGAAGAGGAGGCTTCAAGCAAAAAATTCTACACCGGTTGACAGGATCATGTATCATTCATATCGAAGATAATGAGGGATCTTGTATTTCATACTTAACTTTTCTTCTTTCTCATGTATGTCATGCCTTTTTTAAGATATCCTAAGCCCTTAATCGTAATAAAACCATGTTTTTGAACATCCATTCCATGCCTTCTTGTTAATTTCAGTCAAATAAGTTAACAAAGGCTTATAGTGAAACAAGAGATTTCGGAGCATTACTGTGATTTAACCTTAAAAATGCAGGTGATCAAAGAAAACAATGTTAACTCCGCCTTCTAGTTCCCTACATAATGGCTGTTGATAGGGAAGGCGGAAAGCTTCAAACAACCGGATAGGATGACCAATGGCGTACGTCCTGTCTATTCAAGGAAAGCATGCGAGATAACAAGAGAGATCTCTTGGGTGAAAACCCAGAAGGGCACCCCTCAAAAAAAACTTTCTCTAAAGTGAAAACCCGAAAGGGCACTTTAGAATTCCAAGTCGTAAATGGAGAAAAAGAAAGGAATAGTTGAACCTGACAGTGAAGTGGGGTATCGACGCCCGTGAGAAAGGAGAAAGTGAACATCAAGATCGAATAAGGGCCAAAACAAACTCACCAAGATATTGACACCCATGCATCATGAATAGTCAGACATCATTAGGATTAGGAGCATGTCAATTCATTTGTCATAGCATTTTGTTTTTATCTCAGACAGGTATCTGCAGATTCAAAGAGACATCGATGGCCATCGTGTTGTGAATCCCAAATGAGAAGACAATGTTTTTACATACAAAAGGCATATCTTTCCAAGCTCCATAGAGAGGTTCTATATAGGAAGAATCCTCCGCTCCGAGGCTTCAGAAGCTGAAAGTTCTATATAGGAAGGACTGACAGCTCTAGGGTGAAGACTAAAAGTTCTATATCGGAAGGACTCCCAGTCGAAGGAATTCACCCATGACACACAAGATTATATAGGAAATCCTGCTGTGTCGAAAGCGAAGAGTTCTATATAGGAAGGGCTCCGAGCTTCACTGTCTTAGAGTGAAAGGTTCTATATAGGAAGAACCTGTAGCTCTGGGATTTCAGACGCCAAAAAGTTTTATATAGGAAGGACTGACGGCTCCAGGGTTTGAAGACTAGCAGTTCTATATAAGAGGAACTCCCAGTCGGAAGAATCCATCAGCGGCGCAAAAGGTTTTATATAGGAGAAACCAGCGTTGAAGGCGAAGAGTTCTATATAGGAAGGACTCCAAGCTTTACTGTCTCGAAGTGAAAAGTTCTATATAGGAGGGACTCATAACTCGAGGCTTCAGAGCGAAGGGTTCTATATAGGAAGAGCCTGTAGCTCTAAGATCGGAAGGTGACGAAGTTCTATATAGGAAGAACTTACGAGCCTGAAGATTCAGCTGAGGAAAAGTGGAGATGTCCAAAAGAACACGTGTTTCCAAAGCTAAAAATAGGGAAGTCTGATAAAAATGAGTGCTTATGAATCTTTGCTTTGTTTCCCATTCCATGAGAACAAGCAAAGAGGGCAACTGTAATCACTCATTTTTTTATCTGTAAATACATATTAGTGTTGCATGTATACATATTATATTATATGTGCATGAGTGTTATTAGTTTATGTTTGCATGTATATTATAAACTATGTATGTATACGTATTAAATACGGTGTATATGTGTCGCGTATGCATCTACATTTAGTACGAGCGTATTTGTTTTTATGGTTAATTATGTGTATATTTAAATATGTATGTATACTGGTATGTTATAATTAATGTTTGTATAAGTATATACGTATGTATTGTTGTATGTGTATTGCTGTTATAATTATACTATTGGGCTAATATAAAATGAAAATCCAAAAAAAAATATATTAAACCCAAATAAATGAATTACAGTCCAAGTCCAATTACAAATCTAATATTATTACAAGGCCCGGTTGGCCCAAACCCAAACTTATTTAATTCTAATTATTTTGGTGCAGGTGACTATGGGCCGTTGGATCAAGATCTGATCCAACGGCCACGATCCAAGCAAGGAACCAAAATATCTGCCAGCCGCGTGCACATCACGTCTGGACCGTTCGAATGCCACGCGTGCGTGCGGTCCACGCGCGGACTCTTTGATATCCCACGCGTGCGTGAGCCCCACGCGCTCTGACCCCTCGACTGTTGAGCCCCACGTGGCACGATCTGGAGCCGTTTCACCAACCGAGGCTTCATCTGGGCCGTTCATCCTTCAAGCCAGCCCGACCGTTAGATCAGATCTGATCTAACGGCCGAGAACACATCTGGCCAAAGACAGAGCCCACACCGCCACCATGCTGCACCATGCCGATCTTCAACCACCGCGCTCAGAACATGTCAAAACACGGCAAGAAAAGAAATATGTCAGTTAGCAGTCCAGATCTGAAAAAGCAAGTATTATACAACTTGTACCAAAACCAAAGACAAGCATATATATGTACGAAACAAATATTTTGAAAAAGAGAACAGAACAAGTTGTAATCGAACAAGTCAAGTTATAATCGAAAGAAAAAAGTCTAGTGGTAAATACTCGTTTCCTTTCTTATTCTTTGTTGCATGCATACACAAAGGATAGGTAAAAAAAAAAGAGAGTTAAAGGTCTTACCATCGCCGTCTGTGGGTCTCCCCTCACCAGTGACAAGCCTTTTCGGCTTTCCCAAGCTGAACGCGGTGAACTGAAAGGAGTGGGAGACCCCTTTGGTTTCGTTTTGGGTTGAAAAATGGTTTTTTTCGTTTTGTATTTCCTAGATCTAGGGCAAAGAGAGGCTTTTCCTCTGAATCCAACCTTGGATTCGTGTCGAGGGTAAGATGGGGGTTATTTTGGTATGTTTTTTTAGGCTCGCCGACGCCGGTTAGCGGCGGCCGGCGGTGGAGAATACGATGGCCGGCCACCAGATTCTGGGTTTCAGGGGAGATTTGAGAGAAAACGAAGAACAGAGGGTTATTATCAAAACTGAAAAATGAAAGAAATTGCCGAAAATTTGGTTTCGGCCTAAAAGAGGGGTTTTTATAGTTGTTATTATTTTGTGAAATGGGTAAATTACGTAATAAATCCCCCCACGCTTTCAATATTTTCACTTCTGTCTCGCCGCATGGTATATTTACAACTCTGGTCCCCCTTGTATTTCAAAATCTTGCAATCCAGTCCCTAAATTACACCAAATCAGTTTTTAAATGGTAAAATTACCCCTTTAACCATCCCGCATTTTTGAACTTTTCATTTCGGGTCTGCCCCTTGGTCTAATTACAGTTTTGATCCTTTTAGGTTCTGTCTATTTCACATTTTCGTCCTTAAATTACATATTATTGTCCTTTAATTTCTGCCATTGACTTTTATTTTTTTTCATTTCAGTCCTGTTTCCATGTAAATATTCATGTTCGTATTATGATCGTATATGTTAATGTAGTCTTTTGTCTTATTTTATATCCCTCGTATATGCCATGTATTTTATGTTTACATGTATATGTGTATTAAGTTTATGATAGTTATGTATCTTTTTATCCGGTTATTTGTATTAAGCATGTTATGTTCTAGTTGGTTCGTACACGGCATGTTTTGTATTTTTGTATGTACTGTACGTTCTCTTGACCTTTAGGTTACATGTTAGTGTGTCTTCTTTTTATGTATAATATATTGCTCCATATATGTTGAAATATATTTTATTTCTAATACGTATGTCTTCTTGAAATATGTGTTTTTGTCTATACATGTATTTATTCCTACCTTGTTATTGTGGCATGTTAAGTTTGCTTTTATCTAATATTAAGCTTGGTATGTATATGTGTGTTTTAATTACGTATTTTATTTACGTTAGATTAGTATTCTGTTATGTGAATATTTACTGTTTTTAAATTACCTGCTATGTCTTATATTGTTGTCACTAAGATTGCATATGGTATATAAATTGTTAATGTGGTGCCCTTTTATCCGAGCGTAAACGGGGCCAGTATCAGGCGTAGTGATAGTGGTTGGGCGTTTATTCTCGGATAACAGGGCCCTTAAAATTTATTCGCAATTATGACCGAATTTTAAAATAATCGTCACTTTAATCCGAAAAATCTAATATTAATAAAGCGGTAATTATTAAAGTACCAATTTTGGGCGGTGTGGGGGTGCTAATCCTTCCCCATCCGTAACCGACTCCCGAACCCAATAATTTTTTAAATCTCTGGTTTTATGGTGTCCGGCCTACCTAAGTGGCCGGTGGTGACTCCATTTTTCTTAAAATGTGCTTTTTTTAAAAAACCCCACAGAATAAATATTTTATATCCAAAAGAATCACAAACACCTTTCAAACCCTTCGAAAACACTCGTTTTTATTTAGCGATAAGAAAAAATGGACATCGCTACAGTAAGCAATGGATACGCAGATTCCCCTGTACACCACCACACATATCGAAAATAGGCCATAGCCTTGAGCCGTAGCTCCGGATAGTCCCTTACACAATCCATCCTTATTTCACCATACATATAGGTCGTAGCCCCGGACCGTAGTCCAATGCCTTACTTGGTGAGCTCGAATAACCCTATGGCATGCCAATTGTATCCAATGTCCACAATGACCAAGTTCACATATCATCATCAAACTTGTCATTGTCCCTGTAAGCCATACCACATCAAATCATAAGTTGAGCCTTAACTTCAAATTCATATCATAGCATAACCATATCATATCAGATAACATATCATATCATAATCACAACATGTCGGATATCACGCATATACTCATAGACATATCAAAGTAATGTAAGGACTTACCATGCTTACCAATAGCATCCACACATATGCTTGCTCTACTTGAGCCCTTAATCAAATGCAAACGTAATCACAAAGAAAATACAACGGGATGGCACCTAGACAATCCTTTGACACAACTACACTCACCTAGTGCTTAGAAGCTTTTAGGACTCCCAAATTTCGATTCCTTTACTCTTAGGCTTAGTTGAAGATGAAGGATTGTTTCCTTCCAAATTTCGAGCTAGGAAGAAACACAAGGAATAATTATAATCACTATAATAATATAGTACTCATTTCAAGATTGGCTTAGAATTTTGATTTAAAATTAAACTCCAATTATCCATGGAATTTAACAATTAATTGAGGGTTTTTACTTACCCGATCAACAGCTATGTAATGATACCTTTGAATTAAGCAAAGCTTGGACTTAAGAGACTTAATAGGAGAGGTGTGTGCTTGAGCTTAGGTTGAAGACAACAATGGTGGTGCTTGCTTGTTGGATGGCAAAGGGTGGGTTTAGCTTTCGGAAGATTCAAACGGGGAAGAAAACTTCTTATTTTAAGGGATTAAATCCTTTTATCAATACCCCACCTCCACATGAACCAATAGGAAGCTTTCCTATTAACAAGGAAAAGATTAAACAATTGTTTCCCATATTTTCATGTCTTTTATTTTTTTTAAGGTAATTAATAACCATCCATCATTCAATCTGATGGATTTCACGTGGAAGGGACAAGAAAAGAGGTGACAAAGCACCTTACTTTTTATTTCCTTCAATTTGGACCTTAAAACATATTTTTACAGAATGACGTAACGATACCCTATAAAGCCGTATCGATACGCCTAAGCTAAACATGTAAGTTCGTTATGGCAGTTAGGTCGTACTAATATAGGTCTTGCTGTATCAAAATACCTTAGTTCAAATTGTATCAATACTGATCCAGCCGTACTGATACGCCTAGGCTAAAATAGGTAAGTTAGTTATGGCCGTTAGACCGTATCGATACGCTTGACTTATTTTTAGCATTTCAGCTTTGAATTTCTTACAAAAAGGTCCATAGATCAATTTAATGCCCCACAACTTTCATTGATTACAAAATTGGGTACAAGGATCATGAAATTACACGTTCGGGTATATCCGATACAGAATTTCTGATCACCGGAGCCTTATTCCATCTAGGCCAGTTAATGAGATATGACAACTCTCTCCCCTTACAAAAATTTATCCTCGAATTTTTACTCTAGTTGAACAGATGGGGGTACTGTTTCTGCATCGTCTCTTCTGGTTCCCATGTTGCTTCTTCAACCAAATCACTTCTCCAAAGGGCATAGACTTATTACGAAGTCTTTTAACTTCTCGTGCGAGGATCTGTACAGGTTCCCCCTCGTAAGTCAGATTAGACTGAATCTCTACAGACTTTGGCTCGATCACATGAGAAAGGGTCTGATCGATACTTCCATAGCATAGACACGTGGAAGACATTATGAATTCGACTTAACTCTTTGGGAAGAGCTAATCGGTAAAAAACATGTCTAACTTTCTCGATCACCTCGAACGGTCTAATAAAATGAGGACTCAGTTTCCCCTTTTTGCCAAAATGAAAGATCTTCTTCCAAAGAGATACTTTAAGGAAGTCTTTCTCGCCAACCTCATACTGAATATCTCTTCTTTTTATATCAGCATAAGCTTTCTATCGTTCAAATCTAGCTTTGAGCCAATCTCGGATAATGGTCACCCTTTCTTCGGTCTCCCAAAGTAAGTCAGGGCGTAACACTTTGCCTTCACCAAGCTAGGACCAACAGAGAGGGGTTCTACATCTCCTCCCATAAAGGGCTTCTTAGGGAGCCATTTGAATCGAGGCTTGGTAGCAATTATTGTAAGCAAATTCCACCAAATGCAGGGATTTCTCCCACGTATTCCCGAAGTCAACAACACATTCTCGGAACATATCTTCTAGAATTTGAATAATCCTTTCGGATTGACCATCGGTCTAAGGATGGAAAGTAGTGCTTAGGTGCACTCGGGTTCCCAAAGCCTCTTATAGGGTCCTCCAAAACCGAGATGCAAAGAGTAGGTCACAATCATAAATAATGGACATAGAAACTCTGTGTAAACGGATGACTTCTCGAATGTATAACTCAGCAAGCTTAGGCAAATCGAAGTCTATTCTCACCAGAATGAAATGAGCAGATTTGGTGAATCAATCCACTATGGCCCAAATAGCATCATTCCTCTTCGGTGTCACCGGTAAACCACTTACGAAGTCTATCGTAATACGTTCCCATTTCTATTGTGGAAGTTCAGTAGGTTGCAAAAGACCAGTAGGCACCTTGTGCTCGGCTTTCACCCGTTGGCAAGTCAAGCACCTAGCTACAAAGTCTGCGATTTCCCTTTTTCATGTTAGACCATCAATACAACTCTTTTAGATTCTTATACATCTTGATAGCTCCAGGATGGATAGAAAATGGGCTAGAATGAGCTTCTTCAGATTTTGATCCCAAATTCCATTATCATCGATGACACAGATACGGTTCTGAAAACACAACAGACCATTAGAATTCATAGCAAAATCAGGATCTGGCCTATCATTTATCTTTTCAATAAGAGTTCGCAACTCTTCATAAGACTCTTGGAGGGCTTTAATTCGAGAAACAATAGTTGAATGAATGCTCAATTCAGCTAACAACTTGCCATACTTTTTGAGTCAGAAGTGAGCATTTAAACATCTCGAAGAGGGAGTAGGTTTTCGACTAAGAGCATCAGCCACAACAATGACTTTACCGGGATGATAATCAATAATCAAGTCGTAGTCTTTCAAAAACTCCATCCACCGACGTTGATGGAGATTCAACTATTTCTGGGTCAGAAGATATTTTAGACTTTTGTGATCTGTGTACAAATAACACTTCTCACTGTAAAGGTAGTGCCTCCAAATCTTCAAGGCAAACACAACGGCGACCAACTCCAAATCATGTGTCGGATAGTTTAGCTCGTGTGGTTTGAGCTGACGTGAGGCATAGGCAATGACCTTTCCTTCTTGCATAAGTACACAGCCTAATCCCAAGTGGGATGCATCACTGTATACGGTGAAGTCCTTGTCTGACTCGAGTTGCACCAAGATAGGGGCATGGGTTAGGACTTGTTTAAGCTGATCAAAACTTCTTTGTTGCTCGGCTGTTCATACAAAAGGGGTTTCCTTACGGAGAAGCTTCATCATGGGTGCAACAATCATCATGAATCCCTTAACGAATCTATGATAGTATCCTGTAAGGCCTAGAAAGTTACGAACTTCTCCAATATTCTTTGGAGGAATCCAATCAATGATTGGTTGAATCTTCCCTGGGTCAACTTGAATTCCCACAAAAGAGATCACATGTCCCAGAAAAGATACTTCAGATAGCCAAAACTCACATTTGCTAAACTTAGCGTATAGCTATTTCTCCCAGAGAGATTGTAGTACAATCCAGAGATATTGTCATGAGTGGCTGTCTTTGGAGTAGATCAAGATGTCATCTATAAACACAACCACAAATCCATCTAGGTAGGGTTAGAATACATGGTTCATCAAGTCCATTAAGGCTGTAAGTGCGTTAGTAAGCCTAAAAGGCATTACCAAGAACTCATAGTGGCCGTATCTAGTTCGAAAAGAAGTCTTTGGAAAGTTATACTCCTTCACCTGCATTTGATAGTATCTGAATCGTAAATTTATCTTAGAAAAGACAGAAACACCTTTCAATTGATTAAAAAGGTCATTGATCCTAGGTAACAGATACTTATTCTTGATTGATACTCTATTCAATTGACGGTAGTCAATGTACAGACGCATCGACCCATCTTTCTTTTTAACAAACAAAATCGGTGTTTCCTAGGGTGAGGAACTTAGTCGAATGAATCCCTTATCCAAAAGATATTGGATTTGGACTTTTAACTCACTGGATCCATTCGTTATGGATTGATAGAGATGGGTGTGGTCCTCGGTTGCACTTCAATTCCAAATTCCACTTCTCGGGTCGAAGGAAGTCTTGGAAGTTCATCGGGAAACACATCAAGAAATTTTTTCACTATCGGCACATTCTCGAACTTTGGATCCTTTTTGGATTTTATAGCATACAAAGTAGCCTTACTAGGCTCGAATTCGGTTTCATCAAGGTTATGCTTTCTTTGCCAAGTCCACAGAGGTAGAGCTTTTTCTTCGAATAATCTACCCAGGCTTGATACTTAGATAGCCAATCAAGACCTAGGATGAGATCGAACTCATCGAAAGGTAAGGCCATCAAATTAGCCAGAAAAGGGATCCCTTGGATCCTCAAAGGAAAGCTTTACAGATCCATCGAATAACCACACTATCTTCTAGTGGGTTAGAGACAACAATCTCAGATGTAACTGGTTCAGATTCTAGAGCATACTTTTCAATCAACGGTTCACTAATGAAAGAATGCGTGGAGCCTGGATCTACCAAAGCATAAACAAGTTTGGTACATAATTCCACCATACCTGACATCAAGATCATATTCTCGTTCTCAGCCTCGAACGTGGTACATCTGAGCTGATGTCTAAGGATCACATCCAACTAAAGGAGCGTTAGTGTTGTGAGGTCTCCCCGCTGATCCAGACTGTACATACTTTGTTCATTTTCCCTTGTTCGGACTATTCTGAAAAGCCACTGTGGTAGGAGCGTTTGGATTTTGTGAACACTATCTGATGAAGTGACCAGACTCACCACAGAAGTAACAGGATCCAGACTGTCTGCGACACTGCCCAGGGTGCCTCTTCTGATAAAATTTACACAAAGAAAGCTGTGAACCTCTTCTGGAACAACATGCACTATCAACTGAAGCTGTATGAGCAACATATGTCTTTAGAGATTGGGAATGTGGCACTTATCCCGATCTTGGTAGCTGTTGAAAGGTGGTAGACTTCTAGCCCCGCTATCTTCCCTTCTTCTGAGGCATATAAGGCTTGGAATCATCTCGAAACCTCTTATCAGATTGGGCTTGGTTCCCCTTTCTTCTTTCACAAGCCTTTTGGGAGGCTTCAGTGGCAATGGCTCGATTGACCAAGGTCTGGAAATCCCCTATCTCCAAAGCAGTAAAAAGAAGACGTAGTTCATCGCGGAGGCCGTCAATGAACATTTTAAATTTCTCATTTTCCGTGCGTATGATCTCAGTACCTTACCTCGCATACTTGCATAAATTGTGGATATACTACTCTACCGGTCTTTCTAATTGTCTCAAATAGAGGAACTTCTTGCGTTTTTCGGCAATGTAGTGCTCACTGATGTATTTCTTGCAAAACTTATGAAGGAAGAAGTCCCACCTAACTTTATGCTCGGGTACCGTGAGCGTCACTGTAACACCCATTTCTCGGCCTAGTAGAGAACTCAGTGAAAAGTGTTACCGAAAAACATATAAGAGAATTGGGAGCTTTATCAGAGTACAAAAACTTATTCGGATCATTTATTAATCTCTTTTAAGGCTTAACAGAATCATCTTATTAAGACTTACACAAATCGAGATCGATTTTACCCATTTTTGAACTTATGGACTAAATCATAATTTTTACAAATTAAAGGTCCTTATTGGAATTTCTTTTTACTAGACTATAATTAAACCTATCAATTATTAACCCGTGAAGTTTCATTGCTAACAAAGATCATTTACCCATCCAATTAGGTTGTACAAGTTTTAGTGATCATTTTACAAACTTCTTAAAACTGGTTTCTATGTCTTTTAACAGAATTAACTAAACTCGCACTAATACCCTTGGTGCCGTATTGGTACGCTAAGCTAAATTTTCATTTCCCATATTTGAAATAACATGCTGGTATCGATACACATATCCATGTATCGATACCCGCTGACTAGGGTTGATTGTTTCGGTACGGCCTAGGGCCGTATCGATACCATTTATTTTTCAGACCTTACTGCCCAAATTCGTATCGATACACCTCATTGCGTATCGATACACCCTATTTTTCTTGGCCTATTTATGCAAGACCGTATCGATACACCATTGCCCGTACCGATACGTCTGCCTATAATGACAATTTTTTATGGTTTTATTCAAATTAACGTACCATTTGTTGTCCAAACATTACCAAATTTTACCAGTAAGTTTAGAATCCATATTTTTAATAGCATGCAAAATATTAAGGTGTTTTGGATCCATTTACCTAGTTTTTACCTTTTAGCACATTTAAGCTCTTTTAACTAGTTTAACCAATTCACAAACATTCCATATTAGCCATTAGACATTTGGTCACCACTAGGCTATTACACACCCATCAAAAGGCACATATATAACATGTTTAGACCATATGCCACCTTACTAGGAGTTCGAGGCAAAAGATAAGCATACATATGATTTGTAGGAGTGACTTGCAATTGCAACACACGATCAAAGGTTGAAATCCTCTAGGATCCTGAAATACATGAGACATGCGAATGTTAAGCTTACTTAGCCTAGTGAGGTAGTCATAACAAATGCAAATATTTGACGAGTAATATGAACATCATTGTAACATGCTTGAATGACACATTTAGTGCACAAATCATACTTGTATCTCATTCTTAAGTCAAATAACACATTTCCATATACAAAATACATATCATAATCACATATCAATTCATTGGACATGGTAACCAATGGATACGTGGATTCCCTGTACACCACACATATCAAAAATAGGTCGTAGCCTTGAGTCGTAGCTCCGGATAATGTCCCTTACATAATCTATCCTTTTCTCCCCCACATATAGGAAGTAGCCCCGAACCGTAGTCCAATCCCTTACTTCGTGAGCTCGAATAACCCTATGACATGCCAATTGTATCCAATGTTCACAAATGTCCAAGTTCACTTATCATAACAAATCTTACCTTTGGTGCCCTTAGGCCATAACACAATGGAAACATAATTAAGCCTTAGCTCCACGTATCATAGCATAATCATATATCGGATAACATATCATAATCATAACATATCAGACATCACACATATACTTATAAACATGTCCAAGTAATGTAAGGACTTACCATGCTTACCATTAGCATCCATACAAGCTTGCTCTGCTTGAGCCCTTAAACAAAAATACAAATTATAATGCTAAATGAATGCAACGGGATGGCTCCTTGCCTATCCCTTAACATGACTACACTCACCTTGATTTCGAAGCTTTCAAGGATCGTGAATTTTGATTCTTTTGCTTCTAGACTTGGTTAAAGATGACATATTGTTTCCTTCCAATTTTTGAGCTAGGAAGAAACACAAGGAATTATTATAATTACTATAACGATATAGTACTCATTTCAAGATTGGGCTTAGAATTTCGATTTGAAATTAAACTCCAATTATCCATGGAATTCAACAATTGAGTGAGGGCTTTCACTTACCCAATCGATAGCTATGGAATGATACCTTTGAATCAAAGAAAGCTTGGAAGTAAGAGACTTAATAGGAGAGGTGTGTGCTTGATCTTACGTTGAAGACAACAATGGTGGTGCTTGCTTGTTGGATGGCAAAGGGTGAGTTTAGCTTTTGCAGGGTTCAAACGGGGAAGAAATCTTCATATTTTAAGGGATTAAACCATTTTATCAATGCCCCACCTCCACCTGAACCAATAGGAAGTTTTCCTATTAGCTAGGGAAAGATTAAACAAATAATTCCCATATTTTCATGCCTTTTTCATTTTTAAAGCAATTGATAACCATCCATCATTCAATCTGATGGATTTCACGTGGAGGGGACAACCAAGGAGGTGACTAAGCACCTTACTTTTCATTTCCTTCAATTGGGTTGGGGCCTTAAAATAGATTTTTACAGAGGGACGTATCAATACCATATATAGCCGTATCGATACGCCTAAGCTAAACAAGTAAGTTCGTTATGGCAGTTAGGTCGTACCGATACATGTATTATTGTATCGAAATGCCTAGTTCAAAACTGTATCGATACCGGTCCAACCGTATCGGTACGCCTAGGCTAAAACAGGTAAGTTAGTTATGGCCGTGAATGGATCATTCATTTCCGATATTTATTCGGGACGACAATAAGATTACACACTTGATGGCAAAGCTTGTGATGGCCGAGGATTTTGACGTGCATTGGTTTGCTACACCACCTCCAGAGGCTATACATCTGCTACATGAGGATGTGGCATGTTAATTTGGTTTAGTGCATGTTCTATTTTATAGAGGTTATCTCGTAAGTTTTTTGCAATTATTATCATGTATTTTTTTGGCTAATAGGAGAGTTTTTAATGAGGCACATGATACTAATCTATTATTCATAAGAAAAAAAAGGAAAAACTCATTAAGTGGCACATTATATATAGAAGTATCAAATCTATAATATAATTTGGAAAAATATTTTATGCATTAGCAATGGAAAAACGAGCACCTAATTTTTAGGGTTTAAAGGTTAGAGTTTAGAGTTTAAGGTTTGTAATTAGGGTTTAGGGTTTAAAAATAGGTATTTTTGTTTAAAATTTAGGGTTTAGAAATTAAGAGGGCATATGACAGACCTTAAACCCTCTTTGTGAAAAAAAACGCGGTGCATTAAATAATTACCCATATAATAGTTGATAAATTTAAATATCAAATCTTTCAAAAAAAATAAATATCGAATTGTATATTAAGTTTTTAAAAATTTAACGCAATTGTATTATTGGGTTATTTTATTTAGGCATAAATATATATATTTGGTACCTAAACTAGACATCTTCTCTCAAGTTGGTACTTAAAAAATTTTACTCCTAAATTGGTACCTAAAGAATTTTTACTCACAAATTGGTACTTAAACTGGGCATTTTCTGTCACATCCCGAAAACCGGCCTAGTCGAAATAAGGCTTCGGTGATCGAAAATTCTGTATCGGATATACCCAAAAGTGTAATTTCATGATCCTTGTACCCAATTTTGTAATTAATGAAAGTTGTGGTGCATTAAATTGATCTATGGACCTTTTTGTAAGAAATTCAAAGCTGAAATGCTGAAAATAAGTCAAGTGTATCAATACGGTGAGACTAGTATCGATATGGTCTAACGGCCATAACTAACTTACCTATTTTAGCCTAGGCGTATCGGTACGGCTGGACCGGTATCGATACAGTTTGAACTAAGGCATTTCAATACAGTAATATCTGTATCGGTACGGCCTAACTGCCATAACAAACTTACCTATTTAGTTTAGGCGTATCGATACGACTTCATAGGGTATCGATACGTCCCTCTGTAAAAATCTGTTTTAAGGCCCCAACCCAATTGAAGGAAATGAAAAGTAAAGTGCTTAGTCACTTCATTGCTTGTCCTTTCCACGTGAAATTCATCAGATTGAATGATGGACAGTTATCAATTGCCTTAAAAAAATAAAAGGCATAAAAAGATGAGAAACAATTGTTTAATCTTTCCCTTGTTAATAAGAAAGCTTCCTATTGGTTCATGTGGAGGTGAAGCATTGATAAAAGGGTTTAATCCCTTAAAATAGAAAGTTTTTTTCTCCGTTTGAATCTTCTAAAAGCTAAACCTACTCTTTGCCATCCAACAAGCAAGCACCACTATTGTTGTCTTCAACCTAAGCTCAAGCACACACCTCTCCTATTAAGTCTCTTAAGTCCAAGTTTTCCTTAATTCAAAGGTATCATTCCATAACTATCGATCGGGTAAGTAAAAGCCCTCAACATCAGCATCCTTTACCACTCGGTCAATTAAAAGTACTTTTAATTTAGCAAATAAGTTTTTCAAACCAAAAGCTTAAGAACAAGGTAGTAGAGGAGCATAGTTTTTCAAAACGCATTTGTAAGAGGTGATACCTAAATGGGAGAGTTTGAAAAAGTGGGAAATGAAGGATTTGATGATGGGGTTTCATTTTAAATAATCCTCATTAGTTGCGGAAATTTCCATTTTCTCTGCTGTAAAATTGAATTCTGCATCACCATTTTGGCGTTGCTCTAAACGTAAGCAAATAAATGGTGAATGGAAGCAGTTCTGAGATTTTGACACTATTTGTATCTTACTCTTACCTTGCATCTTTACTGTTTGTAACATAAAGAAGATCATTTTTCCGATGTAAACAGCTAAAGCCTTGGTTTCTTGTACAAGTTAATGGGAATTTATATTGGCATTAACATTCATGAAACATGGTACACTAGGCTGCGTCCTACTAAAACTTTAAAGTTTAAGATATATAAATAAAAAAGGGAGAGGTCAACATGTGGAGTTTGGGACGAGAGATAGGGCACCAAATTCCATAATTCCTGCGAGCAGAGAGACAAGCGTGTTTTGAAGGACTGAGGGGATTTTTTCCTGAAGTTAAAGGTTAGAGGTGACAAAAGCAAGCATCCCAAAGTGGAGGGCTCTGAAAAGTTCCACATTTCACATGGGACATGCACATGCTATTTGCTAATGCTGAAAATATAATGCACATCTCGGATGTGTCTTAGTCCTCCCAAAATTCCCATTTCCTTCCAGGGTCTCTCAAGGCAGATCGTCTTCTCCATACTTTTTTAACTTCAGATAGTTCTCAGGATAATCACGTTTGCTAAGAAATAAAGACAATGCAATTTCATTTTAATCTAGTCCTTCAGGAATTTATACATATAATTTGTAAAGATTAGGCGCTAATTTTGGCTCTACCTGGTTCAAGAGATAAAAAGACATCAAAACATCAAAAAAGACGTGTTCCTTATGAAATCTAGCACTTACCAGCAAACACTGAAATTGATAGCATAGCAAAGTTTCCTACATGATGCATGCACGTCCAAGAAATAACAAAGTAAACGGCTTATAATATCACATTCTGCAACAAAAGTAGTTCAGTTTTCATATGAAAATTGCCAAGATTAATCATAATCCATTTTTTACTCCCATAGCTATCAACACCAGAATATAAGAATGTCGACGCCATCCTAAAATCACAGCCTTGTTTATTAGGTGGATTGCTGAAAGCACCTCAACCATAGTAGATGGAGATCTGAGGAATGTCGATGTCATTATCGTCGTCATCCTCACATGCAACCACCACATCCAAGTGCGATCGGTAGGGAGGCAATTCTGCCTTAGCAATTTCCCGAGCCACATCTACCACATTCTTATCCAATCTTTCCTTGTGTCTTGGGAACATGCTGTTGAAGAGCAGGCAACTGCCATATGATATGCTGTAAGCATTCAAGCCCTTGTCCTTGAGCCACTGGAGGAGTCCCCTCAGAGTGGGATTACCTCTCAAGATCCACCTGTCCCACACAGTCCAGCTCATGTCCCTGTGGTTAATGACCTTGGGCGGAACTGGCTCAGCCATAGAGAACAAAGGCAGTGCTAGGTTTGCAAATGTATTTCTATAGTCCTCTACTTTATGTGTTCCATCTAGAACCTTGTACAGCTCAAGGCAAACGAGGCCAGTAGCCATAGCTGTGGACGTGGCAATTGCTGGTATGATTCTTCCAGCAATAAACTTTGCTTTTAGCTTATCCACCTCGGGAATGCTATAGTTCCTTGCCCTCATGTTGGCAAGCCCAGCTATAAGATCCATGTGATAGTTTGTATCATCATCCTGCAATTCATGGAATAACATTAGCATCCATCACAAGTTGATTAAAATAAATACATACTCGGAAAAAGAAATAAAACCTCAAAGCTAGTTTATTAAACTAGTCATAGCAATTTTCCACCTGTCACCACCAGAAAAGAAGCCTAACACTAAAAACTGACAGTTTTGGCCAATAGCCGACATAATAGCTACAAAGAGTATCTAGAGATTAAAATACATATATAATCAATAAGGATGGCACAAAAAGAAAGGATTACAAAGTACCAAAGTTCAAACCTTTTCAAATTGAATCGGTTTCATCCTGAATCCTGGTGGCAGATTGTTTCTGCAACGCTCTAGCTTAAAGAGTAACTCATTAATAACGGCTGCATCATCAGTAGAGACGGTGGAAATACTAGTAGCCTTCTCATCTGTCTCAATTTTAACACCTTCCTTTGGCTGAAAATCTGGGACTATTACCTTCTTAACGGCCTCGGACAACATCTTAGGATTCTTGACCCAATCAGGGATTGGGATACCAAATGTTTCAGCTCTAAGTATAGATGCTGCCATAATGAAGTTAAGATGGCTAGGATCAGCAGCTGAAAACTGAAGTGGATGTGGGAATCGCTTTGGAGCAGACCAGAACGGAGCCCCAGTACTGGTTGCAGCATCCTCAGGAAATGTAAATGTTAACTGCTTCACCCGGTTAGCAAAATAGTCTTCAAATCTAAGTACAGAAGTAGCATAATGTCAATAAAAAAAATCTATAAGAAACTGATGCAAACAGAATTTTCCTCAATCATCTAGAGTACTACCTTAGGCGAGCCCAGGTGACACAATCTTGGAATGTCTCACATTTTTCCCTCTCAAGGCACTCAAGGATGCGCTCTAAGTTATCCTTCGCTTGAGCATCACCAGCATTTCTCATTGATGCAGCATATTCAGATGGATTGGAAAGATAAGCATTTACTTCGGCAGGAGTTTTCTCAAGCAAGCCCTCGAACTCAGATCGAGCCCAAGTCAAGCAGTGGTCAATGTTGTGTGGAAATGAGTGCACCGTGCACATGGGTGCCTGTTTCTCAGGCGGATCTCTAGAGGCTCCGTAGTTCTCAGTCAGATGAGGAATCACCATCTGGGTGTTGCATTTAGCACCAAGAGTTCCTGACTCAAGAAGTGGTTTCTGGAAATATAAGCACCTCTGATCAACATACAGCCTAGCATTGACATTATCTAATGCATTGATGACCACTGTTAAGTTCTCCCAAAAATCATCATTAAACACAGACTCAGTTTCAGGACCCACACGATTTTGCAAAGCTTCAATTTTAAGCTGAGGATTTATAGAAGCAGCAGCCGAAGCAGCAACAGTAGATTTAGCCTGCCCAATGTTCCAATCACGGAACAAAAACTGCCTGCTGAGGTTGCTCTTTTCAATTACATCATCATCTGTGATTGTAAGTTTTCCCCGACTACCACATGAAACGCCCATCAATGCCACATTTTTCAGGAACTCACAGCCTAGAGCCCCAGATCCAACTATAAACACTTTCGCATCCTCCAGCTTCTTCTGAAGTTTGGAGCCAAATACCGATATCTGTGCATCATAACGACTATTCAATGGTTTAAAATCACTCAGCTCCAAGGGTTCAGCAGGAAGAGACTCCACTGTGTCAAAATAGAAGAACTGTTGAAAACAAATGACTGGTTAATTTTCCACTAAAAATCAAGATGAAAAGCACTTGGTACCATATATCAGCTGTGAAAGTATTGCGCTAAAATAAGTAGCAAAAAAATGCCCACATTAAGGCCAGGAAAGAGTAGAGCTGTAAAGGTCCAAAGACACTCTATTTAACAAAGTCTCTAATTCTTACAAAAATAGAACTGCCTAGTTTGACAGATTAATTTAATTAAGTGCTTAAAAGATCAAACAGGGTTCAATTTGTCATTAATAGGAATATAGTCCCAAGAGCCTAATTAGAACGTGTTAAGCATCTAAGATTGGCATCCATACACGCATGCGTAGACAGATGACATCTAATATACACATTCAACAATGAGAAAAACATATTGAAGAGAGTAGTTCCAGCTAACCTGAAAAAGGGGATGAAATTTTCCAGAGCATGCTTTGACTACCTCTTGTCCTACAATGCCTCCAAACATGGCAGCCATGGGATTCAGTACTGCCCTGGCACCAAAGGCAAAGTGTCTGAGAAGTTTTGGGTTGATGTCTTCCACCTTACCCTCTCCAAGGCATTCATTGATGTTAGCAGCAATAGTTGTAAGTTTCTGAGCATCCTCTTCCGATCCAGCAACAGGGAAGCGGCCAACTTCACAGATAAACCTATCCAGTGCTTGGAATGCAATGTGCAGGAGAGGTGGGCGGTCAAACTTTGAGAAGTCACTCAGAAGAAAATCACCAGGATCTTTAAGAGCTTCCTTCAATGGCTTAAAGTTCAACACCTTCGGTTGTTTCACCTGAGTGACGATGCCACCTTTTACATATGTGCCAAAATTTGTGGTGTCCTCCTCAAGAGTAAATGAGTATGGCCTTGCACTTTTAATCTTCCGTGGTTTTCCATCATTGAGTTCTGTCATCCCCTGAATTTCAGAGAACACAACAAGATCCCCATCCACAAACTCAAGCCTTTCATCATCAACACATGATACTAGGGCAGGGTTGTCATTGCTGATGGATGCAATTATGCCCGTGTGTGGTTCCTCTCCATCAACATCAAAAACAGTAAACTCGGAACCAAAGTCACAAAAGACGGTACCAAAAAGGCCTCTTACTTCAGTCTTGATAAAGGAAATTGGAGGCTGATGGTTATGGCAGTAGTCATTATACTCGAGAGCTTTTTCGAGAGTTATATCAGTGAAAACAACAGCCTGCACGAGTTAGAAAATAACCAACTGAACAAAGAATGACATACACAAAGAAATATTACAAGAGAGAAAGCAGTGGGAGCCATGAATATTCAATCAGAATCAATGGTTAAATCTTATTTTTCCAAGTGCAGAAATTCCATAGTCTCTGGTCTACAGCAAATCTGGTTGAAGAAACTGTTATCCGATTGCACTTTTATCCCCAAAACTAGAAGTCTAGAATACAATTTTGAACAAGAAAATCACAGGAAGCCTAAACTTAGGCAAAGAACTAGCTAAATCAATGAAATATGAATACAATAATATACCTGGAAATCAGAAAGTTGTTCTTTGGTCAAATTGGTAGTTAAGGTGGAAATGACAACAGCATTGTTTAGCTCCTGCAACTTATGAACCGAAGCAAGTGCTCTATTCTTACCAACATCATTCTCAGAAAAAACAAAACTACTGGACATATCCCACATCTCCACCACTCCCTCATCATGCAAGGTCACAGACTTGACACCAGCAAGAATGAGATTCTTTGCTGCAGAAAGAAAGGACATTGAAGTAAACATTTTAAATCATAAGCTTAATATGAAATTCAAAGCAAATTATGCGTATGATAGCATAGTCCTACACTGCAGATTATAAACTCTACAATTGTTACATGTTTATTCAACACTAAATTTCTGTTCAATCTCTTTATTCATGATTAGATGGACACAGTTAATGCATAAAAATCTACTTGTGTTGTTTGAAACACCACATCTATTGTATAAGATAATAACTCATCTTATAATTGTTTACTACATAAGATAAAGCAAGAAAGACTATATTAACAACAAGAATTGAACATATAGTTGACCAATGGGGATAAAATTAACTCTAAACAGCACCACATAGCACAATCTCAGGGTCACATTCATCATGCAGCACAGGAGCACTTTGTCAAAAAGGATAACAAGAAATAAAAAAATCAACAAAGCAGAGCCAAATGATATTTAGAAGCCAAGGAAAAGACGAGAAAAACAAGAAAAGAAAAGAAGGAAAAAGATCAAAATACCAATTTCAGCACCGAGGCCCTGCATGCCCGAGATGAGGATATTTGAGGCAAAAAGGCGGCGCATTGTCTCGCGGCCATACACGGCAAGCTGCCGACTGTGCAGATCCTCATCTATATCATTTAGATTCGCACCCCCGGGAGCCATGACTGGTGGCTCAATCACGCTAGTGCTACTGTAGTTACTGCTGTTGTCCCCTACGGTTACGGTTTTGTTATTCGCAGTCAAATCAGTGGCATCGGTGGTGGAAATATGATGCTTCTTGATCGGCGGAGTGACAGCGGCGTCGTTTATGTTGTTAGTGCTAATATTATTTTCAGTCTCTCCTTCTACAAGCTTTACTTCACCAGCTCTCTTTCTAGGAAGCATATAGTGCATTAAACTGCCGAAAAAGCCATAAAACCCCAGTAAAACGACCGTCAGTGCCACAAATGTAGACAATTTCATACTATCATCCATGCCAAACATTTCAGATTTATCAAGAAAAAAAAACCCAAGAAAGATGGGTAAATCGAGCCTTTAGTTTTAGCATGATTACTATTCTTTTGTTAAGATTTAAGCATTTAAAAGAGAAAAGAAGTAAAAGGAGAAACGTACCGATTAGGACTCTGATTAAGAGGAAAAGAATCTGAAGGAAAGAACGAAAAAGTGAAAAATCCTTTATATTTAGGTTTGGTTGGGTATGTTTATGGTTCAGGTTTTGTGAGGAAATGAGAATGAAATGCATTGATATAAGGGCATTTAGGGATTTCTAGTAAGAAAGAGAAAAAGAAAGCATCTCTTGCCTAGGGTTTTGGCAGTGTAAGCGACCATTTCTTCTCTCTCCTCATCAATTGAGAAACGACTAATTACAGTAGGATGTAGGCTTACTCGGGCCTCCTAAAATCCAACTATTAATGATTAGGGTTATATTCGGTCGAGTGACTTGAATTTCTTGACTTGAAGAGTTTTATTTTATAATTTAAATTTTATTTAAATTTTTTAGTTAAATTTATAAATTTTGAGTTGAGTTGTTTAAATTTAATTGTAAACATTTATAATGTTGTAGTACTAATTAGTTTCAGTTTAAACAACTGTCTATAATCCTATACAATACATATTTTATTTTTTATTTTTTCATATGTGATATATATATCAGGTAAAATTGAGAGACTCGACTTCGAACTTGAAAACTAATCCACTAATTATTAAATTTTTTGATTTATTCAAATTTTCATTTTATAACTCAAATTTAGTTGAAAATTTTTCGAGTCGAGTCAAGACATGAGATGCCAAGGTGGTTCAATACACTTGTGAGCATTGCGATAGGGAACACCAGTCTAGTAAATGCCCACAGCAACAAGAGTTTGGATGTTACGTGGGGAACTACAACCGCAACAATAATCCCTACTTAAACACCTACAACCTCGGGTGGCGACAACATCTAAATTTCGGATGGGGCAACCAAGGAGGCAACACCTTTAATACATGGGCTAAATAGAATGCTACGTTAGAACCTTCTCGATTTCAACAAAAGACCCAGAAGTAGAATCAGGGAGTTTCGTCTTCTAATTCATTGAAGACTTCTTATCAAAGTTTTACGGACATTGTTAGGTTTATTTTGCAGGATCATTAGGCGAACCTCAAAAACCATGGAGACATGCGAACAACGCATGCCTACATGTTACAGAACAAACAGTCCATTCTACAGAATCACACCGCTTTGCTAAGGTTATTAGAAACACAAGTTGGGCAAATTGCCTAGTGATACTGAAGTCACTAAAATTTTTGGTGTGGAGCAGTGCGATGCTATCACATTGTGTAGTGGTACCCAATTGAATAAAGATGATAAGTTTGGGGGGGACACATTGTTGATTCCACTCCAAGCAAGAAACCAGTCGATGCCCCGACACCTAAATATGTACCACATATGCCCGATACAGAGAAAAATATTGCTACTAATGGCAAGGAAAATAAAGAAAAAGATGATACCGCATCTAGCGCACCACGTGATGAGCCTAGACCCCCGCCACTATTTCCACAATGATTGAAAGCTCAGAAGCAAAATACTCAATTCCAGAAATTTCTAGATATGCTCAAACAATTGCATATTGATGTCCCATTCTTAGAAGCCTTTGATCAAATATCGATCTACGTAAAATTTCTAAAGGAGATCGTGACCAAGAAACAAATGGTGGGTGAGGTTGAAACGATCGTTATAGCAGGCGAATGTGTGGTAGTATTGATCAATTTGTCGCCCAAGATGAAGAATCCCAACAGTTTCACCATCCCATGTTTCATATGACGAAACTATTTTAGCCGTGCTTTATGTGATCTCGGTGCAAGTGTGAACTTAATGCCGAAATTGGTTTTTATGAAACTTGGCATGGGAAAAGCCAAACCTACATCGTTCATTCTCCAATTGGTTGATTGCTCCCAAGTCTAACCCGAAGGAAAGATTGAAGATGTCTTTGTCAAGGTTCATAGGTTCGTCTTCTCGGCAGATTTTATCATTCTTGATTGTAAGGCCAATGAGAATACTCCCATCATTCATGGAGATAATTCCTTGTTATCGGGAGAATAATGATAGATTGTGAAAAAGGGTAAGTTTACTATGAAGATAAATGACCAAAATATCACACTCAATGTCTTCAGCATTGTTAAGTTTGCGGATGACTATGAGGAATGCCAACTTGTGCATAGCAAAGAAGCCTAAGTCGAAGAGAACCTTCAAGAAGTCTGTTGCAGTAATGTACTCGATGTTGCAGAGCAATCAGAATTTGATGAGGCGATGCTAGAGGCACAAGATAAGAGCGATGAGGATGTTAAACAGTCAAATGTTGTGCTACTTAAGCCAGGTCCTTTGAACCTTTGGATTACTTAGAGTTTAAATTTCTTAAGCCATCGTTGGAACATCCACTTGAGTTATATCTAAAACCCATTTCTCTGCAACTCAAGTATGCTTATTTAGGGGAAAATAATATGTTGTCTATGATTATATCTGCTAGCCTTACCTCCAAAATAGGAAAATAGTTTGTTAAATGTATTGACTTAATATAAGAAAGCTATTGGTTGGACTATTGTTGATTTGAAGGGCATAAGCCCTACTATTTGTATGCATGAGATTTTGTTTGCGGATGGCAACAACAACTTAATTGAACTATAGTGGAGACTCAATCTGATCATGAGGAATGTGGTTATAGAGGAGATCATCAAATGGCTCGATGCATGAATCATATATTCTATCTCGGATAATTCATGGGTTAGTCATGTTCAATGAGTACAAAAGAAAAGAGGTATGATCGTAATCAAGAATGATATCGATGAGATCCTTTCTACTAGAACTGTCATAGGATGGAGATTTGTATTGACTACCGAAAGTTGAACATGATCACTTCCTCTTGCCATTTATCGATCAGATGCTAGACAAGATCGCGAGGAAGCCATACTATTACTTCTTAGATGGTTACTCTAAGTACAACTAGATTGCTATAACACCGAAGGACCAAGAGAAGACGGCATTCGCATGTCCCTATGGCATTTATGCCTTTCGACGAATGCCCTTTGGCTTATGCAACGCTCCAAAAACATTTCATTATTGTATGATGATCATTTTTTCAGACATGGTGGATGACTTACTCTTGATCTTTATGGATGACTTTTCAGTCTTTGGAGACTCGTTTGATCAATGCATCGACAATCTTGCCAAGGTGTTGAAAAGATATGAAAAAACTGACATAGTGCCACTTCATGGTTGCCGAGGGCATTGCCTCAGGCCACCGTATTTCAAAGCAATGTATTGAAGTAGACAAAGCCAAGATAGAAGTCATCGAGAAGCTTCCACCTCCATCAAATGTCAAAGTTATTTGATGCTTCCTTGGCCATGTTAGTTTCTATAGAAGATTCAAAAAAGATTTCTTCAAAATCTGAAGTTGTTGTGCTGATTATTGGAGTAGAACCGGGCAATCAAGTTTGATGATCAATTTCGTACAACTTTCGAAAACCTTGAGGAAGGAACTCATTTCTACACTAGTCGTAGTGCCCCTTGATTGGTCACTACCCTTTGAATTGATGTGCGATAATAGTGATTATGTCATCAATGTCGTTCTTAGTCAACATTGGAGTAAGATCTTTCATGTTATATACTATGCTAGCCACACCCTAAATGAAGCACAATTGAACTATACTACCACTGAAAAAGAATTGCTTGTTGTAGTATTTATATTCGATAAGTTTAGGGTATACCTTATAGGAACTAAAGTCATTGTACACCCGATCACTCGCCCATTAAATATTTAGTGACTAAAAAGGATGCTAAACATATACTTATTAGGGGAATATTATTATTTCAAGAATTTCATATTGAGGTACTAGATAGAAAAAGACACTGAAAATCAAGTAGTTGATCACCTCTCTATGCTAGAAAAACACATATGAACATGATAATGATACACTTGATATTAAGGATGAATTCCATGATGAGAATTTATTGAATGTTACAGCTTTGCCTTGGTATGCTGACATTGTTAACTTTCTTGTTAGTGGGATTTTTCCTTGTGATTTTAATAGTTAGAGAAAAAAGAAATTCTAACATGATGTACGTTACTTCTATTGGGACAAGCCATACCTATTCAAACAATGGACTGATTAAATGATACGAAGATGTGTACCTGAGCAATTATCAGTGACGAGGGCAGCCACTTCGACAATAAACTGATTGCTAAGGCATTACGAAGATATGAAGTTCATCATAAGATTGCCTCAATATACCATTCGCAAACCAATGGGCAAGCCGAAGTGTCCAACCGAGAGATCAAGCAAATTCTTGAGAAAGTGGTCAAGCCAAACCGCAAAGACTGGTCCTTAAAACTCGAAGAGGCCTTATGGGCATATCAGACTGCGTTTAAAACACCCTTGGGCATGTCTCCCTATAGACCTGTCTATGTTAAAACATGCCACTTACCGATCGAACTTGAGCACAAAACCTTTTGGGCCATCAAAAAGATCAATATAGACCACCAACTAGCTTGAGAGAGACGACTACTAGAGTTGAATGAGTTGGAAGAGCATCACCTGATGCTTATAAGAATGCCAAGATCTACAAGGAGAAAACCAAGAAGTGGCATGATGTGAAACTGATGCCTCAACATTTTGCTGAGGGCCAACAAGTCATCCTCTATAACTTTCGCCTTAAACTCTTTTCAGGCAAGTTGAGGTCTCGTTGGTCTGGCCCATTTAAGGTGATCAAGTATATCCATATGGTGCTATTGATATCAGAGATTTCAAGAATGATCAATCTTTAAAGTCAGTGGACAAAGACTCAAGGCCTACCATGGAGCACTAGTTTATCATGACAAAATCTTTGTCATGCTACTGGATGTTTAAGCATCTAGTTCAACCCTTTTTTCCTTGTTCGCATTGTTTTTGTTTTTATTTAATTTTTCAATTTTTTCAATTTTTATGCTATAGTTTTGAATTTAGTTTTATTTTATTTCTTTTGGCAGCTATGAAGCAAGTACAAGGAGAAAATTATCCTAAGATCTTGGGAAAAAAGGGACTTTTAACATATATGGTTCTAATATATTTAAGGGAATTTCGGGGTATACAAGCTTAAAAAGGGGAAGAATATTTGTGTAGTTTAGTACACTTTATTACTTTTTCCTAATCATTAATCCTTACCCTCTCTTTCCTACTTTTTCACTTCCCCATATCCCCATGCTGCCACACGTCATTTCCATTTTCCACACTCCACAAACCCCTCGACTTTCCCACTATCACCTACACCCCTCATTAATTGCCACCTTCCCTCCAAAACTAAAACTCCTAAAGCTTTCCATCTTCTCCTACTTTCCCTCTATAACTCATACGTCCCTTTAAACCCTAGAAGTAATAGACAAATTTTTTTAGAACCAAACATTTTTCGCATGTTCTTCTTGACCAAAACCCTAAAAACGCCTTCTTGTCCACTATCTTTCTCCTTTTATCGAGTGTAGGGAAACGCCGGTACAACCTATGGCGCAGCGGAAAAATTATCCGATGAATTCCATCAGTGATCCATGTACTAGGAATGAATCTGGGTGAAAGAGGATGAGATGTTACCTTAATTAAATCTGATAACTGCTGGGACATAGGAGAATCCAATTTCTTCAGCACGATGTCGAATTGTAGTCGTCACAATAACATTCCGACCTCTATGCAGTCCACCCAAATAAAACAAACAATATTTTACTTCTCTAACTGTTAGAGAAGTTTTTAGCAATAGGCATGTCTTTTGGTTGCTAGAATTTATGCCTTTATATAGCATTCAAAAACCTAATCCTACTTAAATTTGATCTTATGAAATATAAAATATATTTAACTGAATATAATTAAATATGTAGAATCTAATTCTACTTCAATTAGGTTTTTTTAGGGATATATATATTTTAATAGTATTTGATAATTGCAATAATTATCTGGTATTAAATATATATAAACGAAATTGTCTATATAATTACAATAATTATAATAATTTTGGTTTTTAGTAAAATCAAATATATATATTTATTTTAACTAATTTCGTGTACAACAAGTTTGCACATATGCTATCTAGTATATATATATATTTGTTTCAACCATAAGGTGTGACCCTTGTAGGTTCATGTAACGTTAGTAGTAATATCTAGAACAATTTTAATATTACAAGCAATGAGTGACATCTAGCAATACATCATTGCTACCTAAATTATAGGAAGTTATGGTTCGACATAACCTCTTCGTGATGAACTCTTTTCATGTATTATATAGTTTTTCCTTATATCTAGATTGGGCACAAGTCGTGGAATAGTCACAGTTGTATAGTACATCTAATATTTCTTGATATCTTTAGTAGACTATTATAAACGAATAACTATGATATCTCATATCAACTTATTCGAGCATGGCCATGCATTTCTAGTTTCACTCAATCAAGTGGCCTATGACTTTAATCATATTATGTAGGAGAGACAAATCCTATCTTGATCAACCATATCACATTACATAGATTGTGACATATCTAATATCAGTCTTTATAGTGTAGTCAGTTACGACACACATTTGACTGTATCAAAACATGTCACTCATAATGTTGAAATAATGATGATCTCAAGTATGAAGATCATACATGTAGCTATCACTATGAGAAATGTTGTGACTGTCACATAATAATTCAAGAAACATGTCATAACATGTCAGTCTAGTATGTCGTACTCTAACACATACTTATGTATTGATTTTGACATCTCCATGTCAATGACAACACTTTTTCATCAATCAACTACATATTAGTCTTAATGCATTATCGTTGTCTATGTCCACAATAATACTCAACTTAGGACATTTAAGAATAACCATATTATTCTAAGGACTTTATTATAATTCAGTTTATTTATATATACGCAGAATAATGACTAAAATAATAATAACAATGGCTTTATATTAATAAACAAGATAAAATTAAGTATATCTTTTACAATCATCTTATATTGGTCTTTGGGCATACTCCAACATGAAAAATATTACCCGTGCCAGTCACAACATCCCTCTGACGTAGCTAAGGATGTTTCTCATTCCTGTAAGGGAGACTAGTCCAATACCACCGTCATCACCATCTAGACCATCTTCCGCCTCGCATACACCATCCTCTTAATCACCGAAGGCGCTAGACCATTTTAGAAATTTTTTCAACAAGGTAACTAAGAAGTGCTATGCTCTCTTCAAGAAAATACAACTCATGCCAAAAGAAGGATTAGAGTTCTCTGACGAGACTCACCTCTATTTCGATGCTGAAATCATCGTCATCATAGCTGCACATGACTGGGAGGATTTTGTTAACCAGCCGGGTTCCATCAACACATCGTGGGTGAGAGAGTTCTACACCCATGTCACGCATCTTCAAGACTAAATGGCGTTTATCCTAACTTCCTTGAATGACGCAGAAAATAAGATCCGTATTAAAGGATTATATATGCTTTAGAGTTTATTAACCATAGCTTTATCGCATATATAAAGACAACTCGTGCAACACTTAAAAGAGAGCTTGATTGTAGGCAACAACCTTTTGTCTTCAACTACCGGAGAACCACCATCCTTGAGGTTAAAATGAGTCTCCATACGATAAGAGCTATCGAGAGAGGCTTGAGGAGTGCAGAGCGCTGCAGCACAATTTGAGGGCTTGAAAGAGAATTCGATGACGCTTGACTTTCCTTCTCTCTTTTTTATTAAACTGCCATGACTTTTATTGTTTTTATTATGGATGATATTTGCTCAGACATGAGCTAAATACTCTTTTTTGGGTTTATTTTTTTAAGATACTATGTTTTAATTATTTGTTCAATGTTATAGCACTCATTCCTTATCTATTATGTTCATTGTTCTTAATGCTTAATTATTGTATGAGTTATTGAGAGAGGCCCTTAATTAATATTTGTGACTTAATATCGAGAGAGTTAAGTTAGACAAATGTGAATAATGGAGCTTAAGTTTAGGATTTCAGCGACTAATAAGGGGAACTTGAATAAATAATGAGTTCTTAGGGTTAACACAGACATGTATTGCCAATTTGCCATAGCATCTTGTTATTAACTTCTAGGTATCAAGAGAGTCTAAGAGTTAATTAGAAAATCATGTCGAGTAGATAAGTGTAACTCAACGCTACAACATTCAGATAATAATTGGCATAATTCTTAGTAAGGGTGTTCATTATCGAGTACCCAGTTTTCTGGTACCCAAAAACTAGGTACCCGGTTCTTCCAGGTAATACATATGCTGGCTTGTGTCCTAGCCTACTTTAGCCAGGTACCCGTGAAATTCGGGTACTCAAAAAATCGAGTAACAGGTACCCGATTCATATTTTTATTTATTTATTTTTAAATTTAAAAGTTTAAAAAATCACATATTAAACACATAAAATTTAAAAGTTCATAATACATAACCCAAACACAAAAAATAGTGATTTGAAGTTAGTTTTAAGATATAAATATTTGGATATATATATATATATAAGTTTATCACCAAAAATACATTAAAAATATTAATCTTGTTTTTCTTTTGAATATTGTATTACCAAATTAATACAAATATTTTTGAAAATTTAAAACTTAAAAGTGCATAATACAAACATAGGAAGAATTCAGAGATATAAATTTAGTTTTAGGTAAAAATATTAAGAAACCTACAATAAAAATATAATTAAAAACTAAAAAATAAATATATTAGAAGTACTGGGTCAGGTCGGGTACCCGGTTACAAAAGAATTTCGCTCAAACCCGGCTCAACTACCTGTAAAAAATCCTGAGTCGGGTACCCGGCCCGGTTGGGTAATTTTTTTTAAAAGAATTACCCATTTTTTTAAGGTTCGGGTCACTAGGTGAATCGGGTCGGGTATTTTTGAACACTCTTAGTTTTGAGGCAATAAACCCTGCATCCATAATCGTTGATGTGTATTGGTCAAATTGGTGCGGCGGATGGAATATGACTAGACCCTTATTGATTTTGGTACGGAGGTGGAATTCGTGTATCCATATACCATGAAATTGATCCAAGGAAACCGTTGAGTATTGATATTGGTTATTGATATGCCATTGATTATTGTGGATATGATGACAATTGATGTCATTCTACATGTTGAGCATGATAACCATGCCATGATGTATCATATGCTTATTGTTAGTTTAGTAGACTTGTTATTGAAGCATGTTAGATTGCACACCATGCTCGTACATTGTTATGGCTACCTCACTTAGACTATATAATTCTAATGCATTCAGCTTCCACATTTCAGGTTAAGAAAGTATTTTAGATCAAGATCGGAGCTAGGAAGTTCTGCAAGTCACCACAAGTTTAGAGTAATGTGTTTTGTCCTTATGAACTCCTAGAATGGTGGCAAAGTAGTTAAACTAGTTGAATCCGACCTTTCGAGTATGTGTATATTGGTTATGTTATGTATAAGTCGTAAAGGCTCTAAATGACACTTTGGTTTTGGCTAAAAGTAGTTAAAATGACATAATTGGCTTAAAAAGGTAAAATCATGGTAAAAGGACTTATATTGACATGAGATTCGACATGTTATTATAATTATAGATTAATAACTTGCTGGTAAAATTTCATGGTATTTGGACAACGTTCAACAAGTTAAATTGAATAAAAACTAGCTAAAATCTGTTATTACAGGACAGGCGTATCGATACACAGAAGGGGGTGTATCGATACGGACTTGGGCAATAAGGTCTGGGAAATAAATGGTATCGATACGGTTCTAGGTGTATCGATATGGGGTTAGTTAATTCTGTTAAAAGACTTAAACTATAGTTTTGAATGCCTTACAGAATGGTCACTAAATATTGTATGGTTTAATTGGAAAGGTAAATGTTATTGGAACAACATGAAAATTTTCAAGCTTATGGTTATTGAATTGAATTTCATTATGGTATAGTTAATTTCAGAAAAAAGACCCCTAAATTACCAGATTTGCATTTTAGTCCCTAAAATTTGTGAAAGTTAGAAATTGATCCTAATTGACTATCCATTGTTTTATATGTGATTATTGAGCTAATATTAACATTGAGTAACATTTGAAAGGTAATATGTTGATCCATTATTTGAAATTTATCGCATTGATCACCGTATCATTCACCGGTAGCACTCTCTAACCTGGTTCTCGACCAGGCCAGGAAAGGGGTGTTATATTTATGGTATCAGAGCTAGAGTTTAGTCAATTCTAGGACTAAACTGAAACCTATTTCATTGTTATTGTGTTACTTTGTCACCTAAGAGTTATTTTATTGTGTATTGTGACTTGTCGGCTAATCCGATCTCTTTATTTATAGATGTCTAACTCTAATCAAGCTCGAATAGATGAGCATATCACTGACTCCTCCACACATGGTAAGGAAGTTAGAAGAAGGGATCCTCTAGTTCCACAGAACCCTCCGGTATGAAATCCTAAGCCTGGGATGCAAGTTGCTCGAGAAGAATGCTATAGGAACATGGCTGGCATGTTCAAAGTGTTAATAACCTCGTTGAAAGCTGAGAAACTCTTACATCACCCAATTTTGTTATCCTGAGTACCCGAGCTCCTATGGATAAGTTACCTCAATACATGGCTTACTCTTTTATCGGGCGAATTAATAATAACCCTGAAATTGCTGAGTATTGGCTAGACAATACTCTACGAATTCTGACTAAACAACTACAGTGTTGTGGTGAACACAAGCTCGAATGTGCACTTTCCTTGTTAGCAGACGAAGCAATGTATAGGTGGGAGACTACAATTCTTACAGTCCCTAAAAAGGCTGTAAGTTGGGAGTTCTTCCTTCATGAATTTCGAAAGAAATATATTAGTGAATATTACCTTGCTAAGAGACGTGATATCTTCATTCACCTAAAGCAAGGAGGGCAACCCGTGGAGCAATACGTTCACAATTTTTGCAAGTATTACCTGTACAGGGCTGAGTATATCAAGGAAGAAGAAGAAAAGTGCAGGATATTCATCAACGGGTTGAACGATGAACTACATCCTATATTCATGGCCTTGTGCATAACTGATTTCCAAAACCTTGTGAATAGGGTCAAAGCTACTGAAAGTGCTCAAAAGACTCAGAGGGCCAGTGGGACAACCAAGTCGCAAAAGAGGCACCGAGATGAATCTTATTTTTCTAAATCTTTCAAGAAAGTGAAGCACCATGATTCGAAACCGAATGTGTATTCACAACCTTCCCACTATGAATATCTTGCTAAACCATAAGCCGTGACTCAATTCCTACCTAGTGCCAACTTTACTGAGAGCGCTAAAGGCTCTAAGCAAGAAACAGAGTTTCCAGTTTGTAACTTTTGTCGTCACAAGCATCTTGAAGGACAAAGTTGTAAGAAGTCGGAAGCTTGCTTCTTCTCTGCTGAGATGGGACATCTCGTTCGTGATTATCCTAAGAACATTATTAAGTATACTTCCGCATAGGCCAATTCATCCGCTGCTCAATCATTTCGAGGCAAGGGAACAAGACAAGGATCCTTTAGAAGGTCTGGAGGTTCATACAAAACATTGCATCATCCTGAATCTAAAGCTTCTACACGGATGTATCATATGAGAGGCAAGAAACAAGAGAACGACCCCGACACTAACTCAGGTAAAATTTCAAGAACAAATTTTTCTTAAGGGGGAGAATTGTAACACCCCAAAAGCTGGTCTAGTAGGAATTGGGTTCCGATGATCGAAAGTTGTAACATCCCAAAATCTGGCCTAGTCAGAATTGGGTTCCGACGATCAAAAACCTTATACCAAAAATGTTTAAATATTGTATTGATGTTGACTATAAGGTTAATTGTTTCAGTAATGGACTCTAATTGAGTTGAATCTTTGGTTAAGGGCCATATTGAATGTATTAGAAACCTTTTTAGTGGCTAAATGATAAAAATTGAAGTTTCGGGATAAAATTATAAGGAGATGGAAGTTGAGGGACTAATCTCGCGATTAGCCCCCTTCAATTATAAATCCTATAAGTAGGATTATCGGGAAAGTTTCCTTCAATTGAAGGAAAACTATAGCTATTAAAACAAGAGAATAGCAAGCTTAGAAGCTTACCCGAAACTCTTTCAAGCAAGCACCTCACCAAGTTGTCATCTTCTACCTAAGTAAGCACCTCTATTGGAGCTTGACTCAAGTTTGACTTTTCTTTGATTTATTGCTATTGAAATGTTTTTAGTGATCGGGTAAGCTATAACCCACAATCAACCATTGAAATACATGGATAAATCAAGCTTAATCACAAGCTAGGCCTTGGCTATCCATGGGGTTTGCTAGCTAATAGCTATTTCGAGCTTCGATATTGATTTTGATATCGTTATATTGATTTCGGTATCGTATTACTGAATCTAATCGAATCCTATTATTTTTGCCTAGCTCAAGAAGTTGGTAGAGGTCATCCATCATCACCAACAAAAGCTAGGAACAAGGGAATTTCTATCAGGGAGCCTTGAAAGCTTCGGATTATCGAGGTGAGTGTAGTCGAAGTCTCAAGACTAGGCTAGGTGTCTTTCTCGACTTTATTGTTAATAAAAATTATCATTGTCAACCCTGTTGTTAGGGATTATTGCATCGAATCAATTATTGGACATTATGGTAAGCATTGGTAAGCTATCGTGTTGAGTATTAAACATTGTCATTGTCATCGTTATCATTATTGCTATTGAACAACGGATATAGGTATCGTTATTGTCAATGAATATTTTTATTGCCATTATCATCGCCATTGTCATTGACCCGTGAAAGTGTAAGAAATTGGCGTAGCATCGATATAGCATTGATATAGCACTCATGTAACCATTGTCATTGATCATTGATGTTAGCATCGCTATTGTCATCGAAATATTGCAAATGAAGCATCGACCATTATTGATATCATTGAGACCATTGGACATTGTCGTTGTTATTGATATTGTCGTTGAACATAGACATCGAGATATTGTTTATTGTTAAGAACATTGAACATGGCTATTGATATTGATTGTGAATTATAGATATTGTTACCAGACATTGGATACAATTGGCATGCCATAGAATCCATGAGCTCAAAGTACAGGTGGACTACAGTCCTAGGGCTACGACTTATATTGATTTGGAGAGGTAGAGGGATGTGTTGTGGTATTGGTCATATTGGTGAGGCTGAGGGACTAGACCATTTATCGATTTGGCGAGGCATAGGAATTCACGTATCCACTATCCAAAATCGATCCAAGGGTTACTGATGAAATATGGACTTATTGTTATTGAACATAAACATTGTATTGCTATCATAGACCTATTGCATTGTTATTAGAGAGATATGAATTGAATTGCATTTCCATGACATTGTGTCATTTTTGACTACCTCACTAGGGAAAGTATTCCTAATGCATTGTATTTCATCCATTTCAGATTAAGAGATTCAACGTCGGAGATCGGAGAAGTTGTTGCGTTGCACAAGTCACAAGCAAGTTTGAAGTAATGTATATCGAACTTTATAAACTCCTAGTAGGGTGGAAAAGTACCTAGAACAGTCATATAAGGTCCTTTTTATATGTATTTATGTTCTTGTGGAATGTTAGTATATAGGGCCTAAAATGAACTCTTCATTTCGCATAAAAAGGACTAAAAATGCATATTGGGTTCAAAAAGGTAAAAGTATAGTAAATGGATTCGGATCAACACAAAATTTGGTATGCTAGTCGTTTTTGTTGGTTAAAACTTGTTCGTAAAGTTTCATTACATTTGGACTAAGATAGATAGGTCAATTCGAATGAAAACCAGCAAAAATATGTCATCTTAGTGCAGGGCGTATCGATACGGTGGTTGGTGTATCGATACAGCCTTGCATATTTGGGCAGGTCAATGTTGGTCAACAAGGAACGTATCGATACGTCCTAGGCATATCGGTATGAGTTTTGGCTACTGATATTAGGGATCAAAAATAGTATCGATACGGGGTCAAGGTGTATCGATACGAAGTCAACATGGTCAACCAGTATCGGTACGGCCCTCAACCGTATCGATACAGGTGTATTGCAATCGAATCTGAATTTAGGAATTAGGTTAAGGGGTATCGATACGGCTATAAAGGTATAGGTACGGTGACAGTTAAATTGGTTAAAAGGTGAAGAACACAGTTTTGCATTGTTTACATTTTAGTCACTGATTTGCAAGGCTTAATTGAATAGAAAAATGAACTCCAAATGATATGAAAATTTGTTTACTCATTGTTTGAAAGATGAATTTTATTTTGGTTAAGTTAATTTCAGAAAAGGACCGCTAAAATACTGAAATTACATTTTAGTCCCTAAAGGTTGTAAATGTTGTAAATTGGTCCTAATTGGCTAATCATTGACTTGAGATAAATTGATGGCATTACTGTAATGCCTTTTATTGTATGTTAAGCCCAACACCATCGTTTATTGCATGAAAATACCGTATCAACCACCGCTTAGTCCATTAGTAGCATACTTTGACCTGGTTTTCGACCAGGCCGGAAGGGGGTGTTACATTTGTGGTATCAGAGCTAGAGTTTAGTCGATTATAGGACTAAACCGAAGCTTATTGCATTATTAATGTGTTACTTTGCCACCTAGGAGTTTTACATTGTGTATATTGTGACTTGTCAACTAATTCGATCGCTTTATGTTATAGTTATGTTTGAGACGAACGAGGCTCACATTCACGAGCATGCCACCGGCTCCTCAACCCATGGTGAGGAAGTGAGAGGTGGAGACCCACCGAACGCACCTAATCCCCCATCTCAGCATGCTGAGCCAGTGGTGCATGATGCACAGGCAGAATGCTATCAGAACATGGCTGGCATGTTCAAGCAATTCATGGCATCTATGAGGGCCGAGATGGTAGTGCAACCGATCCCACCCATTGTCTAGTACACTTGAGCCCTATTGATAAGTTGGCGTCACTCCGAGCCTACACCTTCACTGGACAAGATGATGATAGTCCTGAGACTGCGAAATATTGGCTAGACAACATGCTACGAATCCTGAACAAACAACTGCAGTGTTCGGACGAGCACAAGCTAAAGTACGCCCATGCATTGCTAGCTGATGAAGCCTTATAGTGGTGGGAGACCACTACTCTTACCGTCCCTGAAGAATCAGTTACATGGGAGTTCTTCCTTCAAGAGTTCCAAAAAAAGTACATCAGCGAGTATTATCTCGCAGAAAGACAGTATCTTTCTCCATTTGAAGCAAGGTGGTCGACCTGTTGAGCAGTACATTCATGATTTATGCAAGTAGTGCTGATATGGTGCAGAGTACATTAAGAAGGAAGAAGACGAGTGTAGGATGTTTATTGCTTGGCTTAGTGATGAATTACGCCATATGTTTATTGCTTTGGGGACCACTGAATTTTAAGGCCTTATGAACTGAGTCAAGGCCACTAAAGCTGCATAGAGGACCTTGAGGTCAGGTGGATCTAGCAGGTCTGAGAAGAGGTTTAGGGATGATTCTCGACCTCCTAGGTGGAATAAAAAGAGTAAGAGCCAAGGTCCCAAGCAAAATGTGTATTCCCAACCTTCCTGTTCTAGAAATATCGAGAAACCTCAAATAGTGACCCAGTTCTTTGCCAAGACGATCTCAGTTGAAAGCACTAGAGGCTCCAACTGAAACACACAGTACCAGTTTGCAACTACTTCCAGAAACGATACCCAACAGGTCAGTGTCACAAGCAGTCTGGAGCCTGTTTCTATTGTAGTAAACAGGGTCATTTTATCCGCAATTGTCCCTTGGGTGCAACCAAGTCTATGGCTACACTAGCAAATACTGTAACCCCTGCCCAATCTTTCCGAGGTAAGGGGTCAAGGCAAGGTTTGTCAAGAGCTACAGGGAAACCTAGTGGCTCTGGCAAGGCACCAAGTAAGCAAGAATCCAAGATTTATGCTCAAATGTATCATGTGAGAAGCAGAGATGAGGAAGATGAGCCTGATGTTATTGCAGGTACCATTGAACTGTATTCTCATCCCTTATATGCATTGATTAACCCTGGCTCTACTCACTCTTTCATAAGCACTAAATTGGTTAAGAAACACAGAATGACTAGTGAACCTATAGCATCGAAGATCTCTGTAACTAATCTACTTGGTGATTGTGTCACCATAAACTTTGTATGCAATAATTGCCCTATGGTGATTCAAGGGATTTCTTTCATGGTTGATTTATTGGCTTTATCAATCCATAAATTTGATGTGATACTGGGTCTAGATTGGCTTAGTAAGCATCAAGCATGGGTGGATTGTAATAAACGAAGATTGTATCCGATGTCTTCCCTGATAAACTTTCGGGTTTACCCCCAATCCGTGAGGTTAAATTTGGCATTGACGTACAACCTAGAATTACTTTAGTGTCCATTGCACCTTATCGAATGGCAGCCGTTGAGCTGAAATAATTAAAGGCCCAGATTCAAGATTTTCTTGATAAAGGCTTCATTCAACCGAGTTCCTCACCCTGGGGAGCTCTGGTTCTCTTTGTGAAGAAAAATGATGGTTCTATGAGGTTATGCATTGATTATCGGTAGTTGAACAAAGTGACCATCAAGAACAAATATCCATTACCAAGAATTGATGACCTATTCGATCAACTCAAAGATGCCACTATGTTTTCCAAGATCGATTTAAGGCCCGATTATTACCAAATGAGAGTTAAAGAATGTGATGTGCCTAACACTACCTTCCATACAAGATACGGTCACTATGAGTTTTTGGTGATGCCATTTGGGCTAACCAATGCACTTGCAGCTTTTATAGACTTAATGATTCGGGTTTTTAGACCATATCTCAACAAAATCGTGGTGGTTTTTATTGATGACATCCTAATATATTCTAAGAATGTAGCAGAGCATCGTGATCACCTTCGCATTGTGCTTCAAACCCTCAAAGAGAAGCAATTATTGGCCAAGTTCTCAAAATGTAAGTTTTGGCTTACTGACGTTGCCTTCCGTGGGCACGTTGTATCAACCTCGGGTATCCAAGTAGACCCGAAAAAAATTCAAGCCATCCTTGATTGGCATCCACCGAAGAACATTAGCGAAGTAAAAAGTTTTCTTGGTATTGCTGGCTACTATAAGAGGTTCGTCAAAGGATTTTCTATGATAGCAACCCCTCTAACTAAGTTATTGAGAAAGGAAGATCCGTTCACTTGGACTACAGAGCAACAAAGAAGCTTCGATCAATTAAAATAAGTTTTGACTCATGCACTAGTCCTAGTCCAACCCGAGCTAGGTAAAAACTATACGGTTTACTGTGATGTATCGTATCTCAGGTTAGGATGTGTATTGATGCAAAAAGGCAAGGTTATTGCATATGCATCGAGACAACTCAAGCCACACAAGGTGAATTATCCTACTTACGATTTACAATTGGCCGTGATTGTCTTTGCGTTGAAGATTTGGAGACATTATCTCTACGGGGAGAAATGTTACCTTTTCACCGATCATAAAGGTCTCAAATATATCTTAACTCAGAAAGAGTTGAATCTTCGACAACAAAGATGGATGGAACTCCTCAAGGACTATGATCTTGTTATTGACAATCATCCGGGCAAGGCCAATGTCGTAGCTGATGCACTCAGCCTCAAACCAATGCTTGCTCCTCAAGCTATCAATGCTTACTTTTGTCTTAAAAAGCATCATTACTTTGGAGCTAAACTTTAAGTTCAGTCTACCATTACATCGAGGATTCAAGAATTGCAAGGGCAGGACTCTAAACTTCAAGCCATCATCTCCAAGCTGTAAGATAACCCAGATTTTAGATTGAATTCCGAATGACTTCTATGTTTTCGTAACCGAGTCTGTGTACCTGATGATGAATCTCTTCATACCGATATCCTCAATGAATCTCATTTGAGCTCTTTTTCCATTCACCCGGGGTCAATAAAGATTTACAATGACCTACGAGAGCTTTATTGGTGGCCGGGCATAAAACAAGCCATAGTTGAGTTCGTGTCCAAGTGTCTCATGTGTCAGTGTGTTAAGGCTAAACATGGAGTCGCCGCCAATTTTTTTTAAAAAAAGTGTGATTGGATCACTTTTAAAACAAGGGTATTTTGATAAAACGTTTTATTTATTAAAATAACATTTTGGTCCACGAAAAATAAAGAAAACAGGTTCGGGGGTCGGTTACATGTGGGGAAGGGTTAGCACCCCCACAATGCCTAGAAATTGGTACCTAATTGATTTCAAAAAGTGCTTTGAAAACTAGAATTTGCAAGTTCACAAAATTTTGATTTATTTGTCCGCTTAGTGAATGTAAGTCTATTTTAATGGCCTTGTCGCCTGAGAAATAAACTTTAATCACCGCCAACACTCCTGGCGCTAACCCGTCATTCCCGTTTGATAAGACACTGCATTAATTAAGTTTTCACTTTTTAAAACAAGCCAAATAGAAGATTAGGTGTGTTATTGTAATTTTAGAATTTAGTGTTTAAACCCTAAAGAAACATCTACATTTATTTTTACTATTGAGGTTTAAATACAATTAAGAGTGTCTTCTTGAAAAGGAAGAATGTTTTGCCACATACACGCCTCTATTCTATGTTTTAAGTCCCTAATTCTAGAGTTTAACATACATACATATAAGAAAAATAGGAACAAAAATACTTAAATTAAATTAATCAAAATAATTACTAAAATAAAGAAAAGGGAAATTAATTTTATTTATCAAAAAAATCTGTATTATGGACTAAGTTAAAAGAAAACCAAATGTAAGGGTTAATTTGAAAACAATTTAAAATTTGGTGCTGAATTTAAAAGAAAAATGACGAAATTGAAACAATTGAAAATTGAAGAGTTGCAGCATAAGGTCTAGGAAAGAAAGGCGTGGGTTATAATCGGGTACGGGCCGGGTCATCGGGTCAATATAAATGGCAAAACTTATAAACAGAAATCATTTTATACAACTCCCCCAAATGGATTAAACTCAATTTCCTTTAAAACCTTTGTCGAGTTCATCCTTGTTCTTCATGAGCTGAAGAACACGGTGATGGTCCACCGTGTCGGCCGCCTTCTACCTGCGCCGACCGCCATTGCTAGCGGAGAAATTTCCCAGAAACCCTAGTTTTTCTAGATTTATGCGACCCTAAAATCGCATTTTTTTCGTCGGAGCTATGTCGAAATCAAATTAGAGTGGCGTTCTAAACAAAATAAAGGTATAAACAATCTACTTTTATTTGCTAAACAAAATGAATAAAATATGAACAGTTACCAGAATCGAATGCTTGCTTTATTTTTTCAATGAATGCTTACAATCCTTGCTTGCTTACAATCAAAATGCTTCTCGTATGCTTTGTGCGTTTGTGAATCAAATTCGTTGTATTACATACATTTTACAATGCTATTTATAGTTACAACAGTGCTTGAATTCCAGGCATGAATCCCTAATTATCATCTAAAAGGCTTCTGTTTTGGCTCCGATTTTAGGCTTATTTGTTGTTGACTAGCGATTCACCTTTGTTTTGAATCTGATTTAGCTTGATTCTTGCCACGACTTTGATTTAGGGATTAACCTTTCCCATTTTGCTTCTAATTTTGTTCTAGCTAGGGTTTCGAATTAGGGATTTAATTCCCTTCTAGTTTTATCTTGAATTGCTATGCTCCAATTTAGGGATTTAACCCTCTTGCTTCTTTGTTTGCATACTTTCGATGACTTGAATGGCGCCGGCAAGGAACAATTAAAGTGAGTGGAGCGTCAGAGAAGACGAAGCGTTCGACGATAGCTGGAAAGTCAAGCGTGTGACTACTACGCGCGAGTGGCGATCTACGTACTCTGTTGTTAGCCGATTTGGGCCGTTGGATGGCTCACTGATCTACGGTCTGGATGATAGGTCGTTTGCCTTCCTCCAGCTGGATCCCACGTGCAAGGCATGCTTCATCCTTGCCGTTGGATCTATCTTGATCCAACGGTCCCTTATCTGCACAAAAACACAAAGAGTTAGGGCCCCTTTTAATTCAAATATAATCGGGCCTAACATGCCTTTGTATAATGAAAAATGGACTTTATGGACTCTATTTTTTATAAATTTCAATTGGGTTGTATTTTATATTTTGGGTTTTAATAACTTCCTACTATATTAACTACTAACTAACAACAAATGTATACAACTATGGCAATAATACGTATAACAGTTATACTAAATACACTAAGTATATGACACCTAGATAATTCTAATTACTACATTAATTTTTATAACACTAACATATGGCACTTATACTAATTATGATGTAACACTAACGATGTTATATAATACCTAACCAGAAATGACATAGTTAATACAATGAAAGTAAAAGAAGTTAGGAAAAAATTTAGTGACAACAGTTGCCCCTCTTTGGCCAGTCTAGTGAAACAGGAATAAAGCAAAGAACAGAAGACACTGATTTTCACCAATTACCAAACCGTCAATGCCTAAAAAGACAAGCGGGTTCTATTCTCCTTGTGCTCGAATAGATAAGCGAGTTTCATTCTCCAAATGCCTAGACGGATAGGCGGGTTATATTCTCCTCATGCTCGAATAGATAAGCAAATTTCTATTCTCTGATTGCCCGAAGAGATAGGCAGGTTCTATTCTCCACATGCTCGATAGATAAGAAAATTTCCATTCTCTAAATGCCAGAACGGATAGGTAGGTTCTATTCTCCTCGTGCTCGAATAGATAAGAAAATTTCCATTCTCCACATGCCTAAAGAATAGGCAGGTTCTATTCTCCTCATGCTTGAATAGATAAGCAAATTTCCATTCTCTAAATGCCCGAACGGATAGACAAGTTCATTCTCCTCATGCTCGAATAGATAAGCAAATTTTCATTCTCTAAATGCCCGAACGGATAGACATGTTTGATTCTCCTCGTGCTTGAATAGATAAGCAAGTTCTAAAAGTTGACTTTATCCTCCGTACACTTGGATGAATAAGCGGGTTCCAAAACCTGTCAAAAACAAATGCAAATGATCCAACTAAGATGCATATGCTCTTAGGGATGCCTAGTCATGAATGCATGTCTTACTTCTTTGCTCTTTTAACAATTTTCTCAAGCAATAGACACAAAAGAGACCGTGAAGCTCCGAGAAACTTGGGTTATATCATCTCAAACATTTTCTCAACTCTGGAAACATATGGTGAATATCTATTCTGGCCCATCCCATCAGAAAAGACAGTATGATTTCTTGTCATTTTTGTACACTGAATGACTCTGCACTATGTTACTCGGTTCACAAGAAAGCTTGCAATAACCCATCTTTACAAGCTAGTTAGCTTTGCCAATTTCTTGTTGTTAAAATTCCATCGTCCATTCCTTGGAGAGAAATGTTCACCATTGCCCACTTTTAACCTTGAGAGCTGTAGGAAACGTCCTTCGATTTGGGTGAAATTGGAGTTTACCAAAACATCACCATGTTGTACCATAGGTTTAATGCCCTATTCTTTTCCTGTGACTTCTGCCTCTTCCTCTAGGAAAGCTCTTTGCGAAGTGTATAGCGTTACTAGGACACCTAAAAGTGAAACTCCGTGGGGACATATGGGGAATGCATTGGCTTGCTATCATTGATGCATGAGAAATCATCTGAAAGTTGCAACTGTATGCTACGATGACTGACTAAATAATCATAGATAGTCATATTCATCATATCTGCTTTACCATTCTCATTCTTAGCACTTCTTTGCTTCATATGATCTTTGCACATTTGCTCGCTCAATCAATTTATCTTGTATTCCTGGTTGGAAGGACTGACTTTATCCTCATATTCTTCAACACTCTTTTAGCCTTTATCAAGTTATCATTATAGTTGATACATCAATGTTTGGTGACAGGCTTCTTAATGTCCTTCCAATGTCTCGTATCCTCAACTATGTTCTCCAATGTCTATAAAATTGTTCTCATTATCTTGTGTAAGCATGTTGCCTTAAGGTAATGTCAAAACATCTCTTGAGGGTTCTCCACAGAGATTTGCAGCAAAACCTATTTCAATCTTGAATTTCTTCATGAGTTTGCTTCTCTTTATGCCCTAAGCTCCAAATTTGACCATGGAATACCTCATAGTTCCAATACCCTTCTAGACAAATTTCAAAGTAATGCTAAAATATCTTTTGTATATTTCAAGTGATGTCAAATTTTAATTCTCATTTCAATGCAAGATGCTTTATGGAAAGATGTCAAAGGAGGAAAAGGAAATGTATACACAACAAAATTTTATTAGTATTTTGGCAAACACAAAAAGAAATTACAAGGAAAGGGATAGGTATTTAGATATCAGAAACCAAAACTCCTTTTGTCATGACTTCATAAGATGCCTTGAATGTCCACTATACTGAGCAGACCCTAGAAATAATGATTATGCAGAAAGATATGAAACTTCCAAGTATAGAATCCCCAGGATCGATTTGTGGAAGAACCACTTTTGCAAATTACCTGAGCCGCCGTTTACGGGTTTTCAATTCAGATCCTCTTTTGGTTTCAAAACGCCCTTTGCGGGTTTTTATTTTGAACCCTATTTTTTTCCTTTCTTTCTTCTTTTTCTCTTTTTCTTTTTTTCTTTTTTTTTTCTCTTTTTCTTTTTTTCTCTTTCTTTTTCTCTTCTTCAAACATAATACTTTTTGACCGAGTCTGAATTTATTGGGCCTTGAAGTTCATCTCCATAGATTTCAGCCAAAATCAACACTCCACCTGAGAAAACCTTTGTTACAATGTAAGGTCCCTCCCAATTCAGTGCCCATTTTCCTCGAGAATCGCTTTGGATTGGCATCTTTTTCCTCAACACTAAATCCCCCTCTTTGAATTCTCTTGGGCAAACTTTCTTCTCATGAGCCCTTATCATCCTTCTCTGGTACATTTTCCCATGACACAGCGCTTTCAATATTTTCTCTTCAATTAAGTTCAATTGGTCATATCTTGCTTGAACCCATTCTGCTCCTTCCAACTTTGCTTCCATTAAGACTCAGAGCGATGGTATTTCAACTTTAATCGGTAATACAACTTCCACTCCATATACCAATGAGAAAGGTGTTGCCCCAGTGGAAGTTCTTACTACGGCTCGATAAGCATATAAGGCAAACGGTAGCTTCTCATGCCAATCTTTATAGGTATCAGTCGCTTTTGTAATTATCTTCTTAATATTCTTATTCCCAGCCTCCACTGCCCCATTCATCTTCGGGCGATATACCACAGAATTATGATGTTTGACATTGAACTGCTCATAGACTCCACTTATCATCCTGTTATTCAAATTAGAAGCATTGTCGGTGATGATAATTTTAGGCAAGTCATATCGACAAATGATTTCCTTTTTCAAAAACTTGCAAACCGTGGATCTGGTGACGTTTGCATATGAGGCTGCTTCTATCCACTTCGTGAAATAATCAACGGCTACCAAGATAAAATGATGCATGTTTGATGCCTTAGGATGAATCTCACCGATGACATCAATGCCCCCACATAGAGAACGGCCAAGGGGCTGTCATAACATGAAGAAGTTGAGGTGGCGTATGGACCTTGTCAACATAGATTTGGCACTTGTGGCATTTGCGAGAATAATTGATGCAATCACCTTCCATGGTTGACCAATAAAATCCCAGACGCATAATTCTTCTAGCCATAGTGAAACCACTAGGATGGGTTCCGCAAACTCCTTCATGAACTTCTTCTACAATTAATTGAGCCTCTTTTGCTCCTACGCATCTTAGATGCACTTGATCATGACTTATTTTGTATAAAATCTATCCATCAAGGACTTACCCATATACCATTTTCATGATCATTTTCTTTTCATTCTCTATAGCTTGTGGCGGGTATTGTTAGAATTTTACATATTGCAAGATGTCATGGTACCATGGCAATCCATCTATCTTTTCTTCTACATCATAACAATGAGCTAGAAAGTCTAGCACATGTAACCTGATGAGCATCATCTCAGAACCCTTACTTACCCTAAACATGGCGATTAAGGTGGCTAAAGCATCAGCCATTTGGTTGTCTTCTCTGGGGAGATATTTGAAAGTGATCTCATCAAATTCTTTGGTCAACTCAAGGACCAACTTGTGGTATTCTAACAACTTTGCATCTTTTGTCTCCCATTCGCCACGTATCTGATAAATGACTAATGCAAAGTCCCCAAAAACTCTTAAAGTATAGATTTTCCTCCTTATAGCTTCTCTTAGTCCCATTATACAGGCCTCATACTCCGCCATGCTATTTGTGTAGAATAACTTCAAACGACTGGTAAAAGGGTAATAATCTCCCTCCAGGGAAACCAAAACTGCCCATATGCCTCTTCCTAATGCATTTACTGCACCATCAAAGTTCATAACCCAAGATTTTATGGGAGCCTCATCATTTTCTGAGATACACATCAAGTATTCATCAGGAAAATTAAAATTTAACGCTTCATAGTCACCACAAGCTTAACTTGCCAAAAAGTTTGCTATGGAACTCTATTTTATCGTTTTTTGGCTCATATACTGGATATCAAATTTTGATAATAACATTTGCCAACGCGCTAATCTTCCTGATAGAGCCGGGCCTCCATCATGAACTTCAATGGGTCTAACTTCGAGATTAGCCACGTAACGTGATAAAGCATATATTGTCTTAGCCTTTTACCTGCCCAGACCAGAGCTCAACATAGTTTTTCAATCGAAGAATATCTAGTTTCACAATCAGTGAATTTCTTGCTCAAGTAGTATATCATCTTTTCTTTTCGTCCAGTATCATTATGTTGCCCTAACACACAACCCATGGAATTTTCATAGACCGTTAGGTACAAGATCAGTGGTCTCCCTGAAACATGTGGTACTAATACTGAAGGATTACTCAACTGCTCTTTAATCTTTTCCAAAGCCTCTTGACATTCTTCGTCCCATGTCCCCGGGTTATTCTTCCTGAGTAACCTAAACATTGGATTGCACTTATCAGTTAACTGAGAAATAAAGCGTGCAATGTAATTTAATCATCCCAGAAAACCTTGAACTTCCTTTTGTGTTTGAGGTGGGGGAAGTTCCTGTAGAGCTTTTATCTTATTAGGATCGATCTCAATTCCTCTTCTGCTCACAACAAAACCCAATAACTTCCCAGATATGACCCTAAATGTGCACTTAGTTAGGTTGAGCTTCAACTGGAACTTTCTTAGTCTTAGGAAGAGCTTTTCTAAATTGACCAAATGTTCTTCCTCAGATCGAGATTTGGCGATCATATCGTCGACGTATACCTCTATTTATCTATGTAACATATCATGGAAAAGGGTGACCATGGCCTTTTGATAGGTTGCCCCTGCATTCTTAAGTCCAAAAGGCATCACTTTATAGCAAAAGGTTCCCCATAGCGTCACAAAAGTTGTCTTTTCCATGTCTTCTGACACATCTTAATCTGGTTATACCCGGAGAAACCATCCATGAAAGAGAAGAGTGAATGTCCAGTTGTATTATCGACTAAAGTGTCAATATGTGGGAGTGGGAAATTGTCCTTAGGGCTTGCCTTATTGAGGTCTCTGTAGTCAACACATATTTGTACTTTTCCATCTTTCTTCGGTATTGGGACAATATTTGCCACCCATTCTGGATACTTGGCTCCTCGAGGAATCATGCATCGTATTGCTTCTTTATCTCATCCATGATCCTGATGAGTGTTTCAGCCTTCATTCTTCTCAGTTTTTGCTTTACAGGTTCACATCCTACCTTTATAGGGAGCCTATTCATGGCGATGTCGGTGTCAAGGCCGGGCATATCTTGATATGACCAAGCGAAAATATCTTTAAACTCTTTCAAAAGCTCAATCAGACTTTGTCTAGTTTTGGCTGTGATGGTAGTACCGATCTTCACCTCTCACTTTTCTTCTTCGGTACCGAGGTTTAATGTTTCTAGTTCCTCTTTATGTGGTAGAATCTGTTTTTTTTCTCTTTCTACCATTCTGAGCATGTCACTGGGTACATCATATTCTTCCTCATCGTCGATATTTCCAACTTCTTCCAAGCATAGAGCCAATTCAAAGTAAACCTTGAAGTCAGACTTGGATTCATTTATGTTAATGATATTTGAAGACCTGAAAAAATGAATAGGCAAAAGATATATACAAAGGGAAGAAACAAAATGAATGGAGTGTTTTTTATGCTTTTAATTTTATGGTTTTCATTTGGTTTTGGTTTATTTATGAAAAAAGTTTGCCACACAAGATTTAAGGAAATGTATCTTTTATTGAATTTCAAATTAAAATTCTGACATAGGCCCTTTACATAAGATTCCCTATTGTCTCCGGGCCTAGAGCAAAGGGGTTGGTTTTGAGAATTACTCTGAACATGTATTAAAGACTACAGGAATTTCTTCAGCAATCCAATTGTCAAGCTCGGAGCAAGGGCAAACATTGATAGGTACTGGCTCTATTCTTCTTCTACAGTCACAGCGTTAATACTCAACTTTTCAAATGCTCCACATAAAGTGCTCTCTCCTTTTCCTTCCTCACTAATTGGGCACTTAGATCTAGCATGCCTCTAGATATAAAGCTATGGCTCATGGGAGGGAAAGTCATCGACTCTCACTCAATTTCCTCTCCCTTCAATCTAGCTCTTCTACTCTCTTAATGCTTTCTGATTTTAGTCATTCTTTGCCATTTGTTGGGCTTAAAGCCCAAGCCAAACCGATTCTTTTTCGCTGGGATTACTATGGGATACAACCTCCCTTGATGTCTCCTTCCAAATCTTTTCCCAATTTCAGCTCTTTTCCCAAGCGTTTGTTTCACCTGCATCTTCGCACAGCTTGATAATTTTGGTTTTGCCATCTTGCTCCCTTCAGTAACAAAGGTTGCATTGACTAGCTCCAATGTCCTAAAATGAAACTTGAGCACACCCTCATCAATCTCAATGAAGGGTGCATTAGTGGTTACAGATGCAATAATTTCCTCCTCTGCACCGATAGTTATTAGCTGACCATAAATCACGAACTTTAGCTTCTGGTGTAAAGTAGATAGAACTGCTCCTACTATGTGGATCCACGGTCGCCCAAGCAAGCAGCTATAACTAGGTCTTATATCCATGACCACAAACTCAACATCGAAGATCGTTGGTCCAATTTGCAAATGCACCTCAATTTTCCCTAACACATCCTTTTGAGTTCTATCAAATGCTCTTACCGTATTTTGATAAGTTCTCATATGAGAACTATCTATTGGCAACATCTTCTGTGTGGCTATTGGTAGAACATTTAGTGCCGACCCATTATCAATTAGGACTCCAGGTAACATATGTGCATTACATCTGGTAGTGATGTGTAAAGCCTTGCACGATCACGTTCCTTCACCTGGTATTTCCTCATCATTAAATGAAATAAAGTTGTTAACAGTAATGTTACTGACTAACATGTCCATCTTATCTGTTGTGATCTCCTTTGGTACCAATGTCCGGTTCAAAATCTTTAACAAGGCCTCGTGGTGGCCCTTGGATCTTAATAACAAAGAAAACATAGAAATTCGAGCCGGAAGCTTATGGAGTTACTCCACAACGTTGTATTCACTATATTTTAAAATCTTCAATAATTCTTGAGCCTTTGATTCCTTTATAGGCTCGTGATACGCTGTTGGTTTCTCTTTGAAGAAATCACTATTATCTTCTTTCTCAGGTTCTTCCGCAGCAACTTTCCTTTGCATTGCATCTCCATCCTCTGTTATTGGCTGGGAATAAAACCTTCCACTCCTTGTGAAACGGCTTACCTCATTGACCGATTATTCTTTCTCTTTAATAGATGTTTCTCCTGGAGCTGCCACCGCACAAGCGTAACTCTAAGAAACCTGCTTGCTATCCTTGTATGGAAATGGGGTTGGCGCCTTAATTATAAGCCGCGAGGTTGCACCTCTTGCTGGCTCAATAACACTCATTTTAACCCTAATAACTAAATGCTTCATTCCAGAGTAATCTCTTCTAGAGGGTGACTCATCTGATGCACACACGTCCAGCAGGCATTCCTTGTCTTCTTTTTCAAAGAACTCAAGTTCTTTTTCGTTCATCTTGTCATGAACTAGTTGCCTAAATTCTAAGCAACAACCAATCTCATGTTCTTCCTTCATGTGGTACTCACAGTACAATTTATTTTCAATTTTCAGTTCCTAGGCTCTTTCTTTCAACATCCCAACTGCCACCAATTGAGCCTATACCCACCTCATGGGAGCTCTAACTTCAGCAACACATTTCTTAACCACTTTATCCTCCTCCTCTATAATTGCATTCACACCTACCTTCTGATGATTTGGCAAAGGGTTTCCCTTTTCTTTTGACGTTTCAAATGATAACATCCCTGATTTTTTAAGTCATCCACCACCCTTTTGAATGTAGTACAATTTTCAATGGTATGCCCCCTAACTCCTGCATGGTATTCATATTGTGCCTTCTCATCATACCATGGTAGGTATGGTGGTGAGAATGGGGGAACAAGTCTTGGCAACACCATCTGGGATTTGACCAGTTCAGCAAACAATTCTTCATGTCATTGAGATAGGAGGAAAATGTGGTTTCGAGCTCCCTTGATATCTTCGTTCTTCCTTCAAAGGATTTGTGACTGCTGGAGCTGTGGTCGACACATTGGGTTTGTTGAAGACTACCCCCTTTGAGTAACTAGGGTTGTAGACATTAGTGGCATTGACTTCATTGTCTATTTTTTTGTACGATTTCTTTGTTTCCCCACTATCCAACCTTTCATTTTTCATGGCTGCAAGGATCAACTCTCCATTTATAAGCATGTCCGCAAAACTCTTTGTGGCATGATTGAGCATACGATCATAGAAAGAACCATTTAATGTCTCTACGAACATTAGGGTGACCTCATTCTCCAGTAATGGTGGGTGGACTTGGGCAGACACATCCCTCCATCTTTGCGCATACTGGCGGAAGCTCTCATGATGCTTTTGCTCCATCCCTTGCAGAACTAAACGGGTTGGAATCATGTCTGAAGTATGTTTGTACTGCTCGCTGAAGGCTCTGGACAAATCTTTCCATGATCTGATGTTAACTCGACTTAGCTGCATGTACCAGCGTACAACTGATCCTACTAGACTGTCTTAGAAGCAATGGATAAGCAGCTTCTCGTTCTCAAGATACATTGACATTTTCCTCCAATACATAGTTAGATGTGCTGCAGGGCACATAGTTCTATTATATTTTTCGAAGTCAAGGACCTTGAACTTTGATGGTACTACCAAATCAGTCACTAAGCTTAAATTCTTGGCATCCACTCCTCTATATATACCTCCTTCTTGGAAAGACTTAATCATTCCCTCCAGCTTCTCATAGCGATCTTCCCATTTCTTCTCAACTTTCACTTTATCGACAATTTCATCGAGATCTGGCACCTCAATAACCTCTTCAGAGTTTATCTTCCTATTATTTCGAGCCAAGTTTTCTGCAAAATATGGTGAAATCTTAGCCTTAGAAGATTGAGCTTCTCTTTGCATACTTGGATGAACGAAGGCCATCCCCTAAAATTTTGGCACAGCATTTGCTTCCTCGCCAGCTTCCACTGTGTCTGGGTCCTTAAAGCCTAACATGGCTGCAATTGAACCAATTGTCGTTTGATAAACTAACTCCATATGTTACTTCAGATCCGTCTCTAGCTTGTCTAACATATCCTGGGTACTCTTATGGTTGCTTTCTAAGGCCTTCACTCTGTCTTCCATTGCTTTGACTTGAGACTGAGTACCGTACTTGTGGTTTGTTTTTGCTATTTTGATTTTCTTCCATTTTTATTTAAGTTAGATTTTTATTATGTCATGTATGCATGCACAAACATAAATGCAAAGAAAAGCTATGAAACAAAGAAAAATGGAATGCAAATGCATGAATTCAAGCGAAGGGCCGTCAATTCCATGAAACATCTGCTCAAGAAACAACTCATTTATTAAATATGAAAATGGTCCATATTACATCAAATTTCATTTACAAATATTTTTCAGCCTGAACTCCTAGTTCCTTGATTTCTTCAATGAGCCACATAAGCCTCGGTCCCACTTCTCAGGTTGGCTTGACATACTGACGAACATCTATAGCTTCAGTGGCTAACATCACCTCGTATCGAGCCACATCTTGTACTATATCTCTAAGACGAGTGAACCAGTAATCATTACCTCCCTTAGCTATGTCTTCAAGGACCAGGATCTTCGTCCTATATTCCTTGATGATGTTATCCATTCCTTCAACCTGTTTCTTCAAGATATCATTCTCACTTAGACAGGCTTGAAGTTCGATATAGGTGTGATGATTCTAGAGTTTATGCAACGAGTGGTTCAGATCATCTATTTTGGCTTGCAACTTAGTAACATAAGCCTAGCTCTACCTCATCTTATCACTGGTCTGGTCATATGCCTTTTGCAACTCAAATAAGCGAATCTTGTTGTCATGGGCCTTCCTTTTCCATGCAGCCACGCTTTCTTTCTCACTTTCTTGAACCCGTTTGCCATTTCCATTTTCAGTTGCTAGCTTACCCTTCTTCTTCTCTTCAACAAGGGATCGTCTACATTTCTCAACCTCATGCCTTCCTCGTTCATTTTCTTTTTCTACATCATGTTCGATTTCTTGCTTCCACTACTCTGGTCTTTCTCAGATCACCATTTCGAACATTAGTCTAGAGCTTGAGGAAGTCAACCCTTTGAACCTCAAACTTCTTTCCTAGGTCTTCATACAGCTTTATCACTCACTTCGTCTCCCCTTTATACTTCTCAACATCGAGGCCTGACTCAAACTTGTCATTTTGGTTTTGCTCTCGTAAGGCTTTTATCTCTAACTTAGCCCTTCTTAATTCTTCTCTTAGGACGTCAACTTCTGTAGGGACTACCTTTAAGTGTTCTTCTAGAGACTTGGCATGTCCGGATGTAGGTGCTATGACTTTGTCATTTACTCTCGTATGCCTCCAAATATCATAGTACGGAATGACTATCAGATTCTAACTTCATATAATAACAGTGGTTCCATGCATCACTGATTGTCTGAACCTTTTGTTTGAACTCTCATTAGAACTCGAATTCTAATGAGCCAAGACCGGTAATGAATGGGATAAACTGTCGAGACCCAAACTGACGAGATACTAGCAAAGGAGCGCATCTAATTCCTCCCCACAAACCTAGCAGCATTAGGAAGTTGAAATCTCCACACTTATACAAAAGCTTGGTATGACCCATCCAAGGTACCCTCCATTTGATGTCTTCATAACGACGATCCCTGAATATATCAATCTATTTTTTCTTCTTAACAATGGATCATTTCTTTGCCAAGAATTCTCGGAGAGGTTAGAAGTTTGGGGAAAACACATTTGTCAGGGTCAATGTTGGGCATTTCCAGAAGTGACTAAGAGCCCAAACTTGCAGAAGTGGAGCACATCCTCCAAAACGGACACCTTCAACCTTTCGACAAGCATTGAGGGAAATAAAGGTTTTAGCAAGTACAACTGGTACCGGATTAACTCCTCTCTTTAATTGTTTAAGGAAATCAAGTAATGCCACATCAATATTCCCTAGAACCTTCGGAAAGATGACTAAACCATAAATTGTGATGGCTAAGATATCAATTCTCTTCTCTCTATCAGGGTGAATTGAAATTATACTTTTGATGCTTGACCAAGGGAAATTAAAGGTGCCTCATCTCTTTCGTATCAATCCCTTGACCTAACCATCACTCATGCCAGCAAACGCTTGAAGCTTTGTATGTGGGTTTTTTTTAGGAGGCTTAGCATAGATCCAGTTCTTCTTCACTTTGCACAGGTTGAAAAGGGCTAAGTACTTCTCAAATGTAGGCATCATATCTTCTTTATTAAAAGTGAAGCAGCAATACCCTGGATTCCAGAATTGAACCAAGGCCTTCAAAAACTATTCATCAACCTTCACATACAAGAGATAGGCTATGTCACCGTAGACTTCATGGAACAACTGCTTAGTCTCATAATCAAAGTGCTCCTAGATTTCCCACAATTCTTGCACATTGTTCTGTTTGATACTGATGTGGGCATATTCTGAAGTCTCTGTCTCATGATCAGCTGCTAGACTATCTCCAAATGTTCACTGATTCACCTCAGACCAATGTCGCACCTTTGCATTCTCATCTTCACTCTTCAAAATCCTTTCGTCCATAACCAGAGCTTTTCAAAGTTGAGCAATGATTTTGAGAATCAACCCTTCTAAATATGTAATGATGTAGCATGAATGGATAGGCAAAACAACAAGACCAGGGAAAGGAAGATTAAAATCAAGAATACACAGAGAATTTAAAATAATTTCACGGACAATTCTGGGCAGTCCATTCCAATACTCCAAGACATGTCTCCCCTTATTACTAAAACCCTAGGTTTTCCGCATAGCTCTATTGGGGTTGGCTTTAAGTTCTCAAACAGTTGGGTTCCAAAAGGTACATGAGTTGTCCTTGTTGTCCCCTACTAAGGGTAGCAAGGCCCCTGATTCTCACCCATTATAGGCTTCAATCGAACCAAGTTCAACTCAAGAGACTTCCTATGTTTTCTCAAAGAATTAGTATCCTTATGAAGACATGAGGCATATGAGTCCCGAAGGTACTTGCTAGGCTCATACGGAGAATCAATATTCTAACATGAGCAAAGCATTTTCCCTCACTTAACAATTAGATGAAGCTCGGGAAAGCAGACAAATAAATTGAAACCTTTGTGAACTTGCAAATTCCTTTTCTAAAAACATTTTGAAAACAATTTGTGGCCTAACCCCCTTTTGCTTTTTTTTTTAAAAAAACAACAACTTCCTCAGCGGAGTCGCCAAGCTGTCGTAACCTTTTTTAGGAGTTTTGACGTTTTGGAAAACTTTATAAAAAAACGGAGTCACCACCAATCTTTTTTTAAAAAAAGTGTGATTGGATCACTTTTAAAACACGGGTATTTTGATAAAACGTTTTATTTATCAAAATAACATTTTGGTCTACGGAAAACAAAGAAAATAGGTTCGGGGGTCGGTTACGTGTGGGGAAGAGTTAGCACCCCCACAACGCCCAAAAACTGGTACCTAATTGATTTCAAAAAGTGCTTTGAAGACTGGAATTTGCAAGTTCACAAAATTTTGATTTATTTGTCCTCTTAGTGAATATAAGTCTATTTTAACGACCTTATTGCCTGATAAATGAACTTTAATCACCGTCAACACTCCTGACGCAAACCTGTCATTCCCGTTTGATAAGACACCGCATTAATTAAGTTTTCACTTTTTAAAACAAGCCAAAGAGAAGATTAGGCGTGTTATTGTTTGTTTAGAATTTAGTGTTTAAACCCTAAAGAAACATCTACATTTATTTTTACAATTAAGGTTTAAATACAATTTAGTGTGTCTTATTGAAAATGAAGAATGTTTTACAATATACACGTCTCTATTCTATGTTTTAAGTCCATAATCCTAAAGTTTAACATACATACATATAAGAACAAAAGGAACAAAAATACTTAAATTAAATTAACTATCAAAATAATTACTAAAATAAAGAAAAGGGAAATTAATTTTATTTATCAAAAAAATCTCTATTATGGACTAAATTAAAAGAAAACCAAATGTAAGGTTAATTTGAAAACAATTTAAAATTTGGTGCCGAATTTAAAAGAAAAAGGACGAAATTGAAATAATTGAAAATTGAAGAGCTGAGGCATAAGGCCCGGCAAAGAATGGCGCGGGTTATCGGGTATGGGTCGAGTCATTATAAATGCCAAAATTATAAACAGAAATCATTTTATACAACTCCCCTCAAATGGATCAAACTCAATTTCCTTTAAAACCTCTGTCGAGTTCATCTGTGTTCTTCATGAGCTGAAGAACACGGCGATGGTCTTTCGTGCCGGCCATCTTCCATTGGCACCGACCGCCGTTGCCAGCGGCAAAATTTCCCTAAACCTTAATTTTTCCAGATTTCGACGACCCCAAAATCGCATTTTTTCCACCGGAGCTATGTCAAAATCAAATTACAGCGGCGTTCTAAACAAAATAAAGGTATAAACAATCTTTTTTTTCTTTGTTAAATAAAATGAATAAAAGATGAACAGTTACCAGAATCGAATGCTTGCTTTATTTCTTCAATGAATGCTTACAATCCTTGCTTGTTTGCAATCCTTGCTTGTTTACAATCCAAATGCTTCTTGTATGCTTTGTGCTTTTGTGAATCAAACCCGTTGTGTTACATACATTTTACGGTGCTATTTATAGTTACAACAGTGCTTGAATTCCAAGCATGAATCCCTAATTATCATCTAAAAGGCTTCTGTCTTGGCTCTGATTTTAGGTTATTTACTGTTGACTCGCGATTCACCTTTGTTTTGAATCCGATTTAGCTTGATTCTTACCTCGGCTTTGATTTAGGGATTAACCTTTCCCATTTTTCTTCTGACGTGGTTCCAACTAGGGCTTCGAATTAGGGATTTAATTCCCTTATGGTTTTATCTTGAATTGCTATGCTCTAATTTTCGGATTTAACCCTCATACTTCTTTGTTTGCATACTTTCGATGACTCGAACAGTGCCGGCAAGGAACAATCAAAGCGAGTGGAGCGTCGGAGAAGATGAAGCATTAGACGGTAGCTGGAAAGTCAGGCGCGTGACTACCACGGGCGAGTGGCGATTTGCGTACTCTGTTGTTAGCCGATCTAGGCCGTTGGATGGCTCACTGATATACGGTCTGAATGACAGGTCGTTTTCCTTCCTCCAGCTGGATCTCGTGTGCAAGGTGTGCTTCATCCTTTCCGTTGGATCTATCTTGACCCAACGGCCTCTTATCTGTGCAGAAACACAAATAGTTAGGGCCCATTTTTAATTCAAATGTAACCAAGCCTAACAGGCCTTTGTATAATGAAAAAATGGACTCTATGGACTCTATTTTTTATAAATTTTAATTGGGCTGTGTTTTATATTTTGGGTTTTAATAATTTCCTACTATATTAACTACTAACTAACAACAAATGTATATAACTATGGCAATAATACGTATAACAGTTATACTAAATACACTAAGTATATGACACCTAGATAATTCTAATGACTACATTAATTTTTATAACACTAACATATGTCACTTATACTAATTATGATGTAACACTAACGATGTTATATAAAACCTAACCAGAAATGACATAGTTAATACAATGAAAGTAAAAGAAGTTAGGTGAAAATTCAGTGACAACACCCACTAAACACAGTGCAATTTGGGTCATTGTGGATCATTTGACCAAGTCAGCACATTTCTTACCGATTCGAATGGACTATAGACTTCCCAAGCTGGCTGACTTGTATATCAAGGAAGTCATTTGACTCCATGGAGTACCTCAATCTATCATTTTCGATCGAGATCCCCGATTTGCATCTCGGTTTTGGAAGTCATTGTAAGGAGCTCTAGGCACCAGAGTTAATCTTAGTACTGCCTTTCACTTGTAGTCTGATGGTCAATCGGAAAGAGTAATACAGATTTTGGAAGACGTGTTACGAGCATGTATTATCGATTTTGGCGAGTTATGGGAGAAATCCCTACCCCTTATTGAATTTGCATACAACAATAGTTACCAAGCTTCTATTAAGATGGCACCTTATGAAGCATTATATGGGAGGCATTGTCGAACTCCTTTATGTTGGTCTGAGCTCGGTGAAGGCCAGATGTTGGGCCCTGAATTACTTCGGGAAACTGAGGAATATGTTGCCATTATCCATGACCGTTTGAAAGCAGCCTTCGACCGACAGAAGGCCTATGCTGACCTTAAGCGAAGGGATATTCAATATGAAGTGGGTGAAAAAGCCTTCCTCAAGGTTTCACCATGGAAGAAAGTTTTGAGGTTTGGTAAAAAAGGGAAACTGAGTCCTCGATTTATCGGACCTTTTAAAGTTACTGCAAAAAGTTGGCCCTGTGGCTTATCGCTTGTTGTTGCCCTCAGAAATGAGCAAAATCCATGATGTGTTTCATGTATCCATGCTTCAAAAGTACCGTTCTAATCCTTTGCACATTATTGAACCTGAGTTTGTGGAAATTCAATCCAAATTATCTTTTGAGGAAGAAACTGTTCAAATTCTTGCAAGGGAAGTTAAGAGACTTCGCAACAAGACTATTCCATTGGTTAAAGTGCTCTGGAAGAGCCATATCGCTAAGGAGGCAACATGGGAACCAGAGGAGACAATGCGGAAGCAATATCTCACATCTTCGATCCAGGTAAAATTTGAGGATGAATTTTTCTTAAGAGGGGCAGAGTTGTAACACCCTAAAATACGGCCTAGTCAGAATTGGGTTTCGGCGATCAGAAACCCTATGCCGAAAATGCTTAAATATTGCATTGATGTTGACTATAAGGTTAATTGTTTCGGTAATGGACTCTAATTGAGTCGAATCTTTGGTTAATACCATATTGAATGTATTAGAAACCTTTTTAGTGGCTAAATGATAAAAATTAAAGTTTCGGGGATAAAAGTATAAGGAGATAGAAGTTGAGGGACTAATCTTGTAATTAGCCCCCCAATTATAAATCCCATAAGTGGGATTACCGGGAAAGTTTCCTTCAATAGAAGGAAAACTATACCTATTAAAACAAAAGAATAGCAAGCTTAGAAGCTTACCCGAAACTCTTTCAAGCAAGCACCTCACCAAGTTGTCATCTTCTACCTAAGCAAGCACCTCCATTGGAGCTTGACTCAAGCTTGACTTTTCTTTGATTTATTGCTATAACCCCCAATCAACCATTGAAATCCATGGATAAATCAAGCTTAATCACAAGCTAGGGTTTGGCTATCCATTGGGTTTGCTAGTTAATAGCTATTTCGAGCTTTGATATTGATTTTGATATCGTTATATTGATTTCAGTATCATATTATTGAATCTAATCGAATCCTATTGTTTTTGCCTAGCTCAAGAAGTTGATAGAGGTTATCCACTGTCACCAACAAAAGCTAGGAATAAGGGAATTTCTATCCGGGAGCCTTGAAAGCTTCGAATTATCGAGGTGAGTGTAGTCGAAGTCTCAAGACTAGGCTAGGTGTCTTTCCCAACTTCATTGTTAATAAAAATTATCATTGTCAACCCCGTTGTTAGGGATTATTGCATTGAATCACTTATCAGACATTATGGTAAGCATTGGTAAGCTATCGTGTTGAGTATTGAACATTGTCATTATCATCGTTATTGCTATTGAACATCGGATATAGGTATCGTTATTGTCAATGAATTTTGTTGTTTCCATTATCAACACCATTGCCATTGCCATTGATCATTGATGTTAGCATCGTTATTGTCAATATTGGCGTAGCATCGATATAGCATTGATATAGCACTCATGTAACCATTGCCATTGATCATTGATGTTAGCATCGCTATTGTCATCAAAACATTGCAAATGAAGCATCGACCATTATTGATATCATTGAGACCATTGTACATTGTCATTGTTATTGAAATTGCCATTGAACATAGATATCGAGATATTGTTTATTGTTAAGAACATTGAACACGGCTATTGATATTGAATGTGAATTATCGATATTGTTACCAGACCTTGGATTCGAAGGACATTGGATACAATTGACATGCCTTAAAATTTATGAGCTCAATGTACGGGTGGACTACGGTCCTAGGGCTATGGCCTATATTGATTTGGCGAGGCGGAGGGATGTGTTATGGTATTGGTCATATTGGCGAGGCGGAGGGACTATACCATTTATCGATTTAGCGGGGCATAGGAATTCGTGTATCCACTATTCGAAATTGATCCAAGGGTTATTGATGAAATATGGACTTATTGTTATTGAACATGAACATTACATTGCCATCCTAGACCTATTGCATTGTTATTGGAGAGATATGAATTGTATTGCATTTCCATGACATTGTGTCATCTTTGACTACCTCACTAGGAAAAGTATTCTTAATGCATTGCATTTCAGGTTAAGAGATTCAACGTCGGAGATCGAAGAAGTTGTTGCATTGCACAAGTCACAAGCAAGTTTGAAGTAATGTATATCGAACTTATAAACTCCTAGTAGGGTGGCAAAGTACCTATAACAGTCATATAAGGTCCTTTTTATATGTATATTATGTGCTTGTGGAATGTTAGTATATAGGGCCTAAAATGAACTCTTCACTTGGCATAAAAAGGACTAAAAATGCATATTGGGTTCAAAAAGGTGAAAACATAGTAAATGGATTCGGATCAACAAGAAATTTGGTATGCTAGTAGGTTTTGTTGGTTACAACTTGTTGGTAAAGTTTCATTACATCTGGACCAATATAGATAGGTCAATTCGAATGAAAACCAGCAAAAATCTGTCATCTTAGTGCAAGGCGTATCGATACGGTGGTCGGTGTATCGATACGGCCTTGCATATTTGGTCAGGTCAATGTTGGTCAACAAGGAGCGTATCGATACGTCCTAGGCATATTGGTACGAGTTTTGGCTACTGGAATTAGGGATCAAAAATGGTATCGATACGGGTCAAAGTGTATCGATACGAAGTCAACACGGTCAACCAGTATCAGTACGGCCCTCAACCATATCGATACAAGTGTATTGAAATCGAATATGAATTTGGGAATTAGGTTAAGGCATACCGATACGGCTATAAAGGTATCGGTATGGTGACAGTTAAATCGGTTAAAAGGTGAAGAACACAGTTTTGCATTGTTTACATTTTAGTCACTGATTAATGCAAGGCTTAATTGAATGGACAAATGAACTCCGAATGATATGAAAATTTGTTTACTCATTGTTTGAATGATGAATTTTATTTTGGTTAAGTTAATTTCAGAAAAGGACTGCCAAAATGCTGAAATTACATTTAAGTCCCTAAAACTTGTAAATATTGTAAATTGGTCCTAATTGGCTAATCATTTACTCGAGATAAATTGATGGCATTAGTGTAATGCCTTTTATTGTATGTTAAGCCCAACACCATCATTTATTGCATGAAAATACCATATCGACCACCGCTTAGTCCATCGGTAACATACTCAGACCCAGTTTTCGACCAGGCCGGGAAGGGGTGTTATAGAAATTCTATATTAAAATGTCTAAATATTGCATTGTTATTGACTATGTGAGATAGCTTCATTGATAATGGAACTTAATTGGGTCTAATGTACTGCTAGAGATCTTGTTGGAATGCAAAATTCTAAAATTTGGCAAGGCGTACCGATACAGTAGGACATGTATCGGTACGACCCAACTGTTTCCTATCTAAATTACCGAACTTGAGTCAATCGTATCGATACAAGCTATGGGAGTATCGATATGGGTCACTGTTAAAAAAAATTTAGTGACCAAATTGAAAAGATTAAAAGTTAGGTATGATTCACCTACTTGGTTGCCACCCATATCACGTGGAATCATCTGAAGTGTTAGAAAGATAGAAATTGATTACCTTAAACTTGTAAAAAAGGTATGAAATGATAGAAAATGAATAGTTTAAGCAAACCCTTTACTAAGGGAAACCTTGCTATTGGCCCCTTGGTGAGATGGGCTACGATTAAAACCATTCCAAGAGAATAAGAAAGAGTTCTCATCTTTGCTTCAGCCATCATCGTAACCAAAGTTCACTCTTTTGTCTTGAAATAGGCAAGCACCTCCATTGTTGTCTTCATTACTAAGCTCAAGCACACACCTCTCTAATTGAACTCCTTAAGCTTAAGTTTTCCTTGTATCGAGAGCTTCAATCCTTAGCTATCGGTTGGGTAAGTAAAAGCCCTAAATCTATTGTTGATTCTATTGATTATTGAATGTCCAATTTCAAGTTATGATTCACAAACTAAACCCTTGTTCTTCAAGTTTTGACCTATGGACTTATTGAATAGCTAATGGATATTCCAAGCTTAGGAATGTGTATCGATGTTGTTATATTGATTTTGACACTTCCTTATTGATTTCTCCTAGCTTAAGAATTGGAGGAAACTATTCCATCATCTCCAAAGCAAGCTAGGAATAAAGGAATTACGATCTAAGAGCCTTAGGAGCTTCGGAGTACAAGGTGAGTGTAGTCGGAGTCACGAGAGTTGGCTAGGTACCATCTTGAATCATTGATTATTGCTTACGGCTAACCATTGTATTGAAGGTTTTGCATAAAATCCTATTGAAAGCAATATAGGTGAGAACGGGTAAGTATTGCCTTGAAACCGTGTCCGAAACAATGTATTTGTTGCCGTGGAAAGCATTGAAGCATTGCTATGTTAAGCTATTGAAACATTGATACATGAATATTGCTATTGAATCATTGCTATTGATTTCTTATTATAAATCATTTTTATTGAACTATTATTATTCAATCATTGTTATTGATATATTGATATTGAATCATTGGTTATCGAACCTTGGGATCAAAAGTGTTGGATACAATTAGCATGACATAGAATTCATGAGCTCATTGGTACGGGTATAGGATACAACCTTTTATTGTGGTGCGGTGGAGGGATGCTGACGTGTATTGGTCAAATTGGAGCGGCGAAGAGAATATGACTAGACCATTATTGACTTTGGTGTGGAGGTGGAATTCGTGTATCCATATACCGTGAAATCGATCCAAGGAAACCATTGAGTATTGCTATTGGCTATTGATATGTCATTAATTATTGTTGATATGATGACAATTGATGTCATGCTACATGTTGGGCATGATAACCATGCCATGATGTATCATATGCTTATTGTTACTTTAGTAGACTTGTTATTGAAGCATGTTAGATTGCACACCATGCTCATACATTGTTATGGCTACCTCGCTTAGACTATGTAAGTCTAATGCATTCATCCTCCATATTTCAGGTTAAGAAAGTGTTTTTGGATCGAGATCGGATCTAGCTGGAAATTCTGCAAGTCACCACAAGTTTAGAGTAATGTGTTTTGTCCTTATGAACTCCTAGAATGGTGGCAAAGTAGTTAAACTAGTTGAATCCGACCTTTCGAGTATGTGTATATTGGTTATGTTATGTATAAGTCTTAAAGGCTCTAAATGACACTTTGGTTTGGGCTAAAAGTAGTTAAAATGGCATAATTGGCTTAAAAAGGCAAAAACATGGTAAAATGACTTATATTGGCATGAGATTCAACATGCTATTAGAATTATAGATTAATAACTTGCTGGTAAAATTTCATGGTATTTGAAAAATGTTCAATAGGTTAAATTGAATAAAAACCAGCTAAAATCTGTCATTACAGGGCAGACGTATCGATACGGGTCAAGTTGTATCGATACGGCCTTGCATATTTGAACCTGATTAAATAGAGCGTATCAATACACAGAAGGGGGCGTATCGATACGGACTTGGGCAGTAAGGTTTGTGAAATAAATGGTATCGATACGGCTCTAGGTGTACCGATACGGGGTTAGTTAATTCTATTAAAAGACTTAAACTACAGTTTTTTAATGCCTTACAGAATGGTCACTGAATATTGTAGGTTTAATTGAAAGGGTAAATGTTATCGGAACGAAATAAAATTTACAAGCTTATGGTTATTGAATTGAATTTCATTATGGTATAGTTAACTGAAGAACATGACCCCTAAATTAGCAGATTTGCATTTTAGTCCCTAAAATTTGTGAAAGTTAGAAATTGGTCCTAATAGGCTAGTCATTGTTTTATATGTGATTATTGAGATAATATTGACATTGAGTAACATTTGAAAGGTAATATGTTGATTCATTATTTGAAATTTATCACATCGATCATCGTATCGTTCACCGGTAGCATTTTTCAACCTGGTTCTCGACTAGGCCAGGAAAGGGGTGTTACAATCGGACTTTGAATTGACATCATGCAATTTCAATTTAGGGACCAAATTGCAATTCTAGAAAATTATAGGGACTTAACCCATTTTTAAGTTACCAATCCTTAATTAATCAGGTTTCATGGTCACATGTCAAAAATCAGCTCAAAACGATCATCTAAACTCATGTAATTGCATACATACAAACCAAGGACTAAAATGGAAGAATATTTAAACATCAGACTTTATTTAACCAACTTAACTGATGGCCGTATCGATACGCGGGCAAGTGTATAGGTACGGTTATGCATTTTTCTAAAACTTAAAATCCAACAACTCGAACCCGTACTGAAACACTTCCTTCATGTTTCAAAAACGCCTAGCCAAAATAGCTATACCCATACCGAAATGGTTGTTCGCGTACTGAAACACTCGTGCATTTCAAGCACACCCATTTTGATACAAGGTTATGCGTACCGAAACGCCTGGACCCAAAATGTCCCAAATTACTGGCTTTTCATGCTATTAAGGATACAAATACAAATACATTCCAACATGCTTCAAACATATATACAACATTACTATGGATCAATCCCCAACAGATCATCACAACAATATCATCAAATCATGGCATTATGCTTCAAAAGATAAACTAGAGGCATGCTTCATAGAATTCAAACCATTCAACATTCAAAACATAAAACCAAAACCACAACCAACATTAGAGGCTAATTACAAGTCCAGAGCAACATTACAAACATGATTAAACAATGAGTTTCTCAAAAACCCTCCAAAAACAACAATGAACCCTATTACCTTTATTACTACAAGTCTAGTTCGAAACCATACGTTCAATAGTCGAAGTCCTTGGATATCCTTCACTTGCTTGCTGCCTTCAAACCTTTAATTGTCTGCATTGATGGACAAAGAGAGCGTAAGCACACAAAGCTTAGTGAGAAGTGCTCAAACAATACACCATCATTGCATTTTAAAACCATTTTCCAAACCACATTGAAATCACCATTTCTATCAACTTATAAAACGCCATGCCTTGAAAACCATGCACTCAACACTTTCAAAAACCAGCATATTAAGCCATATGCAACATGTATCATGGATCAACAATATGTCCCAATGCTACCCTCAATTTAAGTCTTCCCATGTATAATAACCATATGCAAAGCTTAAAGAGTAAAACATGTATAAACCAACATTATACATTAACATCCATCAACATGATATATGAACAATTATATTGGCTTTCAAGTAATTATAAACCAAATTCCACTTTCCAAAATATTACATCGAATACACGGATTCAACAAGTGTCCTCTCAACACTTCATGCTATCTCAACCGGAATTCAATGGTACATTCACAACCCAGAGACACCAACCACAATCATCGGTTAGATGTATAATCATAAACGGGAGTTTTTGGTACCATACAACCCCTCAACCGTTAGGGTACTTGGATGGAGTATTCGGTACACCGTATAAACCCCTTGACATCCAAGGTAACTTTTTATAGTGCACTATCAATCCTATGGCTGGTCAACTATATCCGATAACATTTTAAACCACATCACTTGCCAATATAATTCATTATTAACCATGTACCTCATTGTTTTTATATGCATCAATTCAAAACCATTTCCAAAGCAACAAACCATGCTTTTAAACAAGTATAACTCATACTTACATGGATCACTTACCACGTGCATCTATCATCATTTCACGATCAAAATCAGTATTAAACATACTTAAAATCCATTTCGTAAAAGCACGATCGAGAGAGAAATCCCTGTATACTTACTTTCAAGTTTAAACCAGCATTTCAAGCTAAGTTTAAACTCCCATAAACCACCTTTAAACCATTTCAAAGTTGAAATCCACGTTCTCACTCATCGACAACGCAAAGCTTTAATCGTCGATACAAAAACAAGCGTCTAAAGCCTCTGAAGCTTCACCAACAGTCCTAGGATCAATCTCCCCTGTTTTAATCACATAACAACAGAGGATTAATGCATCATCATGCATTCAAAATCCTAGCAACACAATTTCTCAACCCCACAAAGAACTACCAAACACCTTCTGAAAACACCTTCCAACTTAACCTAAATACAACCCAGCCATAATCTAACATTTCAATCCATAAATTAACTTCAATTTACATTCAAAAACAATTCAAAACAATCCTTATACCTCTAGCATGCATTAAACCTCCACAACTCCTCAAAAACACATAACTAGCAACCTAGAAAATTAGAGATTCACATAGCTACGTGATTCCAATGTTAACATCTACCTATTAACATTATATAACATCAAAATCTCAATTAAAATCAATCAAGAACTCAGCAAAACAGATCTAATTCAAAAACCTTATAATCTCATCAATTAAACATTGATTTAACCAATTTCCACAATTAAATCATTAAAGCTCAAAAGAAAACATTTACAAAGAGTCAAGAACTTAGTAATTTCAATAAAGAACCTTTGATTAGAGGAGATAAATGAAGACCACCTCTAACACTTGACTTTCCCCTTAATTGGCAAGATTTGAATAAAATCTCCAAGGTTTGATGTAGAAATCAAGAGTTGCAATGAAGGAATCAAAAAGAGAATCAATCTTTAATCATTTAGGAGAAGAAAATGTAGTTTGGATGCTGAGAAAATGAAAAGAAAGTTGAGAGCAAAAGTAGTTAAGTAAGAAAATTGATTTTAACCAAATAAACTCCTTTTAATTAAACCCTTTTTATTTCCCATTAATTTCTAATTAAAACCAATTTAAAATAGCCTTAATTAAAGGAAAATTTTGATTAAAACCTTTAGGTAAGTTATCTCCTTAAAGATTCAAAGTTTTGACTCTTTTACAAAACAATCACCAAAAATAGTTTTCAATATTTACATTTTGGTCACTAGCCAAAATGTCACATTTCCAAACCTCATTTTCCAAAATTGATTTTACCAAAAATATCCATATAATACATAATGATTTTTAGATATTTTCCCCATATATTTCCTCGCTCAAAAATATTTAATTCAATTTTAATCCTAAATCTGACTCGAATCTCTAACCCGGTCCACCGGATCGTCTAATCAACCTATAAACCGCTAGGCCCAAAACCACAGTATTAAATGTCGTAATGGTCATGACCAACTCCACCACACGCAATAGACCCATCCATACAATTACGAGCCCTATTAGTATTAATTTTAATCCAAAATTCATCCGCTGACATCTAACTTACCAAAAACTGGTGAACCTTGCTATCCTCGACTACTCAGAACATCGCTCGTCATGATTGCTTCCAGTGTACGCTAGACAAGCCGTCTACTATGCTCAAACACCCCACTTTGATCCTTTAAAGGATTATTGAAAACCACGGCGTTGCAACAAAAGATTTTAAATAATGGCTCCAAAAAGCAAGTCCCAGTCCACAACATCCAAAGCAAAATAACTCGGATTAGACAGGTTCAAACCAATCTACTCCTTTAAGTTCATCACCATAAACTCTGAAAATTTCTCTTGACGAACCACACATTGCCAGATAGATAACACTGAAGGGTACGTTCGCAACACATGTTGCAAGTTTTTATAACCAACATGGCAAGAAACACAATTGTTGTCCGTAGCATAATGTCTTCGGACGTGTTCGACATTTTTCATTAATCTCCCACAACAAACACGCCACATGAAGATTTGGATTCTTTAAATTCCATGAAAACGATGAATTGTTCTCCAAATACTATCTGGTATTTCATCCGACAACGCAACCCGGATACGATACACAGATTTTACTATAAATTGGCGGTTACCATTACCCTTCCAGCCAACATGATTGCCCCTCAAGTGCAAAAATGGACTCTTTATAGCATCACAGCATAAGAGCACATGGGGCGACAATATATTCAGCCAGCAGCTCCCAACGCCATTCACCCAAAGCAGGATCGACCATTGCCACAACTGAGACAGGAGTTAATAAAAGCACCTGGCTCGGACACACAAAATCACAGAGAGGACCAATCTCACCCACCCATTCATCAATCCAGAACCGCACAATGAGACCATTCCCCAAAACCACACCCAATTGTTTTTAACATCATTCCATACCATACTAAGCCATTTTCCATAACCGCGAGACATTCTGGTTACGCAAGGAACTAGAAACACCAGACAAACATTTGTATTTTGTACGTAAAAATTGTACCCATAAAGCATATTTGTCAACGAATAACTAAAAAGTCAACTTCATTAAGAACGCTTCATTTTGATGTACCATTTTCCTCAAACCAAGCCCACCTTGAACCACGGGTTTACACAAATCCTCCCACGAGACAAGGTGAACACCACCTCTATCCAACATTATACCCCAGATAAACCTCTAAATTAAGCATTCAATTTCAAGGAAAGTAAGTTTAGGTAACACAGCGGATTACATCGTGTATGAGGGAATTGCAGCTATTACAGATTTTGCAAGTGTAATCCAGCTAGCCAGAGAGAGTGACTTCATTTTCCATCCACTTAACTTTCGTTGTATCATCTAAATTAGATACTGATACGAAGCTGGTGTGTCGACGGAATATCGCATGACAAAAGATTAAGTATTTTTCTTGTCAATTCAAGAAATAATGCCAAGGATATATCTTTTACGTACAAGTATACAGGGTCAACAATTAATAAAGTAGTAAGTTGAGTATCGTCTTTATAGGGATTGTCCAAGAATTAATTGTCATGATTAATACTTGTGAATTGGAAAATAAAAGTGATGGAAATTGATTGAGGGAATGAGTAAAATAAAAGAATTAAAGAAATTAAAATGATAAAGGGAACTGAAGTAAAGATCTAGGTAGATTGGCAAATAACTAGTGTAATGATGATTGGAAGACATGGCAAGGGATGTTTGGATTTCAATCTAGTAAAGGCGGCAACTAATAACACTAAAATTTAGTTTTAATGCCGAGTAGATTTTAAGTTAGTATCCCATCTGTCGATGACAATACCCTAAGTGAATTACTTTTAACACCTATATTTCTATAGCGAGTTTTTAAATAATTAACTTGGTGAAGATTCAATCTTACTCCTAAGGGGTAGAATCACTTCAGGTGTAAGTTCATCTACTTGAATATCTTCTGTCGAAGTTTCTCTCCTTAGTATTTGGCAATTAATCGTTATCTCCTAAGTCTGTTAAGATATCAAGGGATAATAAGCATTCAATGCCAACTGTCGATGTCAATAAATATATGAAATATAAGCACATGCGATAATGCCAAAGCACATAATCATTAAAAACTAAAAATACTAAACGTTCATCGCAAACGCCCCTAGGCAATGTAAAAGATTAGTTTATGGCTGGGGAAACCAACAACAAATCATCGTTTTGATTCATCATCACAAAAACCATAAATAAATTCAAGAGATAAGAAAAAAATAAGGAGTTCTTTTGATGCAGCCCTTCAATTGATCCAGAGCTTTCGAAAATTTGCCAAGGTTGCTTCTCCCCTTCTCTTCTCCTCGCGACTCTAGCTCTCATTTTGCTCATTCTTTAACTCCTTTATATAAGAATTGGTGAAGCCCTAATTAGTTTTTTTTGCGTCGCACTCTTTGGATACGACATCCACGCGTTATAGTAACTAGGGCTAACGTCATCTTCCTTCATTATTTTGCCAACCAAGCTTGGCATTCTTCACCTTTTTTTGCCGACCATGCTTGGCATTCTGCTCTTGCCAACCAAACGTGGCATTCTGCTCTTGCCAACCAAGCTTGACATTCTCCTTACTTCTTTTGCCAACCAAGCTTGGTAATTCATGTCATTCTTTTGTGAATCAAAACTTGGCATTTCTCTTTTGCTCCTCTGGCTTACTACTCTTGTCCTGCTCCTAACCTACCACCAAAGTAAGAAAATAGCCTTTCATTCTGGCAATGGAAATATTCCTTAACTCCTATATGCAAATGTATGAATCTACTAACTAAATACACAAATATGTACCCAAAGTCAAGAAAAAGAATGGAAATATATACATAGAAAGTAGTACTTTTGAGGAGTTAACATGATGTGACACGCTGGTAAATTAGGGGAACCCCTAGATATTTTTCCATATCCGAAACCTCCGTAAATCCAAATGTCGTACTTATACTAGAGCGAAGCACATGTTGAACATTCTTTGAAAAAAATATTTGTCTTCTCCCGACTAACTTTATGACCAGAAAAATGACAAAAACTCTCAAGCACATGACGAATTACAAGCATCTGATCAATCGAAGAATCAACAAATAATACATGATCATTTGCAAAAAAGAGATGAGAAATCTTTGGGCTACTAATGAGGTACAAAACGAGTGTCATTGACCATTATCAACCAAGACCTGAATCAACTGAGCTAGCCGCTCTGTACATAGCACAAAAATATACAGAGATTGAGGATCACCCTGACGAATACCTCTAGATGGTGTAAATGGTTTAGTAGCAAAACCATTCCAAAGGATCTGAGTAGAGACAGTAGAAATACATCGCATGATCAAAAGCCGCAAAGACGTTGGAATATAGAGATCTTGTAAGATATCATCAATAAACCCCTACTCCAAAGAGTCATAGGCCTTCTCCAAATCGATCTTAATGGCCATCCATCCTTTCTGACCAGTTTTCTTGTGCATAGTATGGATAACATCTTGGGTAATCACAATGTTATCCGTAATATACCGCCCAACACAAAAATTGATTGGTTTTCAGAAACCTAGCGAGGAAGAAGAGGCTTCAACCTATCAACAATGATCTTAGTGACAACTTTGTAAATAACATTACAAAGACTACTAGGCCTAAATTGTGACATCCTTTCAGACGCTAATACTTTACGCAAGAGAACTAACAATGTTTTGTTTAAAGATGCATGAATCATGCCTGATATGAAGATTTGTCTACAAACTGACAAACCGACTCCCCCACGCTACTCCAATTACTATGATAAAAAAATAGCATGCAACTTGTTCACTCTAAGAGCTTTGAAAGGTCTCATGCCAAATGTAGTTTTTCTAATATCCTTATTAGATGCTGACGCCATAAACCCATCCAACTCGCTACGCTCAATCTGCGAAAACAACCCCCTCACGTCCCTCACATGGCCATTAACACCAGAACTAACAAATAATGAAGAGAAAAAAGACCAAGCCAAATTAGCTAGCTTAGTTTGATATGTAAACCAAGAATCATCCTCCAACCTAAGTATAGTAACAATATTTGTGCGATGCCTCGCCATTACAAATGCATGAAAATATTCCGTGTTTTGATCACCAGAAATAATCTATAGCAAGCAAGCTTTTTATCGCCATAGATTTTCCTTTTATTCAAGAATCGTATCAAGCTCCATGCGCAACTCCTTAGCCAACCCGATAAGAAAGTCAGATTGTCTAGTTACCAGCACCCTATCAATACCCCGCAACCGTGCCGAAATATGCTTTTTTCGCTTGCCAATGTACCCAAATACATTTGTGTTCCAGGCCCCTACTTGCACTGTGAATGAATCAATGTTATACTCCAAAGAATTTATATCGTTCCAAGTCGAGCGTAAGAAATTCTAAAAACCCAGATGTTTCTACCATGCAGCTATGTAACATAATGAACATAGCGACTGCCCTTGCGGCTTTCCCATAAGTCGTAATAAAAGGGGATGATGATATGATCCCACACAGTCTAAGTGCTCGACAGAAGAATTAGCAAAAGAAGATAGCTAACAAGAGTTGCCCAAAACTCTATCAAGCCGTTGGTATAAATTACCCATCGACCATGAAAAAGGTGGCCTTACATATACAAGATCCGCTAACCCATAGTTGAACATCAAATCAGCTAGCTGCCGACTCCCACGCCTATGTGTATTAACCCTACCAGCACGCTCATCACCAGATAGTAAAACATTAAAATCCCCACCCACCACCCATGGTATATTCTCCCCAAGATTAAGAGCCCAAAGATGATTCCATAAATATTTCTAGTGCGAACTTGTAGGACTTGCATACATAATAGTAAACTGAATCCAATCCAAGGCATCAACATGCCTGGCATTACGATTAATAAATTGGTTAGAGATATGCAATACATCCAACTCAATCATATCAGACCATAGAAGCCAGATCCCCTACTAAAACCATGCGCCTCGATATGGAAAAAGTTTGGAAAACCTAACCTAGCAATAATCTGATCAGCAATACTACCACTAACTTGTGGTTCAAAAAGAGAAACACTATTGGGCTGATGCTCCCTCACCAACTCTTTAAAGATTCTCTTAAAAGGTAGGCTAGCAGCGCCTTGACAATTTAGAATATTAGTTTAATCATCATTAATGAAAATTAGTATTAAAATTACCTCAAATGACAAGCGTTAGCTCAATTTGCCAACCATGCATCCATCCAAATCAGCCCATTTCTCATCACTCGACGAACTCATCATCCTAGGCAATTCCCCATCATGAGGGTCCCCTAAACACGCTGCCCCAGTGGTATTTATATTCACCGGTTAAGCATCAACGTTGTGAATCCATTCACCTAACACTGGTCGCAAAGCATGCTTAGACTCTAACGGCTTACGGACCTTCAACCCTTTAGATGCATTCTCTTTATTTGCCTTGAGAGAATTAGACGCGTCCTTCACAACTTTGATTCCAACACCATTCTTACCACCCATCCCTTGCTCAATAATATTGACCGTTGTATGAGAACCCTTCATTAACCCAAGAACTGCAGATTTTTTGGGCACCACAATTGTTTCCTTTTGTCCCTCCACCATGGGAACATCCATCGTTGCTTTCTTAGATTTTGAGCTGGCCTTTCTTTGCTTATCAGGATTCGAAGCATATAGGCTGCATTTTTCCTGACGCTATGTGACCCCACTTCACTAGATACAAGTACAACAAAAATTGATTTCGACAAACCCTTCCACTATCACGCATCGGTTATCCGATGTGCCAATATCACCACCATTATGATCGCTTGGATGCTCTTCTAGAATAGAAAATCGAGACCTGTTCACTTCCTTTGTTGCCAAATTACCATCTTTATTAGTACGAGCCTAATTAGTCACATTACGTCTATGCATATCTGCCATCATCCAAGGACCAAAAAGATCAGCTTGAGAACCCTCTTAATCCTCAGCAGATTTCTTTGTAACTTTCCAAGAGTCTTCCCAATCCAAGACAACAACATTCTGCGGATTTTTCAGGAAATTCTCCTTTACATGACCATAGGTATCGCACTCAAAACATATCTGCTGAAGCTCTTCATACTCCAACTACTACAAGAAGCCATCTATTTCAATACAAAGTAACAATGGCTTATTAAGATCCACCAAAATTGCTAGCTGCACAAATTTTCCATACTCACCAAGATTCGTATTATAATCCATTTTAACAACTCGGCCAATGTTATTAGTTATCCGATGAAACAAACCCTTCGAATAGTATCTATAAGGGAGCCCAGGTAAACAAACCCAGACTATAACATGAGAAAGATACTTATCTGTGATGGAAAATGACCTACTCAATGGCTGAACTGTTAAGTAACTACCATAAATTGTCCAGGGACCTTGTGTAAGCACTTTAGTATTGTCTATTTCATCCGTAAATTTCACTAAAAATAATTATTCTCCAAATCAATCAATTGAATCTCCCTAACTGGACACCATAAAGCATGAATACGAGACCACAAGGCTTTATACCCAATTATTCGCCCTAGAAACCGAACGATAAGAACGTTCCTCATGTCAAAATCAACTCATATGACTCCACCACTTCCCTTTTAATCCAACTCGGCTTCAAAGGTTGTCTCTTAGCAGCATCCTTGTTCACTTTTCTTGCGTAGGATTCCTTTCCCTCTATGGCACCCGTGTGTGTAATGAGTCAGACCCCCATGTGGACCACCCACAACCTCTTATACTGCCGAGAGATTCTATCCAGTCGACGCATCCGCTCCACCATTCCTACCGTCAGCCTCCATTGCAGAAACGTTATCTCTCAAGCACCTGAGAATATTAGCATCCCCAATATTATTTTTCTTCTAGATTTGTTGGTCATCCACCGAGATAGGCGAGCCAGGCCATTCAAGAACCGGGGGATTCTAGACCCGAGCACCCTCCTCTAGCGACCACCCACCATGTTGTTTATACGGCAGAGGTCGCTCCTCAGAACTCTCTACGTGCGTGTTAGGGTTTTCCATTCTATATTCTTAATTTACAATTATCCATGTAATTAGGATTGCATATATTAGTATATATATTAAAATCCTAATTGAGTTGAATTAGGATTATATATATATATATATTGAAATCTAAATTAAAGTTGAGTTGTAATTATATATATATAGAGAGAGAAATCCTGACTAAGTTGAATTAGAATTATATATATATATTGAAATCCTAATGAAGTTGAAATGGGATTACTGATGCGTAGTGAATTGATGCGCAATTAAGAGCAAGTATACATGTCACTCAAGTAATAAAGTGATAAGTAGATTGTCGAACCCACATGAATTGGAGGGACAAATTCAAAGAAAGTGTAATTCAGAGTTAATGAAATAATATTGATGTGGTGATGAGATTATAAACTAAATGCAAGAAAAAGTAAAATGGTAGCAATGATCAAAGAACAAAAAGATGAAGTAGTGAAAAATCTAATATCCCTCCGCAGCACCACAATAAAGGTCGTAACCTATACCTGTACCAATAAGCTCATGAATTCTATGGCATGCCAATTGTATCCATTGTTTTTGATCCCAAGGTTCGATAATAAATGATTCAATAGCAATATATCAATAGTAATGATTCAATAACAAAAGTTCAATAACAATGATTCATAACAAGAAATCAACAACAATGATTCAATAGCAATATTCATGTATCAATGTTTCAATAGCTTAACAAAACAATGCTTTAATGCTTTCTACGGCAACAAATACACTATTTCAGACACGATTTCAATGCAATACTTACCCTTTCTCACCTATATAGCTTTCAATAGGGTTTTATGCAAAACCTTCTATATAATGGTTAGCCATAAGCAATAATCAATGATTCGAGATGGCACCTAGCCGAGACTCCGACTACACTCACCTTGTACTCTGAAGTTTCTAAGACTCTCGGATCGTAGTTCCTTTATTCCTAGCTTGCTTGGAGATGATGGACTAGCTTCCTCTAATTCTTGAGCTAGGAGAAATCAATAAGGAAGTGTCATAATCAATATAACAACATCGATACACATATCTAAGGTTGGAATAGCCATTAACTATTTAATAAGTCCATAGGTCAAAACTTGAAGAACAAGGGTTTAGTTTGAGAATCATAACTTGACATTGGATATTCAATAATCAATAGAATCAACAATATATTAGGGCTTTTACTTACCCAACTGATAGCTAAGGATTGAAGCTCTCGAAACAAGGAAAACTTAAGCTTAAGGAGTTCAATTAGAGCGGTGTGTGCTTGAGCTTGGTAAAGAAGACAACAATGGAGGTGCTTGCTTATTTCAAGATAAAAGAGTGAACTTTGGTTACGGTGATGGCTGAAGCAAAGATGAGAACATTTCTTATTCTCTTGGAATGATTTTAATCATAGCCCACCTCACCAAGGGGCCAATAGCAAGGTTTTCCTTGGTGAAGGGTTTGCTTAAACTATTCATTTTCTATCATTTCATACCTTTTTACAAGTCTAAGGCAATCAATTGCCATCTTGCTAACATTTTAGATGATTCCACGTGATATTGGTGGCAACCAAGTAGGTGAATCATCCCTAACTTTCAATATTTTCAATTTGGTCACTAAAATAGATTTTAATAGGAACCCGTATCGATACACTCGTAGCCTATACCGATATGGTTGACTTAAGTTCGGTAAGCTAGTTAGGAAACAATTGGGTCATACGCCTAGCCAATTTTTAAAATTTTGCATTCCAACAAGGTCTCTACCTAGACATTAGACCCAATTAAGATCCATTATCAATAAAGCTAGCCCACATAGTCAATAACAATGCAATATTTAAACATTTTAATATAGAATTTTTGATCGCCAGATCCCAATACCGACTAGACCAGTTTTAGGGTGTTAACCGATTGAGTTGAATTTTCACCTGTTGCCCGTATACACACCATAATAAGATAAAAAATGGTCGTAATTCGAGTTTAATCTTTACGGTTTACTTTGATAAACCCAATGTAGCTCGCTCGATTTGGTCTAGCATTTAGGTTAGGTCAAGGAGGTTACACGACACCTAGATTTTCAGCTTTAATAAGTTTATGTGAATATGTTTTGTGTTTGATTCTTAACTGCGGAGAGTCTATCTTGGTATGTACCATGCTTGGAGTCTTGGCTTGCGTCGGATAATTGTTGAGGTGGATAGTCTAGATGTGTTGCAGGTATTTACAACAACCAATGGAGATGGTGGTGGTGGGTGTGCTTTGTTAACTCATATTTGGGACCTTCAAAATCGATGTTGGATTGTTAAGTTTCAACATGTTTTGCGGGAAGCGAACAAGGTTGTTGATCATCTTGCTAAGATGGCTTCGTGCAATGTTTTTGAGGCTCGTTTGTTCGGGGTGCAGCCTGAAGAAGTGATTGCACTAGTGTAGGAGGATAGTTTGATTCATGTTATATCTATGCATGTTGTTTAGTTGTTTGTCATTGCTGATGGGATTGTCATTTTTTTACTATTTTGTCGTTTGTCATGGCTAATCGAATTATATTATTTATATATTAAAAATTATAATTACAATAATTATTCTCTTATAATATTTATTTGATAGTTAATATATATATATATATATCAAATATATATTAATTTAACTAAATTCATGTACATCAAATTTGTACATATATAATTCGTTTAATATATGCTTATTTCAATCATGGTTGTGACCCTGTAGGTTATAGTAGCGTTAATAGTAAATATTATAAAATTTTGAATATTACAAACAATGAGTGACATCTAGCAATATGTGTCATTTTCACCTAAATTGCAAGAATTCATGATTCGACATAACCTCTTTGTTATTAACCTTTTTTCATGTATTACATCCTTTTATTCTTTCTATCTAAATGAGATACAAGTCATGGAATATTCACACTTGTATTGTCCATCTAATATTTCTTGATATCTTGAGTAGACTACTTTAAATGAATAATTTATTATATCTCATATCAACTTATTCGAGCATGATCATGCATTTATAATCTTACTCAATCAAGTGGCCTTAGATGTTTCTCCTATTATGTAGGAGGGGCAAACCTTATTTTAATCAATCATATCTCGCTATATAGACTGTGACATATCCAATATCAACCTTTATAGAATAGTCAATTACAACACTTTCGACCGTATCAGTATATGCAACTCACGATGTTGAAATAATAATGATCTCAAGTCTAAGGATCATACTTGTAGTTATCACTATGAGCAATGTTTTGATTGTCACATAATAATCCAATATATATGCTCATAGTGGGTAAGTTCAGTATGTCATTCTATAATACATATTATTCTCAATGTATTATCGTTTTCGAAGCCTACAATAATACTTGACTAAAGACTTTTTAAGAATAAGCATATTTATTCTTAGGACTTCATTATAAAACAATTTATTTATTGCATAGTAAATTAACTAAATAATAATAATGGAAGGCCTTATTTGATAAACGAGGTAAATGAGCATGTAAATACAATAATCTCATGATTGGTTTTTTGTCATACTCTAACACCCCAAGTGTCATTTGGCTTAGCAAGGCGGTAACTTTCATTACTTATGGTGCCTAAATCATTTATCATCCGGTTAATGCATTTTAAATGTGACTCTATTTTTCTATAGGAGTTTTAATGGGCTACAAGCTAGTACAAAGAACAATAAGAAAATGGTAACTATATTAAATAAAGTATTAAGTTCTACAATGAATAAAGTATAAAATAAGTTCAGAAAACACCATATTCTAAGATCATGCAAGATTACTAGCAAGAAACAAGTCTTTCTCGGGATCTTGAACTCTAATCTTCTCAAACGCTTGGGTCTTACTCTTATCATTGTTAAAAAATTTGATCCATGCATCATTTTGGTCGTCGTGTTGCTTCATTCTGCAGCAAGACCTCCAAGCTCCTTAAGCTTCCATGACCATGGCTATTTTCTTGGGAAGAATAAGGATTTCTCGTGAAAATGAGCTATCAAGACTCTCATCAAATATATACTTTCTTTCTTGTAAATGGATTTTTTCTTTATATAAGCGGAAAAGTGAGAAATGGCAGACAATAATATATCAACACTTGTTGATCTTCCTTGTGGTCATGTCCTGACAATGGTGTTTGTCTTAATGCATCTATCATGTCTGAAAAAGGATTTTTCTTGTGGTTATGTCCCAACTTGGTGATTTATCTTGATGCAATAGGCAGTCTATGGCCTCTGGCGCACAATGGTCCTAGTACCTCATGGATCTTGTACAGTTGGAATAGAGCTTCCATAAAAGTCAGGTTGTAACGACCCAGATTTTAGAATTCGAGGGTCGGGTTAACCTGAGGCGTGAGCGTTGCATTGGGCTTTATGTTGGGCCAACATGTTGAACTTGGGGAGCCCTATTGGGCTTGTTCCTTGTTGTTGGGCTCAATTGGTTATTGTGGGTTTGGGTTGGGAAGAGTGGGATAGGGGTAGTTTTGCTTTGTGAATCATGTTTTGCTTTTTGAGGGAAGTTTTATCAACATTCAAGGATCTTTAGTTCAAGTGAAAGAAGCGGGAGAGCCTTCCAAAGCTCGTGGGAAGGAGAAAGCATGGAGGCTTGGTGTGAGCATCATTTCAACCTTCACAGTTGAGGTTGGTACACTACTAACTCCTCTGTGTTCCTGGAAATCATGAATTGGATTGCCTTGTGGTTTGGTTGATATTTTGGTTGTCTAAATGCTTAGAGCCTCTAAAATGGTAAATCTTAAGATTGATGTTAAAGTGGCTAAAGTTTGGTAGGAAACCACTTAAAACACCTTCTATAACCTTTAGGTTTAGTTTGGGGATTGTGCCTTTGGGTTTTAGGGTTTAGGGTTTAAGGTTTAGAGTTAAACCTTCTAGAGTGATTTATGAACTCTAGAAAATGAATTCTAGGTTCGAGTATCGATACGAGGAAGGGTGTATTGATATCCTGTGTTAATTTTTGGAGAACACATGCATTTTTCTGAAAGGCATATACCTTGTTGTCATCCAAATTCTAGTAGCCAATTTCGGTATCGATACACTTAAAAGGGTATCGGTATGCCTTAGGGTATTGGTACACGTCCTTGTGTATCAGTATGGGGTTGTTTGGTTAAAACCTTGCGTATGTAGACTAGGTATCGATACGCATAGAGGTGTATCAGTACGAAAAGGTGTATCGATACCCTTAGGGGGTGTATTGATACCATCTGGGCAATCTTCCCAAAAAATAAGATTTGAGTTCGAAGGGCCTATAATTTGAGGACTAAGGCCTAGTGGGCCTCTAAAGTGGTAAAATAAATAGTAAATCGAGAAACTTAGATTTAAACCTCATATACAAGCTTAACAAGTAATAACTTAATTAAAAACCTTGGATGACTTATTGTGTTGTATGATTAAGGATCCTTGGTGGATTGAATAGTGAATGTATGCCACGTAAGGGCATTATTATGGTTGAGTCACCTTGTTGATGGGATTTTGGATGCACATGAGAAGAGAGAGTATTGCAACATCATGGTCAAGATCCTGAATGTATGAACCCAAGGCTTAGTGGGACTAGGACTCATTCGAAGGCTCGATGAGAGATTCTGAGCATGAGTGTCGTACCTGATACTTAGTGGAACTGGACCTCACTCAGAGTGCGTGTATCCGATGCTTAGTGGAACCGAGCCTTATTCCAGGTTTGTTGATATTATGCATATGGTTACTATGTGAGACTAATTACCTCATATTGTTGATATGTATTTAGACGGCTAGGGTTAAGGCCGCAATGATATGATATTATTGCCTTATTGTCATATTTATATACATGCTCTTATTTATGATTTGCATGAAGCATGGTTGAGTACCCACTAAGTTTCGTTAGCTCAGCGTTCGAAATTGTTGTTTCTATTTGTACGTTTGTACGTTGACGTGCTTTCGTCGGAGCACCATCAGAGTAGGACATGGTATCGAATTGTGTCCAAGTACAATACTTAGATTTATTTGGGCTATGTATTCGTAGGACTGTAGCGACTATTTTTTCTGAAAAATCATTTCCTGCAAAAATGTGAAGTCGCCACTGATCATTTTAAAATGGTAGACCGGACACTAGAAAACAAAACTAGTGAAGAATTTGGGTCATGGAGTTGGTTACGTGTGGGGAAGGATTAGCACCCCCACAACACCCAAAAATTGGTATCTACAGGTTCGCATCGCATTTATTAAAAAAATAAAAAATTGAGTTAATTTAATTTTAATTTCTAAAATGCTTGACAATTTAAGGATTACCCTAATATTCACAACAGTCAAAGGATATGACACTCGAAGAACGGAATGCCACTCCCAATAGAATACTGAAACAATATGGCCTACGCTAGATGCAACAATTATATGTATGAATAATTAATTCGAAACAAAAAATATTTACAATAACAATATATTGACAAAACTATAAATAAAATTAAAACGTAAACATAAATATAAATATTATTTGACGATGTATCATTATACAACATACTAATAATTATAAACATATTATATTATATATTATAACAATATATGAAATAACTTAATAATAATAATAATAATAATAATAATAATAATAATAACCATAACAACAACAACAACAACAATAATAATAATAATATAACAATAATATACATTAAGACCTAATAGAGGAAAAAGCAAATTAGGGGCACCAAATTGAAAACTATTAAGGACTGAATTGCAAAGCTATTTTAAAAAAATGAAGGACCAAAGATGTAATTATACCATTCAGAGGGGCAGGAATGTGAACTATTTTAGGGCAGAAGGACTCATACTGTAATTTTCCCATTTTTATTAACCTATCCGAATTAAGTGAAACAAAAGGGGACTGGATTGAGAATCAGAAAAAGCCAAGAGGGAATAGATGTGAGATTGCACCCTGCGATAGGTGAGAAACGAAAACCAGTTTGGGCTAGAGGGATTAAGTGTGTAATTCACCCATTTCTTTTAGTTTATAAACCTAAAAATAAAGTCAGATTCATTTCCTTCAACTTTTTTTGGTTCAAGTTGTCCCTCCCTCTATTTTTTTCTTGTTTTTCAATCGTTTAAACTCTAGGATAACAATCAAACCCCCTTTTACTTATTCAAATCTGAGGTTTTTTGCTCAAGAAAAAAGACGATTGGGGTTCATCTTTGACTATGAAGGACGACGTCAACGCTGGTTCGAAACTGAACTGAGGTAAGATTCAAAATGCCCTTTTTTATTTTGGTTTGTATTATCAGATTTGAAATAAAAAATAAAATAGTATACATGGCTCTTATTTTCTATTCTTTTGCATGTGATGGTTTATGGATCTGGAAATCTTTTTTTTATTTCATTCCAACCTAGCTTTATATACCCGTTCAATATTCATAAAAAATACATACGATATCCCTCATTTATTGTTGATTTGCTTGGGTTATTATGATTATATTCAGGATAATAACCCTGTTTCCTTTGTTTTTTGTAGGTCCGAAGTGACTTTGGGCGGTGGTATAGACATGGGAGGGCGGTGGCAGGCCAAGGCGGACTAAGGTGGCACGCGTGCAAGCCACAACATTCGAACAGGTGGTGCGTGGCATGCACGCGCCAGTGGAATGTAGAGAGGTAAAGGGCATGCGGCGGCAGTTGGGAAAATTAGACTAGGTTTTGGTTATAATTAGGGTAAATGGTATTATGGTAATTTGAGTTAAAATGGGTACCGGGTCGGGTTAGCTGGGTAACTAGATCGGGTTATGGCTATTGGGTCTGAATTCATTAGGTTTATATTTGGGCCATGTATTGGGTTGTAATTGTGAAAAATAATAATTTTTATTTAGATCTGGCTTTAATTTTGGGTTTGGGCCCGGACAAAATGGGTTATTACAGTTGCCCCTCTTTGCTCATTGATGTGTAACATGAATAGAGCAAAGACAAAAGAATAACCATTTTTGTCTGGTTAGATTTAGGGTTTTTTTCTTGGCCACCACCTGTTCTTTGGGCTTCAGTTGGTCCATCCAGCCGCTTTAGGAGGCAAAATCTTCCAAGTAAGAGAATCCGTTGATGAGACAAAATCTTCAAATTGGAACTTTGGTATCACAAGTTCTTTCTATATAGAACTATTCACTCTTCTTCTATCTAGAGCCTTGGAGAAGCAAATTCTTCCTATATAGAGTTCTGCTCCTCTTTTGCGAAGTCTTTGGGCTGCAAGTCTTTCTTATATAGAGCTTTTCGCCTTCAATTAACAACGCTGCAGGATCTCCCTATATAGAACCTTCTGCATCATGGGTGGATTCTTCAAATTAAGAGTTCTCCCTATATAGAACTTTTCATTTCAAAATCCAAAAATAGATGTTTTTCCTATATAAATCTCTTTACTTCAAAATCTTCTGAGCTATAGGTTCTTCCTGTATAAAACCTTTCGCTCTTTGGATTCTTCAACTTGCAAGTTCTTCTTATATGAAAATTTTCACCTTGGAGTATTTGAGTCATGAGTTCTCCCTGTATAGAACTTCTTACTCTGAAATCTTAGGACTACTAGTTCTTCCTATATAGAACTTTTGTCTTGCATTCACGAGTTCTTCCTATATAGAATTGTTTTCAACAGTAGCATTTTGTTCTATAATGTCACAAGTATCATGAATTTCTACTATTTTCCGTAGGTTGAAAAACAAAATTGTTCGAAATGATGACCCGATTTCTAATCATCTCAGTGTCATTAATCGTATATCCTGGTCAGGTTCGACTCTTACTTTTTTGTTAAGATCTGCTTCCCCAATTGCGCAAATCTAATCTTCCTCTGATTCTTGAGTACCTGCCATGAAAATAGCCAAGATACCTGAAAAATATGAGTTATCATGCTCCTAACCTTAAAAATGCTTATCCTATATGATGCATGGGTAATTATATCTCAATATTGTTCTGACTTTTTTCTTTGATCGAGTGATGTTGATTTTCTTGCTATTTCATTCTTCTTCTTCATGTGATAGCGACACACCATCTCACATACGGGTTCAACCTTTTGACCATTTCTTCTAAGTTTGAGAGTCCATTCTAAAACGTCATTTCAGGTTTTCAATTTAGATTTATTTCCGCGAAGTGCCTCTATTCGGGTTTTTCTCTTCGTGTTTTTTCTTCTTTTTCTTTTTTCTTTCTTTTTTTCTCTTTTCTCTTTTCTCTTTTCTTTTCTTTTTATTTTTTTCTTCTCCCTCTCTTTTTCTTTTTCAAGTTTCTGCCTTGAAATCTTTATGTCGTTGTAGTTGCCATCTTCTTACTTCTTCTTGGACAAGTTTGCATTTAGATGACACTCATTGCCTTATTTTGGTGCATCTTGAAAACTTGGCGCTTGGGATCCTCTTGTGATTGTTCTTTGGCATGTAGTATCCTTTATACCGTGGTCGATTCTTCCCTTGAATCACGTGCACTTTGTAGGCTAGAACTAGAACATAGTAATGCCAAGAAATCTTTTGCTTATCATGAATCTATGTTAACTCGCTTAGAGGATGTTCGAGAAAACAATAAAAGAGGATAAAAACAGTATTTTATTAGTAAATATGATATAGTTCAAAATGTCGTGGCAAACATGAGGCAAAAGAAAACAAAAGGTGATACAAAGTCCTAGGTATTCACAGAATGAATGATGCATGAGCCCATCGTCAGAGGTAGAACCTTTGCCCCAAGCTTTTCTACAAAGCACTGGTATTTTCCGAGAGGGTTTGCCTTTTGGTTGCCCCATCTCAAAATTCATTTGAACCACCCTTTACGGGTTTTCAACTCAAATCCCTTATTGATTTCAAGAAGCCCTTTTCGAGTTTTCATTCTTGAACCTCCCATTTTCTTTTCTTTTCTTTTTCTTTCTTTATTTATTTATTTTTCTTTTTTTTCTTTTTTCTTCAGGCGTAATACTTTTTGACCGAGACTGATTTTACTGGATTGCTCAACTCGCCTCCATCTATCTTTGTTAGGATTAACGCCCATCCGAAAAAGGCCTTCCTTTCCTAATTTGGCATCCACTTTCCACGGAAGTCCCTCTAAATTGGCTAGATATTTTTAAGCACTAGATCCCTCTCTCGAAATTCCTTTGGGCGAACTTTCTTGTCATGAGCCCCAATCATCCTCTTTTTATACATTTGACTATGGCATATAGCTCTCAATATCTTTTCTGCAATGAGATTCAGTTGATCATATCTAACTTGTATCCATTCGGCTTCGTCCAACTTTACTTCGCTCAAAATTTGAAGCGACGAGATCTCTACTTCAATGGGTAATACTGCTTCGGCCCCATAGACCAAAGAATAATATGTTGCCCCTGTCGATGTATGCACAGAAGTTCGATAGGCAAATAGAGAAAATGGTAGCTTCTCATACCAGTTTTTGAAAGTTTTTTTCATTTTCGCTATGATCTTCTTGATGTTCTTATTTGTTGCTTCCACTGCACCAATCATCTTAGGGCGAAAATGGTGGAATTGTGGTGCTTTATTTTAAACTACTCGCACACCTCAGTCATCATTTTGTTATTCAAATTGGAAGCATTATCAGTGATGATCCTTTCTAGCAAGCCATACCGATAAATGATCTCCTTCTTTATAAACTTGCAAACTGTTGCCCTAGTGATATTGGCGTAGGAGGCTGCTTCTACCCACTTAGTGAAATAATCAATAGCCACCAGGATGAAATGATGTCTATTGGAAGCCTTTGGATGAATTTGTCTAATAACATCCATACCCCACATTGCAAAAGGTCATGGTGAGTTCATGGTATGCAAAGGTAGTGGTGGAGAATAAATCTTGTCAGCATATATTTTGCATTTGTGACACTTCTTGGCATAGTCAATGCAATCTCCTTCCATGGTTGGCCAATAATATTCGTATCTCATGATCTTTCGAGCCATCAAAAAGCTGTTGGCGTGTGTCCCGCACAAACCATCATGCACTTCTGCGAGAATATTTTTGGCTTCTTGAGCATCAATGCATCTTAACAGTATCTGGTATTTGCCCTTTTTGTACAAGACTTCACCATCTAAGACATACTCAGTTGTCATTCTTCTAAGAGTCTTTTTATTATTCTCACTTGCTTCTTTAGGGTAAGCTTGGAATTTGATATACTGCAGGATATCATGGTACCACGGGTTGCCATCCATTTCTTCTTCCAGGCTGCAACAGTAAGCATGTATTTCAAAGTTTGCATTCATATTGGTCTCATTTCTGCCCTTGTACTTACTTTAAACATTGCGGCTAAGGTTACCAGGGTGTCTGCCATTTGGTTATCTTCTCTTTGAAGGTAGGTAAAACTAACATTCCCGAATCCTTTAATCAGTTCTTAGATTAAATCGTGATATTTAACTAACTTTGGGTCTCTTGTTTTCCATCCTCCATGAAGCTAATAAATCACCAGAGATGAATCTCCAAAAACTTGGAGTATCTTGGCCTTCCTTTCGATGGCCCCATGCAATCCCATAACACAAGCCTCATACTCGGCAATGTTTTTTGTGCAGAAGAATTCTAATCTGCTTGTGAAAGAATAGTAGACATCATTCGGGGAAATCAGTATTGCACCTATTCCATGACAAAGGGCATTAAATGCCCCATCGAAATACAATTTCCATGGCTCATCTTCTAGGGCAATCTCCTCTTTAGTCGTGATACACATCAGGTCCTCGTCAGGAAAATTAAAGTTTAATGACTGGTAATCATCTACGGCACGAATTGCTAAGAAATTACCAATATCGCTTCCTTTTACCACTTTCCAGCTTACATAGATAATGTTGAACTCGGATGCAACATTTTCCAGCAGGCCATCTTCCCAGTCAATGCCGGTGCTTCCATCATGAACTTTAACGGGTCTAACTTGGATATCAACTAGGTGGTGTGATACAACATATATTGCCTGAGCCTTTTAGTGGCCCATACTAAAGCATAACATAGTTTTTGAATTGGTGGATACCGTGTTTCGCAGTCGGTGAACTTCTTGCTCAAGTAGTAGATGACTCTTTCTTTCTTTCCAAACTCATCACGCTGCCCCAATACATATCCCATTGAATTATCATTAACTATCAGGTATAAGATCAATGGCCTACCCGGTACTGGTGCCACCAGAATTGGGTGATTTCTCAAATACTTTTTGATCTTTTCTAGAGCCTCTTGGCATTTCTTATCCCATACTCCTGGGTTATTTTTTCGAAGTACTCTAAAAATAAGATCACACTTTTCGGTTAATTGAGAAATGAACCGAGATACATAATTTAATCTTCCCAAAAAGACTCGAACTTCTTTTTGTGTCTGAGGTGGCAGAAGATTTTGAATAGCTTTCACTTTGTTAGGGTCAATCTCGATTCCCCTTATACTAACCATAAATCCCAAGAGTTTTCCTGACGTCACTGCAAAGGTGCATTTGGTAGGATTGTGCTTCAACTGATACTTTCTTAATCTTTGGAATAACTTCCTCAGGTTCTGAATATGCTCTTCTTCAGTTCAGGATTTGGCAATCATATCATCCACGTATACCTTAATTTTTCTATGCATCAAATCATGGAAGAAAGTCACCATGGCCCTTTGATAAGTTGCCCCAACATTTTTAAGCCCGAAAGGCATTACTTTGTAACAGAACATGCCCTATTCAGTGACGAATGTAGTTTTCTCCATGTCTTTCGGGTGCATCTTTATTTGGTTGTACCCCAAAAAGACATCCATGAAAGAGAACCATGAATGCCCCGTTGTATTTTCAACCAAAGTGTCAATATGAGGCAAAGGAAAATTATCCTTCGGGCTTGCTTTATTGAAATCTCTATAATCAACACACATGCGCATATTCCCATCTTTCTTTGGTACTGAGATTATGTTCGCGACCCATTCTAGGTACTTTGCGACTTTTAGAAAACCATTATCAAATTATTTCCTCACTTTTTCCCTGATTTTTAACAGCATATCAGTCCTCATCCTCCTAAGCTTCTGTTGAAATGGCTTACATTCAGGCCTTGTCGGTAACTTATGCGCCACAATATCTGTATTCAAACCCGACATATCTTGATAAGTCCAAGTGAATACGTCTTTGAATTCTTAAAGTAGAGTTATCAAATCGTGTCCGGTCGTTGAAGAGAGGATGGTGCCAATCTTCACTTCCCTCTTGTCTTCATTGGTCCCTAAATTGAGAGTCTCTATCCTCTCCTGGTGTTACCTCCTCAAATGTATTGTTTTTCATGCCCATTTTGATATGCTTTTGCTTGTTTTCAAGAACATTTAGTTGCATTAGATTGATAGTATCATGCATTTGCATCAAGGAGTTAGTTGGCTGCCTATGCTTGTGTGAGAGGTTGTTTTTATGGCCTTTTTGTAGGTTGGCAGGGTGTTTGGTAGGAGAAATGAACGCAGGACGCAGTTAGGAATGCCAAGGTGAATGGTAGATGTTGTGGGCACTGAAGGATCAGAGGTGTGCCAAGCATCTGTTGGCATGAGGTGTGTCAGTAGCCATACCAAGAGATGAAGAACCCCCGAAAAAATAGGATACACTCAGGCTCCTTAAAAATTACATTTGGACAGCCTCTGGAAAAATAGCGGATAAGATGATGCCAAGCTGTGTTGGCAAGGTCGTGCTGAGCTTGTGTGCAAGGATGTCCATGGCATGATAACGTCAGCCCTAGCTTGATAAGCTATCACACTGATCAGATGAGGCTTATCTCTTATCTATGGAGCATTTCAAATGAAGAGAGAGTTATCCTAATCCCTTCCCTTAAGCACCTATATATACACAGCCCGATCAAGCATTGAGATCGACATTGAAAGGAGGAGACGAGACGAGAGGTGGTCGGAGCAAGGTGTTAGAGCGGCGAGTGACAGTCGGTGCAACCGAGGAAGGATGGTTCGACTTCTTGGTCGAGAGCCTGGCATGAAGGGATGCATCGAGAGACCCCTCTGCCTATTCCATTGGCACAAGTTGTTTTTCTTTAGTTTTTATTATGATGGTGATGTTAAAAATGTTTGTTGCTTTGTTGGTTAACCCCCACACCATGAACTATTTTAATAGTTGGTGGGGGATGTTTTGGTTTTAAACGTTGGCTTTTATGCCTTAGTTCCTTTATAATAATTCTGCTTTTGGCAAAGTTTTTATGTTTTGCATACTTTAATTTTTCTTAAGTATTGTGTCAAAGCGAGAGCTGGCACAATTACCTTATTGCCTTCCAATATCTTAACAGACTTGTGTTGGAACGATCAAGTTGCTGAATACTTGGGAGAGAAGCTTCGAGAGAAGTCGTTCAAGTAGATGAACTTACTTTGGAAGTGAAATATACTCCCATGGAGTATAGATTGGTTTTTAAACCAAATTGGTTTAAGGAAAACATACACTATAGAGTTATACGGTTTTTAGTTGGCCAGTTTAGGGCAATGACCATCGAGAAATGCTTTGTTATTTTTGAATCTTCTCGGCAAACAATGCCAACACAGTTTTGTCAATAAAGGCTAGCATGAACCACATTGAAATCAGGCATTCCCTGCCAACAGTCATCATTCATTTGAAAACACCTTTCTTGCCAACTCTTTACTTCAATTTCTATTTTATTTTATTTTCTTAGTTTTAAAATTAGCTCTTTTAAACAACAATATTTTCTTCCAAAGCAAGTAACAATCAAGCAATCGAATTCAAAGTCAATCTCTGTGGGATCGATACTCAGCTTACCAAGCTATATTACTTGTCGACCGTGTATACTTGCACGCAAAAGACTCTTGGCACAGTTTATCATTCCTAAATACATACCATTTATACCTTTTGCCAACATTCATTTTACACATCTCCCTGAGAGTCAACAAGTTTTTAGCGCTGTTGCGGGGGATTGCAATGGATTTGATTGTTTTTAAATTTTTCCTTGTTTTGTTTTTGTTTTTGTTTTATATTTTTTTCACCGGTGTATGACCAAAAACCACCCAGTGGTGGACGAGTGGCCATAAGATCTGGAAATTGAGAGAACCTTGTGGAGGTTAAAGAGGCAATACTGAGGATTGAATCAAGGAAATAAGAGGAATGGTGTGGTGAATAATGATCCACCTATTAACAATTAGCCTAATAACAATGCACCACTACCTCCTAATGTCCCAAATATGGTTGAAGAAGAAGAGAGGCCATTCCAAGAACATTCAACACCTAACATTGCAAATCTCATGCCAGGACTTATTGACACTGATGCCAATGAGCCTAACTTTGAACTTAAACCCGTAATGGTCCAAACTCTTTTGAATGTAGGTCAATTCAATGGAGCACTTACTGAAGACTCGAGACAACATCTCAAACAATTCATGGAGATATGCCAACTGTTTCAACAAACTAGAGTATTTGGAGATACTGTGAAGCTAAAATTGTTTACTTTTTCCTTGAGAGACAGAGACAAGGCATGGCTCAATTCTTTTCCACCAGTATCAGTTACTTTGTGGGCAGACCTTTGCTAGAAGTTCCTGACGCGGTTTCAGCCACCAACACTCAATGGCAAGTTGCATGGTGAAATCATTACATTTAAATAGGCCGAGGATGAAACTCTTTATGAAGCCTGGGAAAGATTTAAAGATTTGTTGAGAAGGTGTCCAATGCATGGCTTCCCAAATTGGACCCAAATACAAACCCTCTACAACGGATTGAATGCACAAACAAGGACTGTTGTGGATGCTTCAGCAGCTGGATCGTTGCTTGATAAGAAGTACACTAAGGCTGTTGATATCCTTGAGAGAATTTCGGTCAATGACTTCGAGTATCCTATTGCTAGACTTGGGACCGGACTAAAGCCAGTTGGAAATTGAAAGTTGATGAACTCACATCCATTCGTGTCGAGATTTCCAGCCTCACTAGCATGGTGAGAACATTGAAAAAGAACAATGAGGCCTAAGAAGTCAAAGCACTGGATCCATTTTGCACCATTTGTGGAGAAAACCACCATGGGGATGAATGCCCTATCAATCTTGAGTCGGTAATTTTTGTTAGGAATGCTGGTCGTTTTTATAATGCTAATACCTATAATGCAGGTTGGAGACAACACCCTAACTTATCTTGGGGAAATCAAGGAGGCAATCAATACAATGACCTGTGCCAAAACATCCAACGACAGAACAACAATGTCATGCTAGCATTTTATCAAAATACCATGCCATAGAAAGCTAAGAACAATTTCTAGCAAGGGCAAGGAAGCAACCAAGGAGGAGATCTTACACAATATATAGAAAGAAATGAAGTAACAAACCAAAGTTTGGCAGCATCAGTAAGAAACTTGGAAATACAAATTGGGAAGATTGCTAATGCACTTAGCAATCGACCCTAAGGTACTTTGCCAAGTGACAGTAAAAATGCTCGGCACAAAGAAAATGAACAATGCAAGGTAATAACTATTCGAAGTGGTAAGCAGTGCGAAACAGAGACGGCTGCCAAGCAGTCAGTCTTCAGCTAAGATGCAAAGCTTGTGCTAGCAGACATACCCAGGAAGTAGAGAAGGAGAAAGTAGATGATGCCAACGATCATGCCAGTAAGAGTTCCAAACAGGATGCCAGTCCCAGTGCCAACAATGACGCCAACAATGATGATAAACAGACTGATGCCAAAATAGATGCCAACACTACCTCGGTAAAGCCGGCAGCGCCACCATATGTATATCCACTGCCACCATTTCTAGCAAGACTTCAAAAGCATAAGTAGGACCAGCAATTTAAGCTTTTTTAGAAGTACATAAATAGTTGTAAATTAGCATTCCATTGGTGGAAGCCCTTGAACAAATGCCCAACTATGTAAAATTCATGAAGGACATCTTGTCCAAAAAGATGAAGTTAGGAGAATTTGAAATTGTTGCTCTCACTGAGGGATGCAATGCCATGATCCTAAAATGATTGCCACCAAAGCTGAAAGATCTAGGGGGTTTTACTATTCCTTGAACAATTGGCGACAAGTTCATGGGGAAGGCGTTGTGCGACTTGGGAGCCAGCATCAATTTGATGCCACTATCAGTTTTCAAGAAGCTTGGCATAGATGCAAGACCTACCACGCTGACACTTCAATTGGTAGACCGATCCTATGCACATCCCAAGGGTAAGATTGAGGATGTGTTAGTAAAGGTAGACAAATTCATTTTCCCAGCTGATTTTATCATTTTGGATTATGAAGCTGATATTAATGTGCCAATTATTTTGGGTAGGCCGTTTCTTGCTACTGGTAGGGCTCTTATTGATGTTCATAAATGGGTAAATAACCATGAGAATGAATGATCAACATGTTACTTTTAACGTGTTTAAATCTTTGAAATATGCAGATAAACCTGATAAATGTCAAGCCGATGAAATGATGGAGTCCATCTTTACTTTGGACATGGCATAGTTGTGCCATGATATAGCAAGTGATGACGACATGCTTGATGGCATATCTGAATTGTTTGAGGAACCTATGGAATCAGCCTTGGAGGCTAAATATGTGAGTTACTTCGAGCCACTCAATTTTGCCGGTAGAGAGATAATGAAACCAAAGGCATCTATTGAGGAACCACCAGAGTTGAAGCTTCAACCGTTGCCAGAACACTTAAAGTAATTGGTAAGAACTCGACTCTACCAGTGATTATTGCCACTGATCTCACTCATGATCAGGAGGTAAGACTGCTGGGAATACTAAAAGATTATAAGCAAGCGTTGGGTTGGGCCTTAGCAAACATCCAAGGTATTAGCCCAACCATTTGCATGCACTAGATCATACTAGAAGAATATAATGGCAGGACCATTAAAGGCCAAAGGCGGCTAAACCCAAGAATGAAAGAGGTTGTAAAGAAAGAGATCATAAAATGGTTGGATGCCAGGATCATTTATCCCATTTCCAACAGCTCTTGGGTTAGCCCAGTGCAGTGTGTGCCAAAGAAGGGTGGCATGACTGTGATCCAAAATTGTAAGGCCGAATTGATTCCCTCTAGAGCCATCACTAGATGGAGGGTGTGCATGGATTACAGAAGGTTAAACAAGGCTACAAGGAAAGACCACTTCCCATTGCCTTTCATTAACCAAATGTTGGACAAGTTGGCAGGTAAAGCTTTTTACTATTTTTTAGATGGTTATTCGGGATATAATTAGATTGCCATCACCCCTGACGACCAAGAGAAAACCACATTCACGTTTCCATATGGGATATTTACCTTTATAAGGATGCCATTCGGACTGTGTAAAGTGCCAACAACATTTCAACATTGCTTGATGGCCATTTTCTCCGATAAGATTGAGCATAACATGAAAGTATTCATGGATGATTTCTCAGTACTTGGTGTAACATTTGAGGAATGCATCTATAGCTTGGAGCAAGTTTTGAAGAGATGCATATAGACAAACCTAGTGTTGAATTGGGAGAAATGCCACTTCATGGTGAAGGAGGGCATTGTTCTCGGTCATAAGGTAACCAAGAGAGGACTAGAAGTTGATTAAGCCAAAGTGGAGGTAATTAAGCAATTACCACCTCCAACAAGTATTAAAGGTATAAAGAGTTTTTTAGGTCATGTCAGTTTTTATCGACGATTTATTAAAGATTTTTCAAAAATTTCTAAACTTTTATGATCATTGTTGGAACATAATGACACTTTTGCATTTGACGATTCTTGTTTGAGAGCATTTCAGGAGCTTAAAGATAGATTGATTAATGCCCCCATAGTCGTGGCACCGAATTGGGAATGAGACCTTTGTGCTCATGCGCGATGCTAACGATTATGCCGTTGAAGCAATTTTGGGACAACAGCGTGTCAAGATATTCCATGACGTCTACTATGCCAACAAAAACTTGAATAAAGCACAACTGGATTACTCTACAACCGAGAAAGAATTCCTTGTGGTTGTATTTGCTTTTTCCAAATTTAGATCTTATCTAATTGGTAATAAGGTTGTGGTTTATAGAGATCATTCGGTGTTGAAATATCTATTAGCAAAGAAGGATGCCAAACCTAGACTAATCCGATGGACGCTCTTACTTCAAGAATTCAACCTGGAGATCAAAGATAAGAAAGGCAATGAAAACTTAGTAGTTGACCATCTCTCTCGGTTGGAGCATCACATTGGGGATGGTAAGTCCACTATAATTAGAGACAAATTCCCTGACGAGTATTTGCTTGCAGCCGATGCTATACCATGGTACGCTATCATAGTCAACTACCTGGTAAGCAATATTCTGCCATTAGACCTGGCATATAATGCCAAGAAAAGATTTTTACGAGAGGTGAGGCAATACTATTGGGATGAGCCCATGTTGTACAAGCAGTGTGCTAATCAAGTGATTCATCGGTGTGTGCTAGAGGACGAGCAGCAACATATATTGCATCTATGCCATGCCTGCTGGGATGAAGATTGCTGCCAAAGTTTTACAGTTAGGATTCTTTTGGCCCACACTATACAAGGATGCCCACGAGTATGCCAAGGCATGCGATCGATGCCAACGAACATGAAACATCTCTAGTAGACACGAATTACCACTCTAGAACATTATGCCAGTAGATTTATTTGATGTGTGGGGGATCAACTTTATGGGTCCTTTTCCTCCATCGGTCGGTAATGTGTGCATTCTCTTGGCTGTTAACTATGTGTCAAAGTGGGTAGAGGTTGTTGCCTTGCCAACAAATAATGCCAAGGTTGTTGCCAAGTTCTTGCACAAAAACATTTTCACTATATTTGGTGCTCCTCGAATGATTATTCATGACGAGGGTACTCATTTTAAATTTAAGTTAATTTCTAAAGCATTGTGCATGTATGGGATTCAGTAGCGAATCGCAACAGCATACAATCCACAAACAAATGGGCAGGCCGAGATATCCAATAAGGAGATTAAGATTATTTTGGAAAAAACTGTGAATCCAACAAGGAAAGATTGGTCCTTGAGACTAGATGAGTCATTGTGGGCTTATAGGATGGCATTTAAAACTCCTTTGGGTACTTCCCTATTCAAACTTGTCTTTGGCAAACCATGCCATCTGCTAGTAGAACTTGAACATAAAGCCTATTGGGCCATCCGGAAGCTTGACATGGCATGGAGAATTGCTGGAGGAAAGAGGTTGCTTGACCTCAATGAATTGGAGGAATTCAGAACACAAGCCTATGAGAACGCTAAGATATACAAGGAGAAGGCAAAATGTTGGCATGATAGTCGAATCCTACCAAGACAATTTGAAATAGGTCAGCTTGTTCTATTGTTTAACTCTCAGCTCAAACTTTTTCCAGGTAAGCTTAAGTCAAGATGGACGAATCCTTATGAAGTTGTGAAGCCATATGCCCATGGGACTGTAGATATCAAGAACTTACAGACCGAAGAAATTTTTAAGGTGAACGATCAGTGCCTAAAGCATTACTGGGAAGGTAAGCAAAGTCATGCCAAAAAGGTGATCCTCTTAGCAGAATTAGAATGAAGCATCTGCGGGTTTGAAATTCTTTGTAAATATTAGGATTAGTTGTTTTTGTTTTCCTTCAGGAATTAGGTTTTTGTTCTTCTTTTCTTTTTATTGTCTTTCAATTTTTATTCCTTTGATGCGTTACACGATTTTCCATTTAATGTGTGCAGGAATTTCGACAGGAATTGATGCCATGAATATCGCCAACAGGACTGCGAGCCAGTGTGCTTGCCAAAAGTTATACCGTGGCCCATGCCAGAGGCATGTGCATATTCCGTGTGAAAGAAGAAAAAAACCCTAGATTGCGTAAAAAAGGAGAGAGGAAAATCTGGGGAATTTAACCTTTTTTGCCTCTCATATTTATGATAGGTTATCTTCTCATAATTACCCTATCACTTCAAAATGCTTTCCATATCTTTATCCCTATCACTTCTCATTCTTTTCCAATTAAAACTCTCTAAAACTCATCATTATCCCCTACTTTTCGTCTAACCCAATTAATCCCTCTTAAACACTCAACCCTTTTTTCTCTTCCATTCCATTAAAACCGATTTTCCCCTAAGAATTTTCACTTTCACTTTTGACTTTCTCTCGAGCAAGATCAAAGAACTTCAATCTTTTCTTTTCTTCTTCCCATAGATTCTCATCTTTTCATCTCCATGGCTTCATCCTCTACTCCATTCAAGCGATTTTTCAACGAGGAGATTCGCAAGAAGTTCGATAAGAGCTTCTCTTCAAGTTTGTTCCTTTATGAGAAACACTTCGACTTCCAATTTGACGCCACTATTAGATTCTTATTGGGATTTATGACCATCATTGATATGCATCAGTGGAGTTCATTCTGTCAGCAGAAGGGGGAGGTGTTTGCCACCTTCGTGCAAGATTTTTACGCTTATCTCGTGACCAAAGATTCTCTATTCTTGATGATTCAGGGTAAGTGCGTTCGTTTTGATGAAGGTAACATTAATTATCTTTTTTCTTTTCCAGCTGAAGGAGATGAATACTTTGAGTACGCTGAGTCTATGAATGCAGCAAAGAGAAAGAAGATTCTAGCAAACCTGTGCAAGCCTGTCACAACCTGGACTATTTCATCCACTGGCACCGGACCATTAAGAGGTTGGCATTGAAGCCTTAGATGCGGGGATGGAACCATTTCATCAAGCACAATCTTATACCCACATCACACAATGAAACAGTCTCAAAGGACTGGCTTATGCCGTTGCACTGCATTATCAATGGGCACCAGATTAATATCGGCAAAATTATTATCAATGAAACTTACAAGTGTGCTGCCAAAGGTAAGGGAAGTCTATTTTCCCTTTGTTGATTTCTAATATTTGTTTGCATCATGAAGTGCCCAGGATGGATGATGATCACGACCATGTGATTAAGGGTACGACCATCACTGCTCATATTTGGAGAAACCTCACTGGAGGAGAGCCAAAAGAGAAGGGAAAAGGCGTGGCAAAGACGGCCATGCCAAAGCTAAAGCCAAAGGCCAAGCCGGAAAGTATGCCAGAAACCATGCTAACAAGCTCGTTGGTAGTGTTGTCCCAGGTGTACGCACGCTAGGAGATTATCCTCCAAAAATTGGAGACAACCGAGGAGCTTAACGTAAAACTGAGGAACTACACCAAGGAGATGGATGCCATCATTCGGGAGGTACTTATGAAACTTTTCCCCAATGTGGTACCAGTATTTCCACCTTTCCCTGTCGAGCCTACTGCCAGTGACCTTATGTCATCCAGTCATGCCAGTTCAGTCAAGCCAGCTAGTCCAATTAAGTCTGCTAGTCCAGCCAATCAAACAAGTCCAGCCATTTCTGCCAGTTATGAATCTGAAGCAACAGTTCCCCTATCCCCATTGCACGTTGGACTACCAACACTAATTCCTCCTCCGAGTCAGAGGAGATTCCTACCAAGAAAGAAAAGCTAGCACTAGTCACACCACCAGCCGAGTCTGCCAAGAAGAAGAATGATCTTGGAGCCCCACTGTTGCCTTAAAGCAGGGCTGAAATGGAAAGAAAAGAATGGACCATGACCGTGGGAGCCTATTTATGAGGATGACCCATGCCAGAAAATAAGAAGAATCCCGAGCCAAACAGAATGAATCCTCATTCGAAGGGGAGTATTCTTCTACCTAACTCTTTTGCATTTCATTTTTGCATATTCATGTTCATGCATTTTTATTTTTTGTTTTTATTGAATATATATGTTGTTCTCATACATTGAGGACAATGCACATCTTGGGTTTGGGGGTGTGTATTTCCTCACATTTATGCCATGTCATGCATTTCATGTTTAAATTTTGGTTGCCATGCCATGTAGGTCATATAGATTAGATGCATACTGAACCGCTAAAAAAAAGAAAAAGAAAATTTTGTCTTGGTCGAATTTTGAAGAATGTTAACACTCGTTAGGCAAGTTTAATTTGATCTAGGTGTTTGTTCGATGAAGAAATTTTAATCTTTTGTTTTCATGCCATGCCATCAGGGTAGTATGCCAAGATTGCTTAGCAATTGATCTCTAGTTTAGGAATTGAATTTACACTTAACACATGATATGTATTTAGTTCCCTAGAAAACTTAGACTATTTGAAGCTATGCTCAGATTGAAAAAAAAAAGAAAAAAAATGATGCCAGGGTATAAGAAAATAAATAAGGCAACAATGTTCTGCCCAGGCATTAAAAATGAACTCTCCTCTACCTAGGGACAATAAGTTACTTGGGGCTTCATTGTAGCCCCCTCTTAGTTCTCAAGTCCAAAACCCTATGGTATGAGTTGAAGAGAAAGCCTAGTGATGTTTGGATTAAGGTGGGGATTCGTGGTATGCTCCTTCTTATCACTCACGCTAAACAGTGTCACGAAGCAAGCTTAAATTAATGACAAAAGAACCCTCGACAAGAAAAAAAGAAAGAAAAAATGATGAAAATAAAGATCTGAGTTTAGGTAGTAAAATTGGCTAAGGAAGTGAAATGATATTGGATGCATATTGCCTACACATCATGCACTCTTCATGAACTTAGACTAGAGTTATATTGCTGGACTTGAATTATTATCTGCTTGGTATTATTGCACTGAGATATTGAGGACAGAAATAGAGCCTAATTCTACTTTCCAGCATCTGTTGGCATTCCAAACAAACTTTTGTCGAGGTATTATTTTCACTGTTTTTGTTTTTCTCTTCTCTGACATTACTTGAGGACAAGCAATGAGTTGGGTTTAGGGGTGTGTTACCTCCTCAAAAGTATTATTTTTCATGTCTATTTTGATATGCTTTTGCTTGTTTTCAAGTACATTTAGTTGCATTAGATTGATAGTATCATGCATTTGCATTAAGGAGTTAGTTGGCTACCTATGCTTGTGTGAGAGGTTTTTTATGGCCTTTTTGCAGGTTGGCACGGTGTTTGGCAGGAGAAATAAACGCAGGACGCAGGGACACAGTTAGGAATGCCAAGGTGAATGCCATATGTTGTGGGCACGGAAGGATCAAAGGTGTGCCAAGCATCTGTTGGTATGAGGTGTGCCAACAGCTGTGCCTAGAGAGGAAGAACCCCCCCCCCAAAAAATAAGATACACTTAGGCTCCTTAAAAATCGCATTTGGGCAGCCTCCAAAAAAATAACAGATAAGGTGATGCCAAGCTGTGTTGGCAAGGTCGTGCCAAGCTTATGTGCCAGGATGGCCATGGCATGATGACATCAGCCCTAGCTTGATAAGCTATCACACAGGTCAAATGAGGCTTATCTCTTATCCATGGAGCATTTCAAATTTCAAATTTCAAATGAAGAGAGAGTTATCTTAATCCCTTCCCTTGAGTGCCTATATATAAGCAGCCTGATCAAGCATTGAGATCGACATTGAGAGGAGGAGACGAGACGAGAGGTGGTCGGAGCAAGGTGTTGGAGCAGCGAGTGACAGTCGGTGCAACTGAGGAAGGATGGTTTGACTTTTTGGCATAGAGCCTGGTGTGGAGGGCTGCATCGAGAGACCCATCTGCCTATTCCCTTGGCACAAGTTGTTTTTCTTTAGTTTTTATTATGATGGTGATGTTAAAAATGTTTGTTGGTTAACCCCCACACCATGGACTAATTTAATAGTTGGTGGGGGATGTTTTGGCTTTAAGCGTTGGCTTTTATGCCTTAGTTCCTTTATAATAATTTCTGCTTTTGGCAAAGTTTGTATGTTTTGCATACTTTAATTTTTTCTAAGTACTGTGTCAAAGCGAGAGCTGGCACAGTTAGCTTATTGCCTTCCAATATCTTAATAGACTTGTGTTGGCAAAGATCAAGTTGTTGAATACTTGGGAGAGAAGCTTCGAGAGAAGTCGTTCAAGTAGATAAACTTACTTCGGAAGTGAAATCTACCCCCACGGAGTATAGATTGTTTTTAAATCAAACTGGTTTAAGGAAAACATACACTATAGAGATATAAGGGTGTTTACTTGGCCAGTTTAGGGCAATGACCATCGAGAGAGGCTTTGGTATTTTTGAATCTACTCGGCAACCAATGCCAAGACAGTTTTGCCAATAAAGGTTGGCATGAACCACGTTGGAATCAGGAATTCCCTACCAACAGTCATCATTCATTTGAAAACAACATTCTTACCAAGGCTTTACTTTAGCTTCTATTTTATTTTATTTTTTTAATTTTAAAATTAGCTCTTTCAAACAACAATCTTTTCTTCCAAAGCAAGTAACAATCAAGAAATCAAATTCCAAGTCAATCTCTATGGGATCGATACTCAGCTTACCAAGCTGTATTACTTGTCGACCGTGTATACTTGCACACAAAAGACTCTTGGAACAGTTTATCTTGCCCAAATACATACCATTTATACCTTTTGCCAGCATTCATTTTACACATCTCCCTAAGAGTCAACACCTGGTGAGGTAGGATTTGTTTTTCCTCGCTTTCCATCAACCTTGCTAACTCATCAGTGACTTCATATTCCACGTCCTCCTCATCTTCATACATTTCCACCGAACACATAGGCTACTCGAAATCTATCTCAGGATCAGACTTATAATCATTCATACAGTCAAATTTAAGGACATTGTAAAAAAGGCATATATGTATTTGGACAAAGAATGAATGTTATTTGTATATAATATAGAGTATATGTAAAAAAAACAAATGTTGAGGATGTTTGCCTTTTGATAATCATAAAAAACATCCTTTTTATTACACATGTAAGTTAACATAGTAGCCCATTTACAAAAGATCCCTAATGCTTGCGGGTAAAAGCAAAAGGGTTGGTTAGGGGAATTACTCTAATTCAGTCCTAAAAACTACAGGTAGATTGACACTGCTCCATTTATTGGGTGACTCTTCCTGAAAGCATGGGCGGATCCCAATTAAAAACTTGTTGACGTTGTCGCACTCAGATATCATGTTAACAAGCATCCCTTCCAGGGATTCGCTAAACATCTCCTCATTGTTAAGCTTGTCATTCTCTTGGTTGACTTCATGTACCTTCTGCTCGACATTGACAATCCCACCGAACATAAAGTTATCTCGAATGTTAGGAAAAGTCATCAACTTCCATGGGATGGCTTCTCCCTTAAACTTGTCTCTCATTCTTTCCTCCCTTTTTCTGTATTCCTCTTTTCTTTGCAGCATACTAGGCTTATGACCAAGATCGTATCGATCTTTCTTGAAAATAACACCTTTTACACGCATGCTTCTTTGTAAGTTCTTTCCAAGACCTTTTCTAGTCTTAGCCCCTCATCCCAGGGTCTCTCGAACAGTCATCTTGGTACAATTGGATAACTTGGGTCGTGGTATCCTACTTCCTTATGTGATGAAAGTCGCATTTACAAATTCTAGAGCTTAGAAATAACATTCCACAATGTCTTCATCAGGTGGGATATAAGGGGCATCGGTCGTCAATGAAGCAATGATATCCTGCTCCGCTCCGACACTGACCAATTTCCCTTTAATTGCAAACTTTAGCTTTTGATGCAGTAATGAAGGGACAACATCGGCAGAATGGATCCAGGGTCTCCCTAGTAAGAAATTGTACGTTGGCTTAATGTCAATCACCACAAAGTTAACGACATAACCTGTTGGTCCAATCAGTAAGGGTATCTCAATCTTCCTCACTACCTCCCTTTGAGTTCTATCAATGGCCCTCACTGAATTATGGCACAGATTCATGTGGGAGTTATCCACTGGTAACCTTTGCAGGGTGGCTAGCGGCAACACATTTAGTGCATAACCATTATCAATAAGCACTCCAAGCAAAACGTACCCTTTAAGTGGGTAGTGATGTTTAGTGCCTTAGTGGACCCCATTCCTCCTTCTAGGATTTCATCATCGCTGAACATGATATAATTGTCTACAGCGATATGGCCCACAATATGGTCTAACTTGGCCACAAAATGTCATCTGGAACAAATGTCTGATTTAACACCTTCATGAGTGCATTACGGTGTTTTTTTGAGCTTAAAAGCAACTCAAGTATTGTGATTATAGCTTGTTGTTTGCGAAGTTGCTCAACAATGTTGTATTCATTGTGTCTCAAAAACTTTAAGAATTTTTGTGCTCGTGCTCCAGTCATCGATTTGTTTATTCTTGGGGTGGCTACTTACTGAATATTTTTTTAGGCTCGGTATTTACATTCTTGTCCATCCGAGTCTTTACAGCCTTCGAAGCCCCTAGCGAGTAACATCGACCACTTCTAGTAAAATGTCCTACCTCATTTATAACTTCTGATCTTGACCCTTACATTTCCACCTTCTGCGTGGATTCTTTTTTGACTTGCATTTCTTTTTGTGGTCCCGACATAGAAACATGAGCGACATATTTCCAAGGAACTTTTTGTGTGTTTTTGAATGGGAAAGGGGCTGGAGCTGAGATAGTAAGCTTGGGAACTACCTTTGCATTTTCCACTCATCGTGAACTATTCTCCTTTGGCTTAGATGAAATGAAAAAAAGATGGTTAGCGCTGCATTTGATGCTGGGGTTGTCTGAAGCACATACGTCCATATGTTTCTTTCCTTCAAATTTTTCAAAGAACTCAATTTCTTTATTGTCCATCATCTTTTGAACCAACTGCCTGAACTGTTCACAACTTTGGATCTCATGCCCTTCTTCTTGGTGGTACTCGCAATAAGGCCCACATCCTTCTTGTACTATTTACATACCCTTTTCTATTAGATGTGCCATGCACAATTGCTGGAACACCCATCTGATAGGGAACTTAACCTCAGATACACTATTCTTAGCCTTCCTGTCACTTTCATCTTCAATCGTATTCACGTTGTGCCCTACATGGTTTGGTAAGGGATTAGCAGCCATGTTCGGGTCATCATATTTTAAAATTCCCGTATTTATCAGATTTTAGACAAATTTATTAAAAGTAATGCAGTTCCCCATCGTGTGTCCTGGGGTGCCAGCGTGATAGTCACGGTGAGCTTTTTCATCATACCATGCAGGAAAAAGAGGCTTGAATGGCGTAACAGGGTAGGGTCAAACCAAGTCGGCTTTATACAACTAAGAATACAACTCAGTGTACGATATTGGTAGTGGGGTAAAAGATATCTTCTTCTTTTCTTTCTTGGGGGCTCTATCTTCTTTCTTGGTTAAGCCCTGCATGTTCCCAATAGAAGCATGTGGTTGAGAGATAGTGAAGTTTGCAGGGGCATTGTAAATGCTGGTGACATTCACCTCATTATCCTTATTCTTGTAATGTTTCCAAGAACTTTCCCCGGTATCAATCCTTTCATTTTTATAGCTACTGCAATCGACTCCCTAGTTCTTATTAAATTAACAAAATTCTGAGCGGTGTTGTTTATTAGACGATCAAACAATGCTCCCCTTAGAGTATTTACAAACATCAGAGTGATCTCATGCTCAGGATAGGCGGATGAATCTATGCTGCTACATCACGCCATCTTTGAGCATATTGGCACAAACTTTCGTTTGGTCGTTGTTCTATTCCTTCTAACATAGCTCGATTGGGGGTCATGTTAGAAACATGTTTGTAGTGCTCAATAAAGGCTCTGTAAAGGTCTTTCCATGATTTAATACTATCCCGACTAAGCTGCGTGTACCAACAAATTGCCGACCTAGTTAAACTATCCTGAAAATAGTGGATCAATAGCTTTTTGGTTTTTATGAAAGGTGCTATTTTCCTATAGTACATGGTTATGTGAGCGGATGGACAAGTGGTTCCATCGCATTTATCAAAATCTAGTGTTTTGAGCTTCGGTGGGAGAACCAAATTTGACACGAGGCTCAAGCCACTAGCCTTATTCCCCTGTTCGCTCACTCCTAGCATAGTTTTGAATTGCTCTACAAAGAGACAAAACCTTTCTTCATTTTTATTTTCCAACTCAGCTCTAATTTTTTATACTATGTTCAAATCTGGTACTTCTTCCTCGTGGAGTGTCTCTGGTTCAATTGGTTGTTTCACAATTGCTCCTTCTTGCTGGTTGGCAAACGTACCAACAGTATTAATGTATATTCTCATTTGGGTATCAATGTCTCTGGTTGAACACTAACGTGAGATACGATCGCAGTGTCTTCTGGTTCTTCAATGGTGTCATCTGAAATCTTATCTTTGCTCAGCATTGAAGCTATTTGAGCAAAATTGCAGCTTGTGACTAGGCAATCTTTTCGCGATTGAAACGAGATTTAAGGTCCTTCTGGCCTCGTTCTAGTTGGCTACTCTATCTTCCATTATCTTTGTTTGCAAACGAGTATCGTATCGATACGAAATGATTGCAGTTTGAATTAAACTTTTTGTCATGATATTTCCACAATTAATTCAATTATTCTTAATAATGTATGCAATATATGATGTAAAAATAAATGTTAAATGTTATGCTATGTCAAAATGAGTGCAATGGTTGCGTTGATTCTTAAACAATCCTTAGAAAGACTTTCATTAGATGGAGAGGTCTAATTACAAAAAGCGAGCATACACAGCTCACATGCTTCTATTTCCAAACCTTGGACGTGTCGGGCAACCCTCTGTGCTTGTACCATGACGTCCACCATTGCTTTATGCTAGTCTCGAATCATTTGGCCAGCTTGTTGAAGTCCGTACACTATCCGACGATTATCCTCTTATAGGGCTCCTTCAAAAGAGAACAATCTCTCTTTGCACTCCTGAAGAGCGTCTTCAAGTTTGACCATATTTGCTTTTAGCAACTCATTTTCATCTTGGACATTGTTTTGGTTGTGGTAATCTTGCAGAAGTCCCTCCAGCTACATGATTTGAGTTTCAAGTTCTTCATTCTAAGCTCTTAGTCCTTAATTTCAAGCTTGACTAGCAACTATTTTTTAAGCAATCGTTTCTAACTCCTTTGTCTTCTTCTCTACCTGCTTCTAGCCAGCTTCATACTTTCGGGCATAATTGTCGGCCCTCTTTCTTTCTTTCTTTCAAGAGCTTAGTAGATAATTCTCTGGTTGTGGTACTTAAACCATTCCTTCGCAGATTCTGCTTTAGTTCCTACCAATCTTCCCTCAACTCATCATGGCCTTTTTCGAGTATCTTCTTTTGTTTCAAGAAATCCTTTTCTTGCCGCTTGTATTTCTCCACATCTACCAAGGCTAAATAATTTTCCACTTCCAGGTCATAGATACATTTTCCAAGGCGAATACCTCTTTCTCATGGGCCCTTTTAGCCTTCTCCAAATTTGAATGAGCATTTTCCATATGTTCTCTCATGGGTTGAACATTTTTTTGGTTTATAGAAGGAATGACATCATTGACCAGGGTAAGTCTCCATTGTTCGTAGCCTGAAGTGAATGGCGAATTATAAACCTCGATTATATGCATAGTTTTCCAAGAGTGATTCATTTTTTGGACTTCTGCTTTGTAATTGTCACCTTCGTGTTTGAAATTAGAAGTATTCAAACCATGAGTAGTAGGAATGAATTGCATCGAGCCATACTGGCATGACACAAGCAATGGACAATATCCAGTTCCTCCCCAAATTATGGGCAAGGGCACCCAGTCATATTCACCACAACGATAAAGTAACTCACTTAGAATTAACCATGGTACCTTCCACCTAGCGGTGTCATCTCGAAGGTCTCGAAAGTCGGCTATCCATTGATCTTCAGTCATAGATTCGACTTGATATTCTTCCAAAAAGACTTTTATAGGAGAAAAGATGGTGAGGCACATCCGATAGGAAAACTTCAATTCCCAAACATGACTTTGGATCCAGATCTCTAGTAGTGGTACACAGCCCAAGAATTTGCCTCCTCTGTAACATCCCCCACCCGGCCTAGAAGAAAATCGGATCAGAAAACGCTATCGGTGAATGAAACAGTAATTAGTGCAATGAATTCTCAATCAATAATCGATAATTAAATGATATTATGATTTATAAACATTACCAAAATAATCATTAGTCCAATTTATCCAATGTGCAACAGTAATTCGTCAATAAGGACTAATTTATAACTTTTACAAGTTTTAAGGACTAACAAGTAAATTTAGTAATTTAGGGGTCCTTTCATGCAATTGACTAAACAACCATGAAATTCAATACAATAACAGTAAGTCTACAAATTTTCATGTTATTCCGGTATCATTTACCCATCCAATTAGACTATACAATATTTAGTGACCATTTTGCAAATTTCTTAAAACTGGTTTCTATGACTTTTAACATAATTAACTAACTTCATACTGATACCCTTGGGGCAGTAACGGTACGCTAAGCTAAATTTTCAAGTTTTCATATTCAAGGATAACAACTCATATCGATACACCTAAGCTCGTATCGGTACGCATTGACTAAGGTTGACCCGTTTCGATACGACCTAGGGCCGTATCGATACCATTTATTTTTCAAACCTTACTGTCAAAATTCATACAGATACATCCCCTTTGCGTATCGATATGCCCTGTTTCACTTGGCCCGATTACGCAAGGCCGTATCGATAAACCATCACCCGTACTGATACGCTTGTCCTGTAATGATAGATTTTTGCTAGTTTTTATTCGAATTAACCTACCATTGGTTGTCCAAACATTACCAAATTTTCTAGCAACCTTTAAACACTAAAATCTAATGGTATGCAAAATTTCATGATCAAGTGAATCCGTTTACCATATTTTCACTAGTTAGGCCAAAATGCATATTTGATGTTCTTACGAAAATAATAACATGACCATTTAGAGCATTTAGGCTTTTTTAACATAGAGGGCAATACATACATGCAAAATGGTGCCAAACTAACTTGTCTAAACCCTACGCCACCATTCTAGGAATTCAAGGACTAGATTACATTGCATAAAAGGTTGTGACTTGCTTCAAAAATGCCCCTTGCTCTGATCCTCGATCCAACGAAGCTTTAACCTGAAAATGCATGGAAATGAGATGCATTAGGCTTACTTAGCCTAGTGAGGTAGTCAAAGACAATTGTATGACATCAATGAAACTCATATCATGTAAAAACGATGAAAGTGCGTCTCAAAACATATTTTAACAATACTTGCAACACTTTTACACATATATTTCCCTTGGATTGACATGTAGTGGATACACGAATTCCCAACCAACATCACCAACACTAAATGGTCAATATCCGCCAGCATCGCCAATAGGACCAACATAATCACATCCCACCAACATCACCAATGAGAGCCTTAGCTCAAGGACCGTAGTCCACACCTTACCAATGAGCTCATGAATTCTATGGCATGCCAATTGTATCCCATGTCCATTCGTGTCCAAGGATTCAATACTTATCGATAGCAATAACAATAGCATTAACAATAGCTATAACAGTAACAATAGCAATAGCAATACGATGTCAATGACAATGATTTGTGATTTGTCTAACATGGTTTATTGCAATCCTATCATAATATCATTGATCATGTAATAACTCAGTATTCAACCTATAATGTAACAAGCTTACCAAAGCTTACCGATGATGGCTCCTACAAGGCTCGAATACAAATGTTCCTTGGTCAATGATGGAAATGCAATAATTCAACGTTAATGAAATCGTGAAGGCACCTAGCCATTCCCTTGACTCCGACTACACTCACCGATGATTCTGAGGCTTTCAAGGCTCTCAGATGACAATTTCTTTGCTTTTGGGCTTGGTGGGAGTTGGAGGATTTGGGGATTCTTCACCTTGAATCTCTTGAGCTACATTAAATCGAGATCACAAGGATTCCAATATCAATAATGGATTCATAGCAATTCAATATCTATTAAAACAATATTAATCAAGTTTTGTGATCTTTATGGAATTTCTAGGGTTCATGAATCTTTAACTTGAAATTAAACATGATTTAGCCATGGAATCGATAAACTGGTTGAAGACTTATGCTTACCCAATTGATCACTACAATATAGGGTTAAGAAACTCAAAGAAAGGAAAGCTTGATCTCACTAAAAATGGTGGTGTGTGCTTGCCATAGCTAGATGTAGAAGATGATGACTAAGCTGCTTGAATTTCTTTTTAACCGGGTAAGTCTTTCTTTTGCTCAATTCCTATCAATTTTTAATTGCAAGGCTTTCCTTCATGTGAAGGAATTGATTTCACTCATTCCATGTAGCATAGTGACTATTAGGTTAAGGGCTAATTACTTGGTTAGTCCCTAACTTTTTACACTATGATTTTGTCCCCAATCTTGCAATTTCTATAATTTAGTCACTAAGACATGTTTCAAAGCTCATTATAGGGTCCTTAACAATATCAATGCTTAATTGGGGACTCAATAATTCAATAATCAACCACTCGGTCAAAAGTCAACTTTATAATTTGACTTTCTAATTTGAAATTTTTGATCATCAGAATCAAATTCCATCTAGGCCCGATTTTGGGATGTTACAACTCTTCCCTCTCAAGAAAAATTAGTCCTTGAATTTTTACCTGAATCAAAAAGATGCAGGTACTGACTTCTCATTCTTTCCTCTGGTTCCCATGTAGCTTCAACCTTATGACTTCTCCACAATACTTTAACCAACGAGATGTTCTTATTTCGATGCCTCTTGACTTCCCTTGTCAATATTTGCATTGGTTTTCTTCGTACGATAGATTAGGTTGGAGTTCCACAAATTCGGGCTCTATAACATGTGATGGATCAGATCTGTACTTGCAAAGCATCGATACATGGAACACATCGTGGATTTTACTCAACTCTCAAGGTAAGGCTAACCGATAAGCTACAGGGCCAACTCTTTCAATCACTTCGAATGGTCCGATAAATCGGGGACTTAATTTCCCCTTCTTACCAAAACACAAAATCTTCTTCCATAGAGAGACTTTTAAGAATGCTTTCTCACCAACGTCAAATTGTACATCATTCTTCTTGAGGTCAGCATAGGCCTTTTTTCGATCGAAGGTGGCCTTCAAATGATCATGAATGATGGTTCCCCGTTCTTTGGTTTCCTGGAGTAAGTTAGGGCCCAACACCTTGCCTTCACCGAGTTCAGACCAACATAGCGGTTTTCTACACTTCCTGCCATACAATGCCTCATACGGTGCCATGCCAATGGATGATTGGTAGTTGTTATTATAAGCAAATTCAACAAGAGGTAGGGACCTCCCCCAAGATCCCTCAAATTCAATAACATAAGCACGAAGCATATCTTCTAATATATGAATTACCCTTTCTGATTGACAATCAGATTAAGGGTGAAAAAAAGTACTAAGATTGACTCTGGTGCCTAGACCTCCTTGCAATGACTTTCAGAATCGAGATGCAAACCGTGGATCCCGATCAGAGATGATAGACTATGGCACACCGTGGATTCGAATGACTTCCTTAATATACAAGTCAGCCAGTCTCAGAAGACTGTAATCCATTCTAATTGGTATGAAGTGTGCTGACTTAGTAAAGCAGTCTACAACAACCCAAATAGCATCATGTTTGGCTGGGGTCAAGGGTAAACAACTAAAAAAGTCCATAGTTATCTTTTCCCATTTCCATTGAGGGAATTCAATGGGCTGCAACAATCTGGTAGGGTTATGATGCTCGGCTTTAACTCGTTGACATGTGAGACACCTCAATACAAAATCTACAATAGTTGCTTTCATGCTAGACCACCAATACAATTCTTGTAGGTCTTTGTACATCTTTATTACTTCAGGGTGAATTGATTAAGGGTTGCAATGATCCTCCCAAAGAATTTCATCATGAAGAGACTCATCACTGGCACACATATTCTGTCACGGAAGCACAAGAGTCCTTCAGAATTAATCTTGAAGTCAGGGTTAAGATTATTCCAAAGTCTAGAAGCAATGGTTTGTAATTTAGGATCTTGTTCTTGTAGCGACTTGATTCTCATCACAATGGTAGATTGAACATAAAGTTCGACTGTAAAACCATGGTGCTTTTGAAGTCGAAAATGAGCATTGATAGTCTGAGAGGTAGGCAAAGGCATGCGGCTGAGTGCATCTGCTACTACATTGGTCTTGCCTGTATGATAATCAATGACAAGATTATAATCTTTGAGAAGTTCTATCCATCTCCTTTGGTGGAGATTGAGCTTTTTGTGTCAACAAATACTTAAGGCTCTTGTGGTCGGTGTACATGTAACTTTTTTCTCTGTAGAGGTAATGTCTCCATATTTTCAATGCAAAGACGGCCACATCCAATTCAAGGTTATGAGTAGGGTAGTTCATTTCATGTCATTTGATTTGCCTTGATGCATAGGCAACAACCTTGCCTTCTTGCATCAGCACACACCCCAACCCTTGGTGCGAAGCATCGCTATACACAGTGTAGTCCTTTCCGAATTTAGGTTGAATCAGAATTGGTGCATGAGTCAATACCGGATTGAGTTGGTCAAAACTTATTGTTGCTTTTCGGTCCTTTCAAAGGAGCATCCTTTCGTAGAAGTTTAGTTAATGGAGCTGCTATTATAGAGAATCATTTAACGAATCTCCTATAATAACCAGCAAGACCGAGAAAGCTACGAATTTCACCTACATTACTCGGTGGTCAACAATCAACTATGGCTTGGATTTTCTTTAGGTATACTCGAATGCCTTTAGCCGAGATCACATGACCCAAAAATGAGACTTGGGTGAGCCAAAATCGCACTTGCTAAACTTGGCATACAATTGCTTTTCTCGAAGAGTCTGAAGAACAATACGAAGATGTTCAGGTTGGCTTTAGAGTAGATCATGAAATCATTAATAAACACCACTACAAATTTATCAAGATAGGGTCTAAAAACAAAATTCATGAGATCCATAAAGGCAGCAGGTGCATTGGTTAACCTGAAGGGCAAAACCAAGAATCCGTAATGGCCATATCTTGTACGAAAAACCATATTGGGCACATCGCACTCTTTCACTTTCATCTGATAATATCTAGACCTCAAATCTATCTTAAAAAAGATCGTTACATATTTTAGTTGATAAAACAAGTCATCGATCCTTGGCAAGGGATTCTTATTCTTGCTTGTGAGCTTGTTCAATTGTCGATAGTCAATACAAAGACATATTGATCTATCTTTCTTCTTAACAAAGAATATCGGAGCTCCCCAAGGTGAGGAACTCTCGAATGAAACCCTTGTCTAACAAGTCTTGGATTTTCACTTTAAGCTCGGTGAGTTCTATTGGTATCATCCTATAAGGTGCAATTGAAACCGGGGTGGTTCCAGATTGCACTTTAATCCCAAATTCACCCTTACGGGTAGGTGGTAAACCCAGAAGTTCATCAGGAAACATATCAAAGAACTCTTGCATAATGTCTATATCTTGCAATTGTGCTTCTTCCTTGCTTACAATGACATATAACAATGATCTCTTACCTTTAGACTCCATGAGAGTCACACTCTCCTTACCCAGACCTCGAAGATACAACTTTTTCTTTGAATAGTCTACCCAAGCTTGATGCTCCTTGAGCCAATCCAGCCTCAAAATAACATTGAACTCATGTATGGCGAGGGCCATTAGGTTGGCCAGAAAAGGTATCCCTTGTACCACAAGGGGACAATTCTTGCATACTAGCCCAATTACAACACTATCCCCTAAAGGGTTGGTCACAGTGAGCTTGGAGGTTATAGGCCCAAATGTTAACTTAAATCTCTTAATCAACACAATACTTATAAAGGAATAAGTGGATCCAGGATCCATCAATGCATAAACAAGATGAGTACATAGTTCAACAGTACCTGCGATGACATCAGTATCCTCATCCTCCTCTCGGCTCCTTACGTGGTAAACTTGTACTGAGGCTTTAGATTCCTGTCAGTTAGGAGCACTTGCAGAGCCATCAGATCTACCAGAAGCTCCTGATACATCTTGTCTTGGTCCCTTACCCCTGAAGGATGGAGTAGGGGATGTAGGAACCATTGGTGCATAAGATTTAGTAGCATTCATCGGGCAATCTTTAATGTAGTGGCCTTGTTCCCCACAGAAGAAACAAGCTCCAGATTGCTCACGGCACTGTCCTATAGGATGCCTTCTTTAACAAAAGTTACAAACTGGATATTGTGACTCCTGTCCAGACCCTCCAGTACTTTCCACGGAGGCAGTTCTTGTAGCTGGCTGAGGCATAACTTGTGGCTTTGGATAATCACCTGATTAGAAAGACTGCTGCTGATACGATGACTTGTATCCTTGTTGTTGCTCGCTTTTCTTGTACGGTAGAGGGGGTCGAGAATCATCTCGTGACCTCTTCTCAAACCGGCTCGGCCTGTTAAACTTGTACGACCTCTGAGCAGCTTCAATGGAGATCACTCGATTCACCAGCTCTTGAAAATCCTTGATCCCTAGAGCAATAAACAAAGGTCGTAGTTCATCACTCAAACATGCAATGAACAATCTACACTTCTCTTCTTTTTTTCTTGATGAATTTAGCTCCATATTTGCAATACTTACAGAAGTCGTGGATATACTGTTCCACCAGTCTCCCACCTTATTTCAGATGTAGGAAGGTATCCCGTATCTCAGCTAGGTAATGCTCATTAATATATATTTCTTCTTGAACTCTCCCAGAAAGAACTCCCAGGTTACAACTTCCTTGGGAGCGGTGAGAGTCGTTGTTTCCCACCAACTTAAAGCTTCATCGGTCAACAAGGCTAGAGCACACTCGAGCTTATGCTCATCCGAGCACTACAACTGCTTGTTCAAAATTCTCATCATACTATCTAACCAATGCTCCGCTACTTTAGGGTCTTGCTCGGCTTTACCCGAGAAAATAGTAGCTCGATATTGAGCTAACTTGTCGATAGGGGCTCGATTCTTGAAAGTGGCAGCTGTGGAAGACTGTGTGAGTTGCTCAAACTTGAGGGTAGCCATGAACTGTTTGAACATCTCAGTCATGTTCTTATAGCACTCAAACTGAGTAGCATGCATCACGGGCTCAGCGTTCACTGGTTCTTACAAGGGTGCTTGCGGATTAGAAGAATTCTCCCCCTTTCTTCTCGCCATTGGTCGAGGAGCCAACCGTGTGCTCAACTGCTTCATGAGCCTTATCGGAGTCAGACATCTTTACGCTATAAAGGAAGAAGGATCGGATTAGTCGCAAGTCACAATATATCAAATTAAACTCCTAGGTGGTGTATGCAATGTAAAGATCAAGTAACGAACTCCATTTTAGTCCTAGAATCAACTAAAATCTAACTCTAATACCACAATTGTAACATCCTCCACTCGGCCTAGAAGAAAACTAGGTCGGAGAATGCTACCGGTGAACAAAACAGTAATCGGTGCAATGAATTTTCAATAAATAATCGATAATTAAACGATATTATACTTTATAAAAATTACCAAAATAAGCATTAGTCCAATTTATCCAATGTGCAACCGTAATTCGTCAATTAGGACTAATTTATAACTTTTACAAGCTTTAGGGACTAATTTGTAAATTTAGTAATTTAGGGGGTCCTTTCATGCAATTGACTAAACAACCATGAAATTCAGTACAATAAAAGTAAGTTTGCAAGTTTTCATGTCGTTACGATATCATTTACCCATCCAATTAGACTATATAATATTCAGTGACCATTTTGCAAACTTCTTAAAACTGGTTTCTATGTATTTTAACAGAATTAACTAACTTCGTTCCGATACCCTTGGGACCGTACCGGTACGCTAGCTAAATTTTTAAGTTTTCAAATTCAAAGATAACAATCTGTATCGATACACCTAAGCTCGTATCGATACGCGTTAACTAAGGTTGACTCATTTCGGTACAACCTAGGGTCGTATAGATACCATTTATTTTTTAGACCTTACTGTCAAAATTCGTACCAATACACCCCTCTGCATATCGATATGCCCTATTTCACTTGGCCCAATTCAGCAAGGCCGTATCGATACGCCATCACCCATATTGATACGCCTGTCCTACAATGACAGATTTTTACTGGTTTTTATTCAAATTAACCTACCATTTGTTGTCCAAATATTACCAAATTTTTCCAGCAACCTTTAAACACTAAAATCTAATGGTATGCAAAATTTCATGATCAAATGAATCCGTTTACCATGTTTTCACTAGTTAGGCCAAAATGCATATTTGATGATTCTTACCAAAATACTAAGATGACCATATTGAGCATTTAGGCTTCTTTAACATAGAGGGCAATACATACATGCAAAATGGTGCCAAACTAACTTGTCTAAACCCTACGCCACAGTTCTAGGAGTTCAAGGACTAGATTACATTACATAGAAGGTTGTGACTTGCTTCAAAAATGCCTTTTGCTCCGATCCTCGATCCAACTAAGCTTTAACCTGAAAATGCATGGAAATGAGATGCATTAGGCTTACTTAGCCTAGTGAGGTAGTCAAAGACAATTTTATGAACATCAATGAAAATCATATCATGTAAAAAGGATGAAAGTGCATCTCAAAACATTTTTTAACAATACTTGCAACACTTTTACACATATATTTCCCTTGGATTGACATGTAGTGGATACACGAATTCCCAACCAACATCACCAACAATGAATGGTCAATATCCGCCAAAATTGCCAATAGGACCAACATAATCACATCCCACCAACATCACCAAGGAGAGCCTTAGCTCAAGGACCGCAGTCCACCCCTCACCGATGAGCTCATGAATTCTATGGCATGCCAATTGTATCCCATGTCCATTCTTGTCCAAGGATTCAATACTTATCGATAGTAATAACAATATCATTAACAATAGATATAACGGTAACAATAGCAATACAATATCAATGACAATGATTTGTGATTTGTCTAACATGGTTTATTTCAATCCTATCATAATATCAATGATCATGTAATGAATGACTTAGTATTCAACCTATAATGTAACAAGCTTACCAAATCTTACCGATGATGCCTCCTACAGGGCTCGAATACAAACGTACCTTGGTAAATGATGGAAATGCAATAATTCAACATTAATGAAATCGGGAAGGCGCCTAGACATTCCCTTGACTCCGACTACACTCACCCTTGAATCTCTTGAGCTACATTAAATCAAGATCACAAGGATTCCAATATCAATAATGGATTCATAGCAATTCAATATCTATGAAAACAATATCAATCAAGCTATGTGATCTTTATGGAATTTCTAGGGTTCATGAATCTTTAACTTGAAATTAAACATGATTTAGCCATGGAATTGGTAAACTAGTTGAGGATTTATGCTTACCCAATTGATCACTACAATCTAGTGTTAAGAAACTCAAAGAAAGGAAAGCTTGGTCTCACTAAAAATGGTGGTGTGTGCTTGCCAAAGCTACATGTAGAAGATGATGACTAAGGTGCTTGAATTTCTTTGTAACTAGGCAAGTCTTTCTTTTGCTCAATTCCTATCAATTTTTAATTGCAAGGCTTTCCTTCATATGAAGGAATTGATTTCACTCGTTCCACGTAGCATAGTGACTATTAGGTTGGGTGCTAATTACTTGGTTAGTCCCTTAACTTTTTACACTCTATGCTTTTCTCCCCAATCTTCCAATTTCTATAATTTAGTCACTATGACATGTTTCAAATCTCATAATAGGGTCTTTAACAATATCAATGCTTAATTGGGGCCTCAATAATTCAATAATTGACCACTCGATCGAAAGTTAACTCTATAATTTTACTTTTTTGATTTGAAATTTCCGGTCACCGGAATCAAATTCCGTTTAGGCTTGGTTTTGGGATGTTACATCCTCCCATTTTCCTACATGCACTTAGTGACCGAAAAGCCTCTGCTATGATGGCTGGTGCTGGATTAATTCCCCTTTTAAGCTTGTCGAATAGGTCTGTTGTGGCATAGTCTATTTTCCCCAAAACTTTTGGAAAGATGAGCATCCCATAAATGCTAAAAGTGAAGAAATACCTCTTCTTCGGCGGGTCAGGATGGCAAAGAATTAAATCTTGAATATGAAGTCAGGCTATGCAATCGATTTTTCTCTTTCTCGTAATCTTGCTCATCCCAGTGATGCTAGTTAGACTTTGTAGGAAAGACGATGGATCTTTAGGCTTGATGTAGACTTTCCCTTCCTTGAATTTCGGACAGTGTAGTAAGGCTGTATATTCCTCGATTGTGGGAGTCATATCTAATTTTCCAAAAGTGAAGAAACAATACCCTGGGTTCCAGAACTGTGCTAAGGCTCTGAACAAATGCATATCAGTCTGAACGCACAGCAATAGTGCTATGTCACCGAATTCCTGTTGGAAGACTTCTTTCATATATGAATCCTAACTCTGCCATATTTCCCCCAGTTCATGAAGTTTTTTCTTCCTGAAAATAATCAAAGTGGACTTGATGACCTCTGACACGTGGTCTGTTGACAGGTTGTCCCCTTTTTCCATTTGCATTTGCTCAGACCATCCCCATACTGTGGCATTACTGCTTTTGATTATACATAACCTCTTTTTCATATCGAATGTCTTCTAAATCAATTTTTTCTCGAATCAACACCTATATATGGTATGACATACAAATTGAATACGAAATAATATGAAGAAGAAGAAAAACAATCAACACAAAAAGGAAACTAGTATACTAAATTTATCGAATAACAAATTAAATAATTAGGTGCTTAAAAAAATAGCATAAAGTAACTAATTAACAATATAGGGATATGTGCAACAAACAAATCTAAATATATAGGGAATAAAACCAAAAAGGGTTATTTCTAAACGGGCAGCATGTCAACAGGGTTTTAAAATGGGTGGGCTCCTATAGTCCACTATATGCGGTTTTAGTTTTAGAGTGAGAGGCACCCGAACTGTCGCTAGGACATCGATTTGGGGGATAATGACTCTTATACCATACAAAGGTGAAAACCCCACGAAATATAAGGACCGAATTCTAGAAGTGAATTACAACACCATACGGAGGTGAAAACCCCACGAAGCGAAGCAATCACTCCTACTTAAGGGTTCTAAAACTAATACATGATGTCAATTAACAACAGGATTTAGAAATTAAAAATTAAATTAAATCAAATTTAAATTTAAATTTTCCTTAATAATTATGATGCGAACTTAATTAAGGCTTAACTCCTCTTTTACTTTTTAAAAGATCTCCCTAGCAGAGTCGCCATGCTGTAGCGACTATATTTTTGTGATAAGTCATTTCCTGTGAAAATTTGGCGTCCCCACCGATCATTTTAAAATGGTAGACCGGACACCAAAAAACAAAACCAGAGAAAAATTAGGGTCCGAGAGTTGGTTACACGTGGGGAAGGATTAACACCCCTACAACGCCCAAAAATTGCTACCTACAGGTTTGCATCGCATTTATTAAGAAAAATAAAATTTGAGTTAATTTAAATTTAATTTCTAAAATGCATGACAATTTAAAGATCACCCTAATATTCACGGCAGCCAAAGGAGATGGCACCCGAAGAACGGGATGCCACTCCCAATAGAATGCCGAAACAATATGGTCTACGCTAGATGCAATAATTATATGTATGAATAATTAATTCAGAACAAAATATATTTACAATAAGAATATATTGACAAAACTATAAACAAAATTAAAACGTAAACATAAATATAAATATTATTTGACGATGTATCATTGTACAACATACTAATAATTATAAACATATTATATAATAATAATAATAATAATAATAATAATAATAATAAGAAGAAGAAGAAGAAGAAGAGGAAGAAGAACCATAATAATAAGAATAAGAATAATAACCATAATAATAATAATAGCCATAATAATACGAATAAGAATAATAACCATAATAACAACAACAACAACAACAATAATAATATAACAAAAATATACATTAGGATCTAAAAAAGGAAAAAGCAAATTATGGAACCAAATTGAAAGCTATTAAGGACAAAATTGAAAAGCTATTTTAAAAAATGAAGGACCAAAGGCATAATTATACCATGCGGAGGGGTAGGACTACGAACTATTTTAGGGCAGAAGGACTCATACTATAATTTTCCCATTTTTATTAACCTATCCGGATTAAGTGAAACAAAGGGGGACTAGATTGAGAATCAGAAAAAGCTAAGAGAGACCAGATGTGAGATTGTACCGTGCGATAGGTGAAAAACAAAAACTAGTTTGGGGCGGAGGGATTAAGTGTGTAATTTACCCATTTCTTTAGTTTATAAACCTAAAAATAAAGTCATATTTATTCCTTTCTGTTTTTTGGTTCAAGCCGTCCCTCCCCCTATTTTCTTATTATTTTTTAATCTTTTAAACCCTAGGATAACAATCAAACCCCCTTTTTACTTATTCGAATATAAGGCTTTTGGCTCAAAAAAGAAGATGATCGGGGTTCATCTTTGACAATGGAGAACGACACCGGCGCCGGTTGAAAACCGAACCGAGGTAAGATTCAAAACGCCCTTTTTATTTTGGTTGATATTATCGAATTCGAAATAAAAAATGAAATAGTATACCTAGTTCTTATTTTCTATTCTTTTGCATTTGATGGTTTTTGGATATGAAAATCTTCTTTTTTTATTTTATTCCAACATGGGCTTTATAGACCCGTTTGATATTCATAAAAAATACATAAGATATCCCTTATTTATTGTTGATTTTCTTGGGTTATTATGATTATATTCAGGATAATAACCCTGTTTCCTTTGCTTTTTGCAGATCCGAAGTGACTTGCACGCACCAGTGAAATGTGGCATACGTACAAGCCACGAAATTCGAATAGCCGGTGCGTGGCTTGCACGCACTAGTGAAATGTGGGGAGGCAAAGGGCATACGGCGACAGCTGGGAAAATTAGACTAGGTTTGGTTATAATTAGGGAAAGGGTATTATGGTAATTCAGGTTAGCTTGGTAACTAGATCGGGTTATGGCTATTGAGTTTGAATTCATTTGGTTTATATTTAGGCCATGTATTGGTTGTAATTGTGAATAATAATAATTTTTATTTAGATATGGCTTTAATTTTGGGTTTCGGCCCGGACAAAATGAGTTATTACAAGGACCCTATATTGTATTGTAACTCTTATTTTGGATTTCAAATTAAGTGTCGAATGCTTTAACGATGTAATTTTAAATGGAGCTCCCTATTTAACGTTTTTAATTATGTTTCTATTTTGAAATGTTCCAACTTAATAGATTTAAATGAATGGATATGGTTTGTGCTAAATCTAGTTGCACTACTTTATGATTTTAGGTTCAGGCTTGAGGCCTAAATGTGACATCCGATTCAAGGGTGTTACATTTAGTGGTATTAGAGCCTAGGTTTAGCCGGTTCTAGGAAGCCTCGGGGTTGTCTAGAGGGTGTATAGGTGTCTAGCGAATACATTGCCCATGAGTCTAAGTCATACTTGTTTAAGATAAATATTCGATGGTGTAACCTTATTTGTTTGCTTATGCAGAAAGAAATCATGTCAAGGAGGGCACGAGAGCGAGAGGAGAGTTGGGGCTCCCAGGAAAGGAGCTATGATAAGGATTACATCCTGGTGCGGAGGAGGTGTCAAAGGATGATAGGGGCGAGGAGCCAACTATTTCTCCCATTTGCAGCTGGCTCTTCACCTGATTGTGAGGGTCATACCTAGGCCTTCGGTTACCCTTGCGAGACACCGAATAAGAGGGTGTGTCACCATGGTGCTACGAACTTTCTCGGATTGGGACAAGATAACCCGATTAAGGCCGATCTATAGTTGAGGGACACCCATTGGATCATGCATCAGATGAGGTTGAGATCCGAGGATAGGTTGACATGTGTTCTTTCTTTGTTGAAGGAGAATGCTCGAGAATGGTAGGAGATGGTAGAGTTGGGTTGGTATCTTAACCAACCTACATGGGACGACTTCTTTGATGAGTTCAAGAAGAAGTATGTGGGAGAGGCCTATATTGGTAGTTTGAGGGATCGGTTCAATCATTTGGTCTAAAGGAATCGGTTCAATCATGTGTTCTTTCTCCGTTAAAGGAGAATGCTCGAGAATGGTAGGAGATAGTAGAGTTGGGTTGGTATCCTAACCAGCCTATGTGGGCTGAATTCTTCGATGAGTTTGAGAAGAAGTATGTGAGAGAGGCCCATATTGGTAGTTTGAGGGATCGATTCAATCATTTGGTCCAAAGGAACCAGCCAGTCTTTGAAAATGAGCAAGAATTCCTACAGTTGAGTAGGTATGCCCCTGAGTTGGTTACTACCAAAAAGATAAGGTGCAATAAGTTCTTGAAAGGTTTGAGGAAGGAGATTCAGACTTACTTGACTGCTGCCCCACCGAAGGTATTTCCAGAGTTGACTCCTAGTGCCAAGTTGCTTGAGCAAGTGCAAGGTTTGACTTATGGCCCGTCTAGTAGGCAAGGGAACTCGAGTGGGAGGACTCAAAACTTCTCCAACAACTCGCAGTCATACTCTGGAAGGAATAGGAACCTTTGGAGCCAAGGTAGAGGAGCTTCGAACCAGAATTTGAGATCTGACAATAAAGCAAAGTCATCTCGATGTAGGAGGCCTTCATTTTCGTCTATGATGAGCTTTGAGGGCTCACAAAAGAATGCACCTATTTGTGATCGGTGTGGGCGTAATCATAGGGACGAGTGTTGGAGGACATTCAGAGTTTGCTATGGTTGTGGGTCATCGGGTCATTTTCTGAGGGATTGTCCGGCAGCTGCTGACACCAACTTGGTCAGACTCAGATGACCTCTTATCTAGCTTAGAGGTTTGGGGTTTTGCTAGAGGAGGAGCGAGCCACATGTCAGGATATCAGAGTGGGGGTACGTTCCTATCTACTACTAGGGTACTGGTGAGACAGTATGCAGTCAAGGCTCAGGAAAATTGTGAGGCTACTGATGTTATCTCATGTACATTTACCTTATTCTTAGTTCCTATAGTTGTTCTTGTGGATTCGGAGTCTACTCATTCCTACATCTGTAGTGGAATATCTCAACAGTGGGGTATTCCTGTAGAGGATCTTGAGATAGGGGACCGTGTGACTAGTCCTTTGGGGTATGATGTTTTGGTGAATGAGGTGCATCAGAGGTGCCCAATAGAGGTTCAAGGTTTGATCTTTTTGGCTAATTTGATGGTATTTTCGTTCTAAGAGTTTGATGCCATCATAGGGATGGATTATTTTTATGAACATGATACGCGTTTGGGTTGTAGAGCGAAGAGTCTTAAGCTTCATGGTTTAGACAGAACCAAGCTAGTGGTGAAGGGTGAGAAGAATCATTGCCTTTCCAATGTTGTGTCGGCCTTGGCAGCATAAAGAATGATCCAACAAGGTTGAGAGGCCTTCTTGGCTTGTGTGATTGACACAAGTGTGGAGAGTCTAACGCTCGAGAGCCTTCGAACCGTTAGAGAGTTTGCCGATGTGTTTTCGGAAGAGTTTCTCAAGCTTCCTTTAGATCGTGCGTTAGAGTTTCAGATAGATGTGATGCCCAGCATTGCATTAGAATTTATTAATCTATATCATATGGCACCGACAGAGTTGAAAGAGTTAAAGAACCAGATTCAAGAGTTGTTAGAAAGAGGTTTCATTTGACCAAGCATTTCACCTTGGGGTGCACCGGTCTTGTTTGTTAAGAAAAAGGATAGGTCGATAAGGATATGTATTGATTATCGTCAGCTCAACAAGGTAACGGTGAAGAATTGTTACCCTCTATCGAGGATTGATGACATGATTGATCAGTTGAGGGGTGCTTGTGTGTTCTCAAAGATCGACTTGAGGTCGGGCTACTACCAGTTGAAAGTAGTAAAAGAGGATGATGAGAAAACTGCCTTTAGGATGCGTTATGGATATTATGAGTTTTTGGTAATGCCTTTTGGGTTTACCAATGTGCCTGCAGCTTTTAGGGACTTGATAAATCGGATCTTTCATCCCTACTTAGATTATTTTGTGGTAGTCTTCATTGATGAAATATTGGTGTACTTGAGCTTAGAGGAGGAACATGATTATCATCTTCGTATCGTTCTCTATATCTTGAGGGAGAGATAGCTTTTTGCTAAGTTCAGTAAATGTGAGTTTTGGCTCTCTAAGGTGGAGTTTTTGGGCCACATTGTTGCAGCGGATGGGATCCGAGTTGATCCATATAAGATTCAAGTAGTGGTGGAATGGAAACCACTTAAGAATAACGTAGAAGTCTGTAGTTTTCTTGGTCTTGCCGGCTATTATCGCTGTTTCGTCAAAGGTTTTCCATCGTAGCGATACCGATGACCAAGTTGTTACAGAAAATAGTTCCATTTGAGTGGAACAAGGAAAGACAACAAAGCTTTGAGCAGTTGAAGGCTTATCTAACGGAAGCCCCAGTGTTCACGCAACTCGAACTAGGAAAGGATTATGTTGCGTTTAGCGATGCTTCTCTAAATAGGCTTGGTTGTGTCCTTATGCAAGAGGGTAAGGTGATTGCTTATGCTTTGAGGCAACTTAAGCCTCATGAACGGAAATACCCTACACATGATTTGGAGATTGTTGCAGTTATCTTCGCTTTAAAGATTTGGAGACATTATCTGTATAGGGAAAAGTGCTACATCTACACCGACTATACGAGCTTAAAGCATTTGCTCACCCCAATAAAGTTAAATTTGAGGCAAAGGCGATGGATTGAGTTGTTAAAGGACAATGATTGCATCATCGAGTTTCATCCCAGTAAAACGAATGTGGTGGTTGATGCCTTGAGTAGGAAGTCTATGTTAGATTTGAGGGCAATGCTTTCTTGTCTAAGGATGACCAAAGATGGTGGGTTGTTAGCCGAGCATCGTGTAGAGCCTACCCTAGTGCAAGATATCAAGAGGACACAAGTGTTAGGCGAAGAATTGGTAGCAAAGATTGAGATGGTTTAGAGGGGCAAGGTATTTGATGTTGAAGTGCAAGATGATGGGGTCTTATATTTCAAAGATTGGTTATGCGTCCCAGCCGTGGAGGATTTGCGAGACTTTATCTTTCATGAGGAACATCGGAGCCCATTTACCTTGCATCCGGTCATCAACAAAATGTATCAATACCTTCTTCCTTTTTATTAGTGGCCTAGCATGAAAATAGATATGTTCGAGTTTGTGATAAGATGCTTAGCTTGTCAGCAAGTTAAGGTCGAGCATTAAGTTCCTTCAGGCTTGCTTCAGCACATCCAGATTCTACAATGAAAGTAGGATCGTGTGACCGTAGATTTTTTGATAGGCTTACCATTGACACAAAGAAAGCACGATGACATTTGGGTAATAGTGGATCATTTAACCAAGTCTGCACATTTCTTGCCTATGCATATGGATTTTTTGCTTGAGAGGTTGGTACGGTTGTACATCCAAGAGATAGTAAGGTTGCATGGAGTACCATCATCGATCATATCAGATAGAGAACCGCATTTTATGGTAAGATTATGGAAGAAGATTCATGAGGCTTTGGACACCAAGTTGCAATTTAGCATGGCTTTTTATCCTTAGACTGATGGTCATTTAGAGTGAGTTATCCAGATTTTGGAAGATATGCTTCGGTGTTGCATCATTAATTTTGAGGGAAGTTGGGAAGAGCAGTTACCTCTTGTTGAGTTTGCCTACAACAATAGTTTCCAATCAAGCATCAAGATGGCTCCCTTTGAGGCCTTGAATGGGCGCAAGTGTAGAACACCCTTGTGTTGGACCAAGCTAAATGAGAGAATAATCGTGGGGTCGTATTTGATCAGACAAATGAAAGAGAAGGTTCAGATTATCAAGGAAAGATTGCAAGCAGCCTTTGGTTGTCAGAAAGCTTATATGGACCGGAAGCGTAAGCAAATCGAGTGTGATGTTGGTGACAAAGTTTTCCTCAAGGTGTCACCATGGAAAAGAGTAATTCGCTTTAGACAGAAGGGCAAGTTTAGCCCGAGGTTTATAAAACTATATGAGATTCTTGAGAGAGTTGGACCCGTAGCTTACTGGCTACCCTTGCCTCTAGAGATGACACGCATCCACTGTTGGAGTATGCCCAAAGACCAATCATGAGATGGTTGTAAAAGAAATACTTATTTTATCTTGTTTATTAATATAAAGCCATTATTATTTCAGTCTTATTTTGTGCATCTATAAATAAACTGAATTATAATAAAGTCCTTAGAATAATATAGTTATTCTTAAATGTCCTTAGTCGAGAATTATTATGGTCATGGACAACAATAATGTATTAAGACTAATATGTAGTTGATTGATCACAAAATGTTGTCATTGACATGGAGATGTCAAAATCAATACATAAGTATGTGTTAGAGAACAACATACTAGACTGACCCGCTATGAGCATGTTTCTTTGATTATTATGTGACAGTCAAATATTGCTCATGGTGATAACTACATGTATGATCCTTAGACTCGAGATCATCATTATTTCAACATCGTAAGTGTTATATTTTAATACAGTTAAACGTGTGTCGTAATTGACTACACTATAAAGACTGATATTGGATATGTCACAATCTATGTAGCAGAATATGGTTGATCAAGATAGGATTTGTCCCTCATACATAATAGGAGTAATATCATAAGCCACTTGATTGAGTGGGACTAGAAAATGCGTGGCCATGCTCGAATAAATTGATATGAGATATCATAGTCATTTGTTTATATGAGCCTACTCAAGATATCAAGAAATATTAGCTGGACTATACAAGTGTGATTAATCCATGACTTGTTTCTGATCTAGATATGAGGACAAAATGATGATATACATAAAAGAAGTTAATCACAGAAAAAGGTTAAATCAAACCATGGCTTCATGTAAATTAGGTAGCAATGATGTATTGCTAGATGTCACGCATTGCTTGTAATATTAGAATTGTTTTAGATATTACTGCTAACGTTATATGAACCTAAAAGAGTCACACCCTATGATTAAAACGAACAAATATCGACTAGATAGCATGTGTACAAACTTGTTGTGTACGAAATAAGTAAAATTAAAATTATTATGATTATTAGAATTATAGATAATTTCATTTATATATACTTTAATACTAGATATTTAATGTAATTATCAGATACTATTAAAATATATATATTCCTAAAGAAACTTGATAGAAGTAGAATCAAATTCTATATATTTAATTATATTCGGAGAAATATAATGTATATTTAAAGAATTTGAATTTAATTAGAATTAGGGTTTTAAATGCTATATAAAGGCATGAGATATAGCAATCAAAGATATGTATTTTGAAAAACCTTTCTAACGGTTGGAGAAGAAAAAATATTGTTCATTTTATTTGGATAGACTGCGTAGAGGTCGGAACACTGCTGTGATGACTCGGATTCGATTTGGATTCTCCTGTACTCTTTGCGGATTTCCAGATTTATTGAGGTAATTTTTCATCCTTTATCACCCTGAATTCATCCCTTGTACATGGATCACTGGTGGATTACGTTTAATAATTTTTTCGTTGTGCCATGGGGTGTACCAGCATTTCTCAACAGTGGTATTAGAGCCACTTGTACAATACGAATTCAGACTTAAATACTTGGATGATGCTTTTGACTAAGATGCATGTTATTAGATTAGGGTTTATTCGATTTTTGACAAATATATGATATTTTCATGCTTTAGATCGATTCACGCCTAATCTGAATAAAATAATTTAACTGTTCCAAGTGATTAAAGAGTTAGTCATAGTTTTGTTTGGGTTTTAGATGTTAAGCGTTAACATATGTGGGGGATAATTATATTTTATACTAATAATTAACTATGGATCACGTGCGGGGAAAGTAACAAAGAGATGTTCAAGTAAAAACCTCATGGATTTTAAAATCCTGAAAAAATGCGATAATGTTGATAAAAGTTATCAAATCGTGAGGTTTTTACATAGAAATTAAGATGATGATCTTTAAAAAAAATTCCCCGTCGTTGACTGGGCAGCTAGAAGGCCGCCGGACCCCCGCAAGGGGCTCCGCCCCCCTTAAACCCCTACAAGGGGCTTCGCCTGTTGACCCATGCGTAGGGACAATCTCATAAGACCTTATTAATAAACCGCATCGTTGTTATGTCTAATATGCATGGTGTTTGAAATGCATAGTTATAACCTAATAGCCTATTTACTTTGGTTTTATATAAATACGTCTTGCGTGTCGTGCCTTTCTTTCTTCTATTATAATTATCTTCTCATCTTACTCCATCGTATGTAAAACGAGTTTCAGAAAAATTGTAATATTTGCGAAGAAAGCGTGGAGCAAAGGAGCAGAATGATGGGCCACCTTAGTTTTACGGGCTATAGCCATTGATTCATATTTACTGCTTTACATGTATGTGATACAATGTATGTTTTAGCATGACGGTAACTGATTAGATCATAGTAGAATTGTGAGATTAATTTAACAAAAAAAACCCTCCATATTTAATTGAAATATTCATCCAATATTAGCCCTCGTCAAAAACCTCGATCGGTACTATGTAGGTTTTGCCAAAGCAACGTACTTAGATATATCTTGGTTAAACGTGAAGAATAAGCAAGTGATATTCACTGGTTGTAATATTGGTTAAACTAGGTTGTTCTAATAAGATTAGAAACCTAAAGGCTAATGATTTGGATAATCATGAGATGATTATGAACAATAGTTGTTCACCAAATATAGGAATTACATGAGGTGTAATTAGAAAGTGTTGTTTACCAAAATAATTGAATTCTATGAGTAAACCCAAAGATGACTTGGAATGAAATGAAATATGGATCCTTACCCACTAGAAATACTTTTAGTAAGTTTTTCAATTTTGAGGGTTTTTAATAGTGGGAATGTTACTACTTTATAAACATGATAAAAAGGTACTTATAAATTATATTTTATCGTTGTAGATTTATTATGGCAAATTCAAAATCATTATCATTGCGATCCTTCCTTGAGAAAGACAAATTAAATGGCTTGAACTTCCTTGATTGGTTCCGCAATTTGAAGATTGTCCTCAAACAAGAACGAAAACTAACAGTTATCGAAGAACCAGCCCCTAAAAAGCCAGCAGATAATGCCTTTAAAGATGAATTGGAAGCCTTTGAAAAATACTCAAGTGACATGGTAGATGCCGGTTGTTTGATGCTTGCGACCATGACCCCTCCGCTTCAAAAGCAACATGAGGACATGGTTCCCTATAAGATGGTTAAAAATCTCAAGGAATTATATGAGGGACAAGCTCGTCAGGAGAGGTATGAGACCTCTAAGGCTTTGTTTCGATGCAAGATGGTTGAAGGAACTCCAGTGGGAACTCATGTTCTCAAAATGATAGGGTATATTCAGGCCCTAGAAAAGTTAGGCTTCCCTCTAAGTGTTGAATTGACTGCTGATGTTATCCTGTAATCGTTGCCATATAGTTTTAATTAATTTGTTCTTAATTTCAATATGAATGAAATTAACAAATCATTGCCTCAGTTGCTTGGTCTATTAAGAACAACAGAAAACGACATGAAAAAGGTTGGCTGCAAACCTATTTTGATGGTCCGAAAGGATAACAGAAAAGGGAAGCCCAACACCAAGGCAAAGCCAAAGCCCAACAAAGGAAAGGTTGCATTGAAACCTAAAGAAGGATTTTCAGAAGAAGGAAAGTGTTTCCATTGCAACAATGTTGGATATTAGAAAAGAAAATGCCCTGTCTATCTTGAGAACATCAAGAAGGCAAGAGAAAATGGACAGTCTGGATCAGGTATTTATGTTATTGATATTAATATATCAACATCACTTATTGGGTATTAGATACCGGTTGTGGTTGTCACATTTGTACTTCTGTATAGGGACTAAAAAGGAGTAGAAAATTGGCAAAAGGAGATGTGAACCTACGAGTGAGAAATGGAGCAAGAGTTGCTACAATAGCTATAGGATGGACTTGTTTTAGATTTAGAGGATTGTTATTTCATACCTAGTTTGACTAAAACATAATTTTAATTTCTTGTTTGGACAAGATTGGTTTTGAGATTATTATTAAGAATAATAATTGTTTTTTCTCCCTCAATAATGTTATTTATGGTACAGCTCGATTAATCAATGGCCTCTATATCTTAGATCAAGATAATTCCATATCTAACATAAATATGAAAAGACCAAAAACAAATGACTCTAATCAAACTTATCTATGGCATTGTCGCTTGGGTCATATAAGTGAGAAATGCATGTCAAAACCTCATAAAGATGGATTTTTGGATTCTTTTTTTTTTTGAACAATTTGATATATGTGAACCTTGCTTAATGGGAAAATGACCAAATCACTGTTTGACAGTAAAAACGAGCGAGCAAGTAATTTATTAGGTCTAATACATAGTGATGTATGTGGACCAATGAATACACAAGCAAGAGGAGGGTTTCAATACTTCATTACTTTCACTGATGGCTTTAGTAGATATGGGTATGTTTACCTAATGCATCATAAATCTAAAGCCCTTGAAAAGTTCAAGGAATTTAAGAATGAAGTACAAAACCAACTAAGAAAGAGTATCAAAGCTCTTTGATCAGATCGAGGAGGAGAATACTTAAGCCTAGAGTTTGATGAACTTCTTAAAGGATATGGGATTGTCTCACAACTTAAACCTCCAGGTACTACACCAATACAATGGAGTCTCTGAAAGGAGAAATCGAACGTTGTTAGACATGGTTCGATCAATGATGAGTCATGCTGATCTTCTAACTTCTTTTTGGGACATGCGTTAGAAACAACTGCTTTCACACTAAATCGTGTTCCGTCTAAATCAGTTTAAAAGAAACCATATGAGATATGGACTGGGAAGCGTCCTAGTATGTCTTTTATAAATATTTTGGGATACGAAGTTTATGTTAAACATCAGATGTCTACAAAACTTGAACCCAAATCTCATAAGTGTAATTTTGTGAGACATCCTAAAGAAACTAAAGGATATTATTTCTTCAATCCACCTAAGAACAAAGTGTTTGTTGCTCGAATAGAAGTCTTCCTCGAAAGAGAATTGATTTTCAGAAAAAGAAGTAGGAGAAATATTGAACTTGAGGAAATTCAAGATCAACCACAGATCACTGAACTAGAGATTGAATAACAACAAGTTCCACAAATAGTTGAGGAACATCCACCTGTTCTTGAAACACAACCACTAAAGAGATCTATGAGAGAATGCAATACACTTAAGAGATATGGATTTCTTGTCACATTGTATGGAGATGTTCTCCTCATGGACCAAGATGAGCCTAGGATTTATCAAGAAGCAGTGAAGAGCTCAAACTCTGAGAAATGGCTAGAAGCCATGAAAACCTAAGATGGATTCCATGTTAGAAAACCAAGTATGGACTTTGGTTGACCCATCAGAAGGGATTAAGCCCACATGGTGCAAATGGTTTTTCAAAAATAAAACCGACATGGATGGCAATATACAAACATACAAAGGGCGATTGAGTCTAAGGGATTTCGTCAAATTCATGGTACAGACTATGATGAAGCTTTTTCCCTTGTTTCTATGTTTAAATCCATCCGGATATTGCTTGCAATTGCTGCATATTATGATTATAAAATCTGGAAAATGATGTCAAAACCGTTTTCCTTAATGGAAAATGAGATGAGGATATGTACATGACATAACCTGAGGGTTTTGTCGATCCAAAAGATGCTCGAAAAGTATGCAATCTACAAGGATCCATTTATGGGTTGAAGCAAGCTTCTCGAAGTTGGAATCTTAGTTTTAATAAGGCAATCAAAGAATTCAGTTTTATTAAGAATAAAGATGAGCCATGTGTTTTCAAGAAAACTAGTGGGAGCACTGTCACATTCTTGGTATTGTATGTGGATGACATACTAATAATAAGAAATGTCATACCTACCTTACAGTCTGTAAAGACTTGGTTAGGAAAATGTTTTTCTATGAAAGACTTGGGTGAAGAAACCTACATATTAGGAGTCAAGATCTATAGAGATAGATCAAGACGATTCCTAGGACTCAGTCAAAATATATACGTAGATAAAGTACTGAAAAGATTCAGTATGGAAGAATCTAAAAGAGGATTCTTACCTATGAGACAAGGCATTTCGCTCTCGAAGGAAATGTGTCCTTTAACGCCTCAAAAGATAGAACGAATGAGTAAGATTCCATATGCTTTGGCCATTGGATCTATCATGTATGCCATGCTATGTACACATTCGGATGTATCATATGCACTAAGTATGACAAGTCGATACCAAGTAGATCCCAGTGAAGGTCATTGGGTTGCAGTCAAAAACATCCTTAGGTACTTAAGAAAAACTAATGATGCATTCCTTATGTATGGAGGTGAGGAAGAGCTAAGTATAAAAGGTTATACTGACGCAAGCTTCCAAACTGATAAGGATGATTCTCGATCGCAAACTAGTTTTGTGTTTTGCCTTAATGGAGGTTCTATAAGCTGGAAAAATTCAAAGCAAGATACAATAGCAGATTCTATGATAGAAGACGAGTTTATTGCAGCAAGCGATGCTGTAAAAGAGGCTGTTTGGATCAAAAAGTTCATATTTGAACTAGGGGTCATGCCTAGCATATCAAATGCTATAGATCTACATTGTGACAACAACAGAGTCATCGCACAAGCAAAAGAACCCAGATCTCACCAACGATCCAAACACATATATAGGCGTTACCATCTCATTCGTAAAATCATTGATCAAGGGGATGTAGAAATATATAGAGTACCAACGAATGACAATATCGTCGATCCATTGAAAAAGCCTCTGACACAACAGAAGCATGAGCATCACACTAAGTCTCTTGGTATTAGATGCATAAGTGATTGGTCTTACTGCTAGTGAGAGATTATTGGAGTATGCCCAAAGACCAATCATGAGATGGTAGTAAAAGACGTACTTATTTTATCTTGTTTATTAATATAAGTTATTGTTATGATTTTAGTCTTATTCTGTGCATCTATAAATAAACTAAACTATAATAAAGTCTTTAGAACAATATAGTTATTCTTGAATGTCCTTAGTCGATAATTATTGTGGGCATGGAAAACAATAATGTATTAAGACTAATATGTAGTTGATTGATGACAAAGTGTTGTCATTGACATGGAGATGTCAAAATCAATATATAAGTATGTGTTAGAGAACAACATACTAGACTGACTCGCTATGAGCATGTTTCTTGGATTATTATTTGATAGTCACAACATTGATCATGGTGATAACTACATGTATGATCCTCAGACTTGAGATCATCATTATTTCAACATCATGAGTGACATATTTTGATATGGTCAAACGTGTGTCGTAACTGACTACACTATAAAGACTGATATTGGATATGTCACAATCTATGTAGCGGAATATGGTTGATCAAGATAGGATTTGTCCCTCCTACATAATAAGAGTAATATCATAGGCCACTTGATTGAGTGAGACTAGAAAATGCATGGCCATGCTCGGATAAATTGATATGGGATATCATAGTTATTCGTTTATAATGGTCTACTCAAGATATCAAGAAATATTAGATGGACTATACAAGTGTGACTAATCCATGACTTGTGTTCGATCTAGATATGAGGAAAAAATGATGAAATACATAAAATAAGTTAATTGCAGAAAAGGTTAAATCGAACCACGACTTCATGTAACTTAGGTAGAAATGATGTATTGCTAGATGCCACTCATTGCTTGTAATTTTAGAATTGTTCTAGATATTACTGCTAACGTTACATGAACCTACAAGGGTCACACCCTATGATTAAAACGAACAAATATCGACTAGGTAGCATGTGTACAAACTTGTTGTGCACGAAATAAGTAAAGACCAAAATTATTATGATTATTGGAATTATAGATAATTTCAGCTATATATATTTTAATACTAGATAATTAATGTAATTATCAGATACTATTAAAATATATATCCCTAAAGAAACCTAATAGAAGTAGAATAAGATTCTACATATTTAATTATATTCAAATAAATATAATGTATATTTAAAGAATCCAAATTTAATTAGAATTAGGGTTTTAAATGCTATATAAAGGCATGAGGTCTAGAAAACCTCTATAATAGTTAGAGAAGAGAAAATATTGTTTGTTTTATTTGGGTGGACTGCGTAGAGGTCGAAACGCTACTGTGACGACTCAGATTCGATTTGGATTCTTCTATACTCTCTGCTGATTTCCAGATTTATTGAGGTAACATTTCATCCTTTATCACCTCGAATTCGTCCCTTGTACATGGATCATTGGTGGATTATGCTAGATAATTTTTCTGCTACGCCATGTGGTGTACTGACGTTTCCCAACATCCACAATGTTCATGTATCTATATTGAGATGTTATCGTTCTGACCATTCTCATGTTATTCTGCTTAAGGAGATTGAGATCAACACCGACTTGACCTATAAGGAAAGGCCGGTGAGAGTTTTGGACAGAGGGGTCAAGGAGTTGCACAACAAAAGTATACCCTTAGTTAAGATGTTGTGGAGGAACCATGGTAGAATATTGAGGCCTTGCTTTGTGAATCAAGTTTTTCTTGTTGAGGGAAGTTTTATCAGCATTCAAGGATCTTTAGTTCAAGTGAAAGAAGACGGAGAGCCTTCCAAAGCTCTTGGTGAGGAGAAAGCTTGAAGGCTTGGTGTGAGCTTTATTTCAACCTTCACTGTAACATCCCTAAAACTGGTCTAGTCGGAATTGGGTTTCGGTGATCGAAAACCTTACATTGAAAAGTCTAAATATTGCATTGGTATTGACCGTGTGGTTAATTTCATTGATAATGGGCTCTAATTGGGTCAAATTCTTTGTCAATGACCTTATTGAAATATTTGAATATTGAAATTGAGCTAAGTGTATCGATATAGTAAGTCTCATATCGATACGGTCCAACAGTTTTTAACTAACTTACCGAACCTTGTCAAGCCATATCGATACTGCCATGGGTGTATCGGTACGAGTATCTGTTAAAGATTGTTTTAGTGACCAAATTGTGAAAATTGGAAGTTGGGGGACAAAAGTAGGAAGTTATGAAAGTTGAAGGGTTAATCACAAGATTAACCCCTTTTTGAGCTTAGTCACCCATACGTAGAAGGTTTAAACACAATTCCTCCACCTGAAGGAAAGCTAATTCGGCTAATAGCTAAACAAAAGAAGAAAGAAAAGTTGAAAAACCTTACCCGATTGTAGTAGAAGGAAAGCTATCACCATCTTAATCTTTTTCCTTGAAGCACACACCTCTATTGGTGTTTATCAAAAGCTTAAGTTTTCTTCGATCCATTGATATCGAATAGTAGCTATCAACGGGTAAGCCTAAGCCCCAAGCAATTATATGATTCCATGTATATATAGTATGTTTAATCTTGAGTTAAAGTATTGGATACCTATGCTAATTTAGGTATTTCAAGTCCTAATCCATGGATATTTCATAGCTATTGTGTATACCGAATTTGGGATATTGATTTTGATATCGTTACGTTGATTTTGATATCATATGGTTAGTTCTAATATTGATTTCCCTAGCTCAAAATTTGTGGAAAGCTAAACCATCGTCTCCAACATAAGCTATGAATAGAGGAAACACAATCCGAGAGCCGTAGGGGCTTTATAAGCGAGGTGAGTGTAGTCGAAGTCTCGGGATTTGGATAGGTGTCTTTCCCGATTCCATTGTCATTGTCTATAGTATTGCGGATGTCATTGTTAAGGAATATTGCATTGAACCACATAGTGGATATCGTTGATAAATAGGGGTAAGTCATTGTATTGAATATCGGACATTGATATTGTTATAGTCACTATCATTGATTTCACCATCGATATAGTCATTGAATTATTGAAGCATTGAACATTGGACATAGAGCATAGTCATTTCTACTGTTATCATCATTTTCACTGAACATTGATATCGATATAGTCATTGTCATCATAACATTGAAAATGAAGCATCACTGTTATTGCCACTAAAATCATAGAATCATTGTTACATGGAGTTATTGAGTATTGAACATTGAATATAGCATATTGCTATTGAAACATTGATATATGCCTATCGCTATTGAATTACCATATTGAAACATTGCTATTGAAATACCGTTATTGAACTATTGATTATTGAACCTTAGATTCGAGAGTATTGGATACAATTGGTATGCCATAGAATTCATGAGCTCAGTGTATGAGTGGACTACTGTCCTTGGGCTATGGCCTTTATTGTGGCAAGTGGAGGCATGTTTTGTTGTTGGTCATATTGGCGAGGCGGAGGGACTATACCATTCATTGATTTGGCGAGGTATAGGAATTTGTGTATCCATATACCATATAACGATCCAAGGAAAACATTAATTATTGTTATTGATCGTTGTTATGAGTTATTGCTATTGAGTATTGATGCCATGTTAATTATTGTTATTATTGAATATGGATATGAAATACATATTCATGTCATAATTTCATTGATGATATTGAAGCATACTACATATTGATCATTGTCATTGAGTAGTGATAATGCATATTTCCCTATTGAAATAAATGTTCATGTTGTTACTATTATTGAAAGTATGGAAACATGTTAAAGTTGCATACTATGCTCATTCATTGTTTATGTCTACCTCACTTAGACTATATAAGTCTAATGCATTTATCTTCCATACATTTCAGGTTAAAATATATATCAGCTCGAGATCGGAGCTAGTGGAAGTTTGGCAAGTCACTATGAGCTTAAAGTAATGTATTTTGTCCCTATGAACTCCTAGAATGGTGGAAAAGTAGTTAAACTAGTTGTTTATGGTTTTTGACTATGTGTGTATCGCCTATGTTGTGTAAAGGTCTTAGAGGCCCTAAATGGCATTTTGGTTTGTTTAAAAATGGTTTAATGTGCATATTTGGCTTAAAAAGGTGAAAACCTAGTAAATGAATTCTAATGGCTATAAAATTTGACATGCTGGTAGATTAAATGTTTTTAAACGTGCTAGTAAAGTTTCATTGCAATTGAACATTTTTGATAGGTTAATTTGAATAAAACCCAGATAAAATTTGTTATTACAGTGCAGGGCATATCGATACTTCTTAGGGCGTATCGATATGGGTATGCCTAATTGGACTTAGTAAATAGGGCATATCGATATTGCACAGTGCGTATCGATACGAATTTTGGTCACTGGAATCTGGAAAAATTAAAGGCATCGGTACGGTCTTTCGGTGTATCGATACGAGTTAACGTGGTCAACTCGTACCGATACAGTCTTCAACTGTATCGATACGAGTTTGTATCCATTGAATCTGGAACTCTTAAATTAGGTATGTCATACCGATACGACCATCCAAGTATCAGTACGGTGACAGGTAATTCAGTTCTAAGTGTTACGAAATAGCTTTTGAGAGATTGCAAAATAGTCACTGAATATTGTAAGCCTAAATTGAAAAGGAAAAGGGACTCTGATTAATACGGAAATTAGCATGTCTATTGAGTATGGGTTTAATTTCATTTTAGTAAGAATAATTTTGAAAACGAACCTTTAGAATATTGAAATTACAATTTAGCCCCTAAAGTTCATAAAAGTTTAAAATTGGTTCTGAATGGATAATCACAGTTTCATATTGGTTTAATTGAATCTGTGGAATTGTTTTCTATTGTTTGCTAAGTGTGACAGCATTAAAATGTTGACCATTGTTTGTAATTATCGCACCAATCACCTCATCGTTCATCGGTAGCACTCTCTGACCCAGTTCTCGACCAGGGTGGGAAGAGGGTGTTACATTCACAGTTGGGGTTAGTACACTACTAACTCTTTTGTGTTCCTGGAAATTATGAATTGGATTGCCTTGTGATTTGGTTGACATTTTGGTTGTTTGAATGCTTGGAGCCTCTAAAATGGTAAATCCTAAGATTAATGTTAAAATGGCTAAAATTTGGTGGGAAACCACTTAAAACACCTTTCATAACCTTTACGTTTATTTGGGGGTTGTGCCTTTGGGTTTTAGGGGTATTATGAGTGATTTACGAACTCTAGAAAATGAATTATGGGTTTGTTTATCGATACGTGTAAGGGCAAATTGGTACCTTGTGTTAATTTTTGGAGAACATGTGCATTTTTTTGAAGGGCGTATCGATAAGCCTGAAAGGGGTATCAGTACCTTTTTGTTATCCAAATTCTAGAAGTCAATTTCGGTACCGATGCGCTTAAAAGTGTATCGGTACACATCTTCGTGTATCGGTACGGAGTTGTTTGGTTAAAACCCTGCATATATAGACTGGGTATCGATACTCTTGGAGGTGTATCGGTATGGAGGGTGTAATCCCCTTGACCTGGCCTAGTTGTAAGATCAAAACGAGCGAGCAACATTGGATTTGCCAAAAAACCCGTGAAGATTAACTCTAGTTATGTCATTTTTTTCTTTTTAACTTATCTAGATGCAACATATTAACCTATAGTGTGCATACTAGCAGTAGGTGAAAACTTAACTCAATCAGGAGTCGAATCGACATCCAATTGCACGCAATTGTAATTTGGGACCAAATTGCAATTCTTGAAAACTGTAGGGATTTAACTCATTTGAAATTGATCAATCCTTAATTAATCAGGTTTCATGCTTACATGTCAAAAATTAGCTCAAAACGATCATTCAAACTCATGTGATTGCATACGTAACATTCAGGGATTAAAACGGAAGAAATAGAAACTTCCAAACATCACAATAACTGAATTAACAACTGCCCGCATCGAAACACAAGCAATTGTATTAGTACGCTTTGGCATTTCGCAAAAAACAGATTCTAGTGGCCTAAATCTGTACCGATACGGCTATGGCTTATTGATTCGCCTTACCAAAATGCCCTTGCCCGTACCGAAACACTTCCTCGCGTACCAAAACACAGACCCCAAAAAGCTTACCCGTTCCAATATAGGAACATGCGTACCGATACTCTTGGACCTGTAATGTCCAATTTTGCTAGTTTATCAAGTTTTCTAAGATACCAAACCATTCCAACATACTTCTAGCATAATCATAACATTTCCAAGGATCAATCCACAACAACTTATCACAAAATCACCAACCAATCATGGCATTATGCTTCAATAAGTAAACTAGAGGCATGCTTCCTAAAAACCAAATCATCCCAAGCATGAATCATAAATCCAAGCAATACCAAGCATTAAAGGCTATTTACAACCCAAAATCAACATAGCAAACATGCTAAAACATGGAGTTTATCAAAACGCCTCCCAAACCAACAATGAACCCCACTGCCTTTATTACTACAAGTCTAAATTGAAATCATACTTTTAAATCCCGAAGTCCTTGGTATTCACTTGCGCGTATGCTACCTTGCAACCTTTAAGTCTCTACATTGATTGGCAAAAAAGCGTAAGTACACAAGGCATAGAGAGGAGTGCTCAAACAACACACCATCAATGCATTTTTAAACCATTTTTCGAAACCACATTGAAATCACCATTTCAAACATCATTCAAAACATCAAGCCTTAAAAACCATGCACTTAGCACTTTCAAAAACCAACATATTAAACCATATACAACATTTATCATGGATTAATAGCATGTCCCGATCCTAACCCTCAATTTAAGTCTTCTCATGCATAACAACCATATGCAAAGCTTAAAGAGTAAAACATGTATAGACCAATATTATACATAAACTTCCATCAACATGATACATCAACAACTATATTGGTTTTCAGGTGATAATAAACCAAGTTCCACTTTCCAAAATATTACATCGGATACACAGATTCAACAAGTGTCCTCTCAACACTTCATGTCATCTCAACCGAAATACAAGGGTACATTCACAACCTGGGGACACCAACCCTAATCATCGGTTAGATGCATAATCCACTAACGGGAGTTTTCTGTACCATATAACCCCTCAACTGTTAGGGTACTTAGAAGGAGTATTTGGTACACCGTATAAACCCCTTGACATCCAAGGTGACTTTTTATAGTGCACTATCAATCCTATGGCCAGCCAACTATATCCAATAACATTTTAAAATCACATCACTTGCCAATATAATTCATTATTAACCATGTACCTCACTACTTTTATATGCATCAATTCAAAACCATTTCCAAAGCAACAAACCATGCTTTAAAACAAGTATAACTCATACTTACATGGATCACTTACCATGTGCACCCATCATCATTTCATGATCAAAACCAGTATATAACATACTTTAAAACAGGCTTAAATAGTAGGTACCATGCAATTCAAAACAAGTACATAAAACCATTTCATTAAAAGCTCAACCAAGAGAGAAATCCTTTTATACTTACTTTCAAGTTTAAACCAGCGTTTCAAGCTAAGTTTAAACTCCCATAAACTACCTTTAAACCATTTCAAAGATGAAATCAATGTTCTCACTCACCGACACTCAAAGCTTTAATTGTCGATGCAGAAACAAGTATCTGAAACCTCTGAAGCTTTATCGACGACCTTAGGATCACTCTCCCCTATTTTAATTACATAATAACAGATGATTAATGCATCATCATGCATTCATAATCCTAGCAACACCACTCCTTAACTTCGCCTCACAAACATCTATCAAACGCCTTCCGAAAATAACCAAAAACACATTCCAACTTAACCTAGGCATAACTTAGCCATAATCTAACATTTCAATCCATCAATTGACATTCAAAAACAATCCAAATCAATCCTTATATCTCTAGCAAACATTAAACCTCCACAACACCTCAAAAACACATAATTAGCAACCTAGGAAATTAGAGATTCACATAGATTCGGGATTCTATTGTTAAAATCAATCTATTAACATTATATATCATCAAAATCTTGATTAAAACCAATCAAAAACCCAGGAAAATAGATCAAATTCAAAAAGCACATAAACTCTTCAATTAAACCTTGATTTAACCATATTCCATAATTAAATCATTAAAACTCATTAGGAATCATTTATAAGGAGTCAAGAACTTGGGAATTTCAATAAATAACCTTATATTAGAGGAGAAAATGAAGCTCGTCTCCAATAGATTGCTTTCCCCTTAATTGTGTTGATTTACATGAGAAAACAAGATTAAAACAATAAGGCTTTAATAGAAAACCATCAAGAATCCATTTGAAATCAAAAGCTTAAAGAAAACAAGAATTTACCTTAATATTTTGAAGAAGAAAAGAGTGTTTGGTTGGAAAGAATTTGAGAGAAAATCTTTTTAGAGAAAGTTAGTTACGTGAAATTTGTATAAACAATTAATTATAGAATTAATTCTCCCAACCTATTTATATTTTCCAAAACCCTTTTAAAATAGCCAATTAAGGGATAAAAGTCTGATATTAGACTTTGGGCAAAGAGCTCCTTAAGGATTCAAAGTTTTGACCCCTTTTTACAAAACAATCACCAAAAATAGTTTTTCAACTTTTACATTTTAGTCACTAGATCAAAACTTCCGATTTCCAAAACTCATTTTCCAAAATTGACTTTACCAAAAACATCTATATATTTAATAATGATTTTTAGATATTTTCCCCAATATTTCCTCACTCAAAAATATTTAATTCAATTTTAATCCCGAATTTGACTCGAATCTCTAACCTGGTCTACTGGATCATCTAACCAGCCTATAAATTGCTAGGCCAAAATCGGGGCATTACAGAGGGATGTATTGATACCATCTGGGTAATGTGCCTGAAAAAATAAGATTTGAGTTCAAAGGGTCTATAATTCGAGGACTAAGGCCTGATGGGCCTTTAAAGTGGTAAAATGAATAGTAAAATCAAGAAATTGAGATTTAAACTTCATATATAAGGTTAATGGGTAATAACTAAACTAAAAAGCTTGGGTGACTTGTTGTGTTGTATGATTAAGGACAAATAGTGAATATATGCCATGTAAGGGCATTATTATGGTTGAGTCACCTTGTTGATGGGATCCCAGATACCCATGGGAAGAGAGAGTATTGCAACACCATGGTCAAGATCCTAAATGAATGAACCTGAGGCTTAGTGGGACCGAGACTCATTCAAAGGCTTGATGAGAGATTTCGAGTATGAGTGTGCATACTCGCTGCTTAGTGGAACCGGGCCTCACTCAGAGTGTGTGTATCCGATGCTTAGTGGAACCGAGCCTCACTCCATGTTTGTTGATATTATGCATATGGTTTCTATGTGAGACTAATTACCTCCTATTGTTGATATGTATTGAGACAACTAGGGTTAGGGCTGCATTGATATGATACGATTGCCTTATTGTCATCTTTATCTACATGCTCTTATTTATGATTTGCATGAAGTATGGTTGAGTGGAAGTGTATCCACTAAGCTTCGTTAGCTCAGCGTTCGAAATTGTTTTTTTTTTGTTCACGGGTTTGTAGGTTGATGTGCTTTCGTTGGAGCACCATAGGAGTAGGACTTGGCATCGACTTGTGTCTGAGTACAATACTAAGATTTATTTGGGCTATGTATTCGTAGGACCCTATGTTGTATTGTAACTCTTCTTTTGGATTTCAAATTAAGTGTCGAATGCTTTAACTATGTAATTTTAAATGGAGCTCTCCAGTAATGTTTTTAATTATGTTTCTATTTTGAAATGTTTCAAACTTAATGGATTTAAATGAATGAATATGGTTTGGGATAAATCTAGTTGCGCATTTTGGGTTCGGGCTTGAGGCCCAAATGTGACATCCGGGTCGAGAGTGTTACACAGGTTGTATTAGTGGTCCTAGGTGGTCACGTACTCTCACGTGCCTACAGCTATCCTTTGGCCCAAAATATCAAGGCATGTCCTTTATCTTTTCTAAGCTCTTGGGCTCATCTGCGTCTCAACAACAAAAAAGGGTTATGCAGCTCTGCAATGACACATATATACATAGTATCAAAATCCTAAAGTAAGATAAAATGCATGAAATACTAACTAGAAGACATAAAATATAAACGAACAAGGCAAAAAACTCAAGCAATGGGGTGTATAGATATGTAACTATTTGAGAGTTATCAATGTATCTCCCTAAAACAATGAGAATAAAGTTGTTGATTCAAACGTAACTTGCTGGTTAGAGTTTTCTTCATGCACAATTCCTCTAACTTGAACCATAGCGCAACATCATCATTCTCCTTCACTATGTATTGCAAAATTTAGTATGATAGATACAAATTAATCTGAGATGTAGCTTTTTGATTCATTTACAGCTGAATGAGTTTCACATTTTTTGCAATGAAAGAATTCCTCTCTGGGTTTTTGAGGATGTAGAGTCTATTTCTCTGAAAACAATTTCTTAAACTTCAATAACATTGTTTTAATTTTGTGTTATTGCTTAAACAATGTCAATTACAAATAGATTGTTCCTAATCGTTGTCAAAAGAAATTGGAGGAACATCAACACAGTCCTATTTAGAGACAATGTTACTACTATTGCTATGATCATTCCTCTTATATGTTGTTATGAATAGGACAAATGTCGTGGAATATGGGCAACCGAGTATGACAACAAAAGAGACAGCTTAACATCTAGATCATCTATCAAATATGGATGTGATTCACAGAGGAACGTGAAAAATAGCTCCAAGGAAATTGGGCGAATACTCTCGTTTATAATAATAAACTTGTCTATATATGCAAGTTGGTTGTAATGTTTTCTTTATGCTGAACCTTATCAATAAACTTTCTCTTAAATCTATTTTGATTCTCATTCTATATCTTTTTTCTATTTCTTTATGATTTCTCTAAATTTTTAGGCATATTCTTGGAATTTGGTGCTCTCGTTGAGAGAAGAGATGGTTACACACGTTGAGTCAATTCGCACGCTACAAGGCACCACTACTCGCCACGAACAAGTTATGAGTTCCCTTCAATCTATTGCTCAAGAACACAAGTAAGCATTAGAGGAGCAAAGGCAAACGATGTAATCTAACCAAAAGTTCCTTCAAGATATTGCAAGGCAATTGTCAGTTTTCACTAATAAAATGGGACAGACATCTAGAACGAGTAACGAACCTGAAGGAATTAAAGACATTATGTTGCTTCGGGGCAAGGCGAAGATTAAAGAGGATAGTGAAGATACTTTTCCCTTCCCTCTAAAGATGGCGTTTGTGGAATTGCCTTTGTCTACGGATAAGGACCTAGAAGTTTGGATAGATATAGCTAAAGAAATGGTTTCTATGGCTTCCTTTCGAATGAAAGGCACTGCAAAAGAAATGGTTTAGATGGATGCAAAGAAGAAGACAATTGGCGAGATGGAATCATTTAGTATAAGCGATTCAGAACAGATTTGCTTCGACGAAGATAGAATCATCAGAAAGGCAATTGACCAAGATCGTTTAGATGATGATGGTTGTGAATTATCGGAACCGATTTGAGGAGATGTCATTGAAAACCACTCACTTATCAGAAATATTTTTGGCTCAATGTTTTGTGGTCGAATTAAATCCTAAAATAGAAAATGAAATTTTAATACATAGGCTTACGACGATGAATGAAATTGTATCACTAACCAGATTGCAAGAAGCAAAAGGTTTGAAGCCAAGAAGATTTCCAAACGTTGAATGGGAAAAACTCCCACAGTTATTGCCCACCCCCATAAACCCACTCAATAGACCCAAGGTAATTCGAGGGAGACCTTCTCTTACTGGATTAGGAATGGCCAGCCCTAATAACATGCATTTGCGTCGTATATCATTTGTTGAAACTCGGGCAAAAAGGAGAAAGGTTTTTGTTATTACTGTGAAGACAAGTATAAAGTTGGGCATAAATGTAAGACACCTCATTGGTATCTTCCAATGCACTCTCGGGCTTCTATACCCCAAATACTCTACGAGTTAAAGGAAAAATCTATGATCAAGAAGTGCAAATCCTCATTGATGAAGGAAGCACTCATTCATATAGTCTCGGGTGGATCAGTATCTTGGTTTAACCATGGCAGTAGTGCCTAATCTTAGGGTTATGGTAGGAAATGTGGAACAATTGAAGAACGAGGGGTGTATTAAAAATCTTAACGTGGAGGTTCAAGGAACCACTTTGGTGACTGATTTCTATCTTTTACCTTTGAAGGGTTAATGATGGTAAGGTAGTGTGGATGGCAACTCTTGGGTCTTTGACAATGGATTTTGCCAAGTTAGTGCTCAAATTTAAACAAGGGGATAAACGACAATGTTGGCAAGGAGAAGTAAACTCAAGTCTGCAGTCGGTGTATTATAACGCCTTGCGACGCATGTGTAAGACTAAGGTGGTAGCATAATTTTACCAGTTACAAATTGTGACAGTCATCAACAGAGGAAGTCGTCAAGGATATTGAACTGAAATAGATTTTGACAGAGTTTAAAGAGGTATTCACCAAACCTCAAGGATTATCCCATGCTAGAGTTACAAATCATGCAATTCATTTGTAAAATGGGGGTAAAATGATTACTGTTTGACCCCATCGATATCCTTATTTCTAGAAAAAGGAAATTGAGAAGCAAGTTCAACAAATGTTAGAGACAGAATCATTTGGCAAAGTCACAGCCCCTTTTCATCCCCAATGCTACTAGTTAAGAAAAATGACGCATTCGGTCTGCATGTTACATGAAGAATATAAGCCAGCTAACAAAATGGGAAGACCAAGGATGTAGAAGATCATAACATGAGTGGTTAAACATATTTGGATCCCTATATATCCACTCATGTGGTACTTCATTGTACAATATATATAAGAATTATACTAAAATAATTATACGATATATATCTATATGTATAGATATCATCATCTACATCCGGAAAGCCGTAAGCTTTGGAAGAAGCTTGTACAGTTTGGAAAGGGTTTTGATTGATTGATCAAAAAGAAGAATCTACTTCAACCGATATGCCCTTAGGCATGACCATACATAACATTGAAATCACACATGGAATGGGTGGACAATTAGCTAGAGCAACGGGTGCTATAGCGAAACTGATTATAAAAGAGAGGAAATAGACCACATTAAAATAACCTTCTCAGAGGTCCGTTTGATATCTAAAAACTGCTCAGCAACAATCGGACAGGTGCGAAATGTTGAGATGTCTGACTCGCCTCCCTAAGTCAAACTGGTGCTTGTTGTTGCACAAGGAGCTATTGCACCGGGTGCTAAAGTATATGTGTTTTGTATCCATTGAGAAAAGACGTGTTGTAATTGTATAGCAATATATGAAAACATATCTTGTGGACTCCCTAAAGCGCCCATGGTATCATTATGAATATACAAACTAAAATTGTGAAAGCGTAGAAATACATGGTGTTTTGTATAGACTACCGCATGTTGAATGTAGGGACAATAAAAAGATAAGTTCCCTATCCCAACTATGGATGAATTATTTAATGAATTGGGTGGCGCAAAATAGTTTTCTAAGTTAGATCTTTTGGCAAGATATCATCATATACGAGTTCAAGCAGATGATGTATACAAAACTGCGTTTTGAGCACATGATGGACACCATGAGTGCCTTGTTATGCCATTTGGTCTGACCAACGGTCCCTCGACATTCTAGTCAACCATGAACAAGGTATTTCATCCCTTCTGACAGAACATTTTTTTGGTGTTCTTTGACGATATACTCATATTTAGTAAGAATTGGGATGAACATTTGGTATTTCTACAAATGGTATTACAAAAACACAAGTGTAATCACTCATTTTTATCTGGTCTGTAAATGCATATTAGTATAATTATTAGTATATTAGCGTTGCATGTATACATTGTATTATGTTATGCTATATGTTTATTATATGCATGAATGTTATTAATATATGTAAAGTGTGTAGTGTGCGCATGTATATTATAAACTATGTATGTATATGTATTAATAAGTAATACGGTATATGTGTGTCACGCATGTATCTATATTTAGTACGAGCGTATTTGTTTTTACGAATAAGTGTTGCATGTATTATTAAGTATATGTATGTGTGAACGTATTTCATCACAATTGTATGTATGTATACGTAAGTACGTATGTATCTGTGTTTACTGTTATATTAGTATATTAGTATGTATGGACAAACATGGAAAAATAATAGGAAGCCCACTCAAATTAAATTGTCCCCATTAACTCTAATTATTTTTGTGCAGATAACTATGGGCCATTGGATCAAGATCTGATCCAACGACCACGATCAAGGAGGGATAAAATATCTAGCCAGCCGCGTGAGCTACACGTCTGGACGGTTCGAGTGCCACGCGCGGACTCTTCGATATCCCACGCGTGCGTGAGTCCCACGCGCTATAATCCCTCGACTGCTGAGTCCCACGTGTCACGATCTGGAGCCGTTTCACCGATCGAGGTTTCATCCGGACCGTTCATCCTTCAAGCCAGCCCGACCGTTAGATCAGATCTGATCCAACGGCCGAGAACGCCTCTGGCCGAAGACAACTCCCCCACACCGCCACCATGCTTCCACCATGCCGATCTCCAACCACCGCGTTCAGACATATCAGAACACAAAAAAAGAGAGATTATGTCAGTATCAGTTCAGATCTGAAAACTAAATTATATTACTTGTTACCAAACCAAAGAGACATGCATATATGTATGAAACAAGTAATTGTAAGGCAGCCAAGTTGTAATCGAAAAAGAAAAAATACAAAAAAAACAACCAGTCTTCAGTGGTAATACTCTTCTCTTTTCTTACTTTGTTGCATGCATACAAAAAATATACGTAGTAATAACAAAAATGGGGGTTTAGAGTTATTACCTTTGTTCGTCTGTGGATCTCCCCTCACCAGTGACAAGCCTCTTCGGCTTTCCGAAGCCGAACATGGTGAACTGAAGGGAGTGGGAGGCCCCTTTTGGTTTCGTTTTGGGTTAAAATAAAAAAGAGGGTTTTTTCGTTTCGTATTTCTTAGATCTAGGACGAAGAGGGTTTTTTCTCCAAATCCAAGTTCGGATTCGTGTTAAGGGTAAGGCAAGGTTCATTTTGGTGTTTTTTTTGGGGCTCGTCGGCGCCGGCTAGCGGCGGCCAGCGGCGGAGAAGACGGTGGTCGGCCGCCAGTTTCTGGGTTCATCAGGGGATGAGTTGAGAGAAAACGAGAGAGAAAGGTTATTATAAAATCGGTTTCGAAACGAAAATGGGGAAAATTTGAGATAAAGCTGAAAGAGGGAGTTTTATAGGTGTTTTTATTTTGTGAAATGGGCAAATTACGTAATAAATCCTCCCGCGTTTTCGATATTTTCATTTGTGTCTCGCCGCAGGGGATATTTACAACTCTGGTCCCCCTTGTATTTCAAAATCTTGCAATCCAGTCCCTAAATTACATCGAATCAGTTTTTAAATGGTAAAATTACCCCTTTAACCATCCCGCGTTTTTAAATTTTTCACTTCGGGTCTACCCCTTGGTCCAATTACAGTTTCAGTCCTTTCAAGTTCGGTCCTGCTTGCATTTTCGTCCCTAAATTGCATATTATTGTCCTTTAATTTCTGCTACTGATTCTTTTCATTTCAGTCATGTTTCCATATAAATATTCATGTTCGTATTATAATCGTGAATGTTAATGTAACCTTTTGTCTTATTATATATCCCTTGTATATGCCTTGTATTTTTATGTTTAAATGTATATGTGTGTTAAGTTTATGATGATTATGTATTGTTATGTATTTGTTCGGTAATTCGTATCACGCATATTATGTTCTAGTTGGCTCGTACGCAACATGTTTTGTATTTTAGTATGTATTGTATGTTCTGTTGGCTTTTAGGTTACGTGTTAGTATATTTTCTTTTTATGTATAATATATTGTTCTATATATGTTGGAATGTGTTTTATTTCTAATATGTATGTCTTCTTGAAATATGTGTTTTTGTCCACACATGTATTTATTCATGCCTTGTTATTGTGGCATGTTAAATTTGTTTTTATCTACTATTAAGATTGATATGTATATGTATGTTTTAATTACGTGTTTTATTTATGTTAGATTAGTATTCTATTATGTTAATATTTATTTGTATTGTATTTAAATTATTTGTCATGTTTATATTTTGCTCACTAAGGTTGCATAATGATATATAAATTGTCAATGCGGTGCCCTTTTATCCGAGCGTAAACGGGGCCAGTATCAGGCGTAGTGATAGTGGTTGGGCGTTTACTCTCGGATAACGGGGCCTTTAAAATTTATTCGCAATCATAACCGAATTTTAAATTAATCGTCACTTTAAACCGGAAAATCCAATATTAATAAAGCGGTAATTATTAAAGTACCAATTTTGGGCGGTGTGGGGGTGCTAATCCTTCCCCATCCGTAACCGACTCCCGAACCCAATAGTTTTCAAATCTCTGGTTTTTTATGGTGTCCGGCCTACCTAAGTAGCCGGTGGCGACTCCAATTTTTAAATAAGATGCGGTTTTTAAAACCCCCACGGAATAAACGTTTTATATCCGAAAAATCACAAACACCTTCGAAACCACGTTTTTTAGCGAAAAAAGGACATCACTACAGATGGCGACTCCGCTGGGGGCTATTTTTTGTTTTTAACAAAATAAAGAGAGTCAAGCTTTTTCAAATAATTACCGCTTTAATAATATTAGAAGTTCTGGATTAAAGTGACTATTAAATTAATATTCGGTTGTAATTGCGCGTTTATTTTAACGCATTTAAAATTTGGCATATAAACCCGTTTTTTAAGTGGGGGGAAAATGCTAATGCTTTCGTGGAGATATCATTCTCCCGTGTAGGCCTAGCAAGTACCTTCGGGGCTCGAGTACCTTATGCTTTCGTAAGGATATCATTCCTTCGTACAGGCATAAGCGAATGGGTTCCCCTGAATTGAACCCGGTTGAAAGGAGCCTATAATGGGTGATGATCGGGGGCCTTGCTACTCTTAGTAGAGGACAGCAAGGACAATTTGGGTACCTCTTAGCACCAACACTGGATGTAGAGAACATAGAGAAACCCACCCCTTTAGAGCCATGCGGGTAACCTTAGGTGTTTTAGACGGGATAAATAGGTTTTTTTTGTTTTTTTTGTTTACCTTATTTAATTTGTCCTTTTATTTGTGTATTTATTAATTCTATCCGGTACTGACTTGTTTCCTTTTTTTGGCTTTTTTTTCATGCATTATTACATTTGCATTACATAAAGGTACTGATCAAGTGGTTTACCCGATCAGAAAGTCTTTCACCATGGAAAAAATGTGTCTTAGAAAAGAGGAACTCAACTTGTCTGTTAGACATTGGTCAGAAGTCAGCCAGAAGGCCCAAGGGGACAGTTTACCAAGTGAACGCGTGATAGCCGGGTACACCTATGTGAGTCTTCAACAAAACAATTTAGGGGATCTTCAAAGTATCTGGGAAGAATGGGACCATAGATTACAAGATAGATTCCGTGATAGCTATGGTGACATTGCACAGTTGATGTACATCCGGGTCAACCAGCCCCTACTCTGAGCCATTTTTCAGTTCTGGAATCCTGCCTTTTGCTGCTTCACCTTCAATGGACAGGACATGATGCCCACAGTAGAAGAATACACCGCTCTTCTTAATCATAAAAATGTTCAGGAAGATTGGATATACGCAAAACCTCCGAGGAATCAGAATTACACTTCCAAGCTCAAAACCTTTACCGGAATGAGCGACGATTGGGTCAATGGCTTGATCCGACTTCGAGGAGATAGTACAGTATTTGCATGGGAAAACATTCGAGACATCCTACCTGCACATCCGGATGAGGAGAAAAAGTTAGACATGCTGGCCTTGGGAATATATGGATTGGTGATCTTCCCAAGAATTCTGGGAAACATTGATGTGGCCATTCTAGATTTGTTTGAGCGGATAAAACGGTGAGCAAACCCAGTACCAGCTATTTTGGCTGAGACCTTTATTTCTCTAAATGCCAGTCGGAAGCACGAAGAAGGGCGTTTTCGAGGATGCGCACAACTGTTACAGGTATGGATTCAGAGCCACATGTGGAAGACACCGACGAGGGTTCTGCCGGGAATATACTTCCAAGATTTTTCGCCTTTACTGGAATACTTAACAAAAGAGTGGCGAGAGGACTTGAAAACAAGAAAATGGGCCGGTTTCTTCATGAATATCCAAGGCGAGGACATAGTATGGAGGGTCCCGTGGCTCGGTAGAGTTAATTACTTTTTATATAGTTGTGATGATTTCAATTGGCTGATGATGTTGGGACTTCATGGAGGGATTGCTTGTGCTCCGCTTCTGGTGTCCCGACATTTCGGATCGCGATAGTTCATTCCCAACACCGCCGGGTTAAGCCGAACTGAATTTCTTTTCAAAGGGGAGTTCAAAGAGAAAGTTCAGACTATCATGAGGGCTTCGGACCATTGTTACCGGATTAGGGTGGAAGGAGACACCGAGTACATGACCACCCCAGACTACGATCTTTAAAGACGTTTGATGGTAAATGATATGATTCCTGAATCTGATCAAGGACCAGCAGTGTCACTCGAAGAGCTTACAAGGGTGGTACCGTCTGAAGCTGACATCTTAAGGAATGAACTCGAAGAAATTAAAAAGAAAATGGACGTCCAACAGACCCAACATGCGAGCGAGCTCTATAAGGCAAGCTTAGAGGTTGATGAACGAGACGGGATCATTAGGCAGTTGAAGAAATTAAATGCAGATTTGAGCGACAAGAATGCTCTTTATCAAAAAGATGCCCTTTTACTACAAAGAAAGATACAGAAGGCCGGTCGGAGTCAATTCATAGCTGTGGAGAGAGAAAGAATGAATGGCATCCGTTTGGTGGAAGAAGAACGAGAAATCAACAAGAGAGCGATCGAGAAAGAGATAGAAAGCTGCCGGTCGGCTATGGAGGAAGAAAAACGGTCCTCCAAGAAGGCCATTGACCAAGAAAAGGAAAGATTCAGGCAGGAAATCAACAAAGGAAAACAAGCTGTCCATCATGAGAGAGAAAGCGTCGCCGTATGGAAAAGAAAGTCCATGAATAGCTGGAATAGACTGTTAGAGCTGCAAAAATTGTACGATGACACCATTCAAAGTCTGGAGCAAAGCTAAAGTCAGAATGGCGAATTAAAAGGAAAGGTGGCGGAAGTTGAACACTCCCTTCGAATGTACTGCCAGAGAAATGGTTTCACTGAGCTACAAGAAAGAGAGCGCGAAGTAAGCATGTTACGAGCACGAATTAAGTCCCTCAAAGCAACTGTTGAGGATTACAAGGAAAGAATTAGTGTGTTCGAGGAGGCTGCAGCCGGAGGGGACACCTATTGGCAAAAGAGACTGCGTGACGCTGCCCGGATGGTACAGGATAGGGACCAGTATTACGCAAACTTGATGGTGGATATACAGCGAGTCACCAGGCATATGAATGATTTGGCTATCGAGGCTGAAACACTCCGACCTTTCATAGTCCCGGAAATGGAAGAAGCTCCCAGGTTCCTCAAGTTGCTCAGGGCAATTGAAAAATTAGGAGATACAGCTAGGGCTTATCTATAGGGCTTTGTGTTGTATTTAGCTCTTTTGTATTAGGAATCTTCATTTTGTAATACGAACTCTGTTGTAATTTAGACCCTTTAATTCCCATGGAACTAGTTCAAAAGGGTGATTACCAGCGGAATCAGTACCTTATCTGCATACATTCTCGCATTTGCATCATGACATTCGCATCATTATACATGCATTTATCTTTCTTGCAACCATATTAATGTTGTGAATATTGTTTCAGAGTGTGTGTGTGAAAATAGAAGCTAACCCGCAATCATTCATCACCCATACCTTACCCGATTACAAAGCAAGCTCATGGAAGACAGGATAATCAGTCTAGAAAAAGGACAAAAAGAGCTCGAGGCTAGGCTTGAAGAGACTCAAAGAAGCCTCTCAAGTGACAGACATGCAAATGCAAGCATCTATAGTATCCGACATAACCGTATTGTTGGCAAAGAGTCTTGGAAAAAGAGTGGAAGGAGAAACCGTTCAAGAACCAGAGGGTACCCCAGTTCACTACAAGGTTCAACCAGCTGCACCGAATCTGGCCAGAAAGATGTATATCGACCCTGCTGGAATGTCAGCTAGTGTTCAGATAGGGGCACCTGAAACTCGACCCCTCGACACTGAAGCACTCTATGAAGAGGAGGTGCCAGACCTGAACCTTGTTGAAAGGATCAGGACCGAGGTAGAGAAAAAGTGGGAGGAGAGGTTTCGCCTCATGGAGGAAAAATTTAAAACGTTACAATCTATGGAAGAATCTGGAAATGACGCTAGCGACTTAAGTCTGGTGTCCGATCTTGTCCTACCGTCAAAATTTAAAATGCCAGAGTTCGACAAATACGATGGAACCACATGTCCTTCCGCACACATAACAATGTACTGTCGAAAGATGGCGGCCTACCTTAAGGACGAAAAGCTATCGATCCATTATTTCGGGACAGCCTAAACGGAGTGGCGTTACGGTGGTACACCCGGTTGAGCAAGGCAAATGTTAAGACATGAAAAGATCTCATCAAGAGCATTTCTTGAGCAATATAAGCATGTAATGAGATATGACGCCTTGAGAGAATTATGTTGGAAAATATGGGGCAGAAGTCCAATGAAAACCTGCGCCAATACGCCCAAAGGTGGCGGGAAGTGGCTGCCCAAATTCAGCCACCCCTCCCAGAACATGAAATTACGCTGTTATTTGTTAATACTCTGAAAGGGGCACTCTTTGATCGCCTCATTAATAATACAACGCAGTGCTTTGCTGACTTAATCAGGACTGGGGAGTCCCTTGAATTGGCAATTAAGAGTGGTAGAATTGATGGCGGGGAAGGGTCTCGAAAATATAGCAAGAGGAATGAAGTAAACGCCACCAGCACTTATACCACCCCGAAGAACTTCACAGTCTCACAGCCACAAGCACCTGTGGGAAAAACACAAAACTTGAATCAAAGAGAGGAGAGAATCTCCAGAAAAGAGAAAGAGAGGAGAACTTTCACTCCCCTACCTGTTTCGTACTCGAAACTTTATTCCCAGTTGTATGAAGCAGACCTGGTCCGTCCATACATCGTTACTCCTGTCAATCCGCCCTTCCCTTCTTGGTATAATCCGAACGCGCATTGCGACTATCACGGCGGTACCCCTAGACATCCCATCGAGAACGCCTCAAAAAAAAAAAAAAACTTGTGCATAATTTAATCGATTCTGGGATATTGAAGTTTGAAGAACCAAGTGTAGCTACTAACCCGCTACCTAATCATGGGAGTAGAGGAGTAAATGTTATTGAAGAATACTTTACCAGGAGGATTAAGGATGATGTGTCAGAAATCAAATCTCCTTTACGGTGGGTATTTCACTTGATTATGCATGGCCCGTGTGATCGACAAAGGCATGATAACAAGGCGAAGGGATGTGGAGTGTATTATAATTCCACTGAATGAAGGACATGACATCCGAGTGCGATGAGTTCAAGAGATTGGTACAACAATTGATGAATGAAAAGCAAATAGAATTCTTCGAGGAGCCCATGGGGAAGAAGGGGTCGGACGTACATATGACGGATAGCCCCAAATCTAAATACGTGAATGATAGACCTTTTATCATCTCTCCCAGGCCAGGGAATGCAGGTGCCTCCTAAGGAGAAACCAGTAAGATAAGTCCCAGGATCATCATTTCAGCACCATCCCCATTCCCGTTCAAGGATATCGGCAAACCCCGAATTATCTTGTAAATGTGACCACACCGAAAAAACTAGAACATGGTCGGATAAAAGAGCCTACGCTAAAAAGACCAACAAAGAGCGATGTAAACGTTGGTGAGGCAGGCCATTTCACAAGGAGCGGCAGATGTTATTCCTCTGAGGCTTTGAAAGCAGCCGAAACAGATAAGGGGAAGAATACAGCAGTTAGCCCCACGCAGATATTTGGAGAAGAACCTCCCCCAAAGATGAATGAGCCGGTAACTGAGGCCCAAGCCAAAGAATTTCTGAAGTTCTTGAGACATAGCGAGTACAACGTAGTGGAACAACTACGAAAGCAACCGGCCAGGATCACAGTACTGGAATTACTCATGAGTTCAGAAAAGCATCGGGAGACGCTATTAAAAGTACTAAATCAAACTTTTGTGCCCCAAGATATTTCTGTGACAAATCTGGACAGGATAGTGGGGCATATCACTGTCTAAAACCGTATAACATTCAGTGATGATGAGATGCCTGAGGGAGGAATGGGGTCCACCAAAGCCCTTAACATCACAACCCACTGCAAAGGGTATGTAGTACTGGCGTACTGATTGACAACGGGTCAGCATTGAACGTCTTGCCTATGGTGACCCTACAAAAACTACCAATAGATGGTTCTCACCTAAAGCCCTGCCACAATTCAGTAAGAGCCTTTGATGGTACGCAAAGAGGAACAATGGGGAAAATTGAGGTGCCCCTATTGATCGGACCAACTGAGTATGTGATCGATTTTGTGGTGATGGACATAAAACCATCTTACAACTGCTTGTTGGGAAGACCATGGATCCACTCCGCAGGAGTTGTCCCCTCATCATTGCATCAAAAATTAAAATTTGTAGTCGAAGGTAAATTGGTCACAGTAGAGGCTGAGCAGGAGATTGTTGCTTCCGTGACATCAGACGCCCCCTATATTCAAAATGATGAAGGTGCTGCAGAATGCTCGTTCCGAGCATTAGAACTAGTGAATGCCACGTTTGTTTCGGAGGGAAGTCGGATCCCCTACCCCAGGTTATCTAATTGTACCAAGATGACCGTCGCAGAAACTTTGGGCCGAGGAGCCAAAGTAGGAAAGGGGCTGGGAAAAAAATTACAAGGAAACCTAAGAGCCAAAAATATGATAACCAAAAAGGATCGTTTTGGGCTGGGTTACCAACCAAGTGTCCAACAGAGAAAAGAGGAATACAAGAGAAAGGAAGAGCAAAGAAAAGCCAGATTTAAAGGAGAAGACATTCCGTGGAGACCAATATCCTTTCCTAGTTTAAAAACCACTTTTGTCTCCGGAGGATTCTACCAGCCAGGTCAAGAGGTTGAAGAGGAAATGAAGGAAAATGACGTACTCAACCAGGAGGAGATACTCAATGAATCATTTGAAGGGATGTACATCAACATGATAGCTGGAAAAGACCGAGGCAGCAAAATGTTGACCAACATCCGCCCCTGCCGTCCCGGGGAAACACTCGATAACTGGAGCTGCATTGATCTACCTGTGGTTTTTAGGACTAGATCAGAGTAATGCTCTGAATCACCTTTTGTTTTGCCCGTAAACAATGGGGATCTCTTGTATAAGGCACCTATGTTAACTTTTTGATTGAAATGAAAATATCCCCACTTTCCTAAATGACCAAAGTTTCATTTATTTCATTCATGCATTCTTCATGTTCATTCCCTTCATATAAAGCCGTCTCCTTCCCAATACAATTCATTCTCATTTAATGCAGGTCGCTCATGATTGACGATATGAATGATACCGGATCCAATCCTGGAGTGAATTTTGAATGCCCTGAGGTCTTAGAGGGAATTGAGGAAAGATGTGATGAGATAGAAGGTGAGGTCCCAGAAGAGTTAAAGAGAATGGTGGCCAACGAAGAAAGGCAGATCATGCCCCACCAAGAAGAAACAGAAGTTGTAAACTTGGGGACTAAAGAAGAGAGAAAAGAAATAAAAGTATGAACAATGATTTCCTCAAAAACCAAGCATGAAATGATAACCCTACTTCAGGAATTCAAGGATGTCTTCGCCTGGACTTATCAAGATATGCCAGGGTTGAATACCGATATAGTGGTGCACAAATTGCCAACAAAATCGGAGTGCAAACCAATACAGCAAAAACTTCGGAGAATGAGACCAGATATGTTGTTAAAGATCCGAGAGGAAGTAAAAAACAGTTTGATGCTGGGTTCTTGGAGGTAGCCAAATACCCCGAATGGGTTGCAAACATTGTACCGGTACCAAAGAAGGACGGGAAAGTTTGTATGTGTGTAGATTATAGGGATCTAAACTGAGCCAGCCCTAAAGACAACTTCCCCTTACCACATATTGACACGCTGGTTGACAACACTGCAGGACATTCATGGTTTTCATTCATGGACGGTTTCTCGTGGTACAACCAGATAAAGATGGACTCTAACGATATGGAGAAAACTACGTTCATAACCATGTGGGGCACTTTTTTGTTATCGGGTGATGCCGTTTGGGCTAAAGAACGCAGGGGCAACATACCAAAGAGCAATGGTGACTCTTTTCCATGACATGATGCACAAAGAAATAGAAGTATATGTGGACGACATGATTGCCAAATCCCGAACAGAGGAAGAGCACCTACAGAACTTGAGAAAACTATTCCAAAGACTACAGAAGTACCAGCTGAGGCTCAATCCTGCCAAGTGTACCTTCACCGTTACTTCTGGAAAACTCCTAGGGTTCGTGGTAAGCAGAAGAGGGATTGAGATCGATCCAGATAAAGTGAAAGCCATCCAGGATCTCTCACCACCCCATACTCAGAAAGAAGTTCGCGGTTTCCTGGGGAGGTTGAATTATATCTCTCGTTTCATTTCCCAATTAACCGACTGATGTGACCCATTCTTCAGACTTCTTAGAAAGAATAATCCTGGTGTGTGGGATGAGGAATGTCAAAGAGCTCTAGAAAAGATCAAAAAGTACCTGACAAACGCTCCAATTTTAGTCGCACCAGTACCAGATCGATAATTAATTCTCTACCTGACAGTTTTTGAGAATTCAATGGGATGCGTATTGGGGCAACACGATGAGTCAAGAAAAAGGGAGCAAGCCATCTATTACCTAAGCCGGAAATTCAATGATTGCGAAACGCGGTACCCGCCAGTGCAGAAGCTGTGTTGTGCTCTAGTTTGGGCTACCAAGCGGCTTAGACAGTATATGTTGTACCATACTACTTGGTTGATATCCAAGCTAGACCCATTGAAGTTCTTAATGGAAGCACCAGCACTAACAGGAAGGATGGCCCGATGGCAGATGCTCTTATCCGAATTCGATATCGTATACGTTAACCCGAAAGCCGTACAGGGGAGTGCAGTAGCAGATTTCCTAGCTAGTCGTGCTTAGTAATTTACCAATTACGCGGGGACGTCTATTATCCTTTCACCAGCAGATTGGAATTCTTCTGCACAAACAATATAGCTGAATACGAAGCTTGCGTTATGGGACTGAACTCAGCTATTGAGAGAAAGGTTAAGGAACTTCGAGTGTTCGGAGATTCATCCTTAGTAATTTACCAATTGCGCGGGGAATGGGAAACCAGGGACCCGAAGTTGGTCAAATGTTACAAATTGATCCAAGAGCTCACCAAAGAGTTCGAAAAGGTCAGCTTCAATTACTTGCCCCGAGAAGAAAATCAGATGGCAGACGCATTGGCAACCTTGGCATCCATGTTCAAAACAAATACCGGGGCAGAAATGAAGCCCATTGAGATGCAGACGTTTGAAAGGCCTGCTCATTGTTGTAACGTACAGGAAGAGATTGATGGAAACCCATGGTACTATGACATCTTGCAATATGTCAAGCTTCGAAAGTATCCAGAAGGGGCAAACGACAATGACAGAAAAATGCTCAAAAAAATGGCAACAAAATATGTCCTAGATGGGGAAATCCTATATAGGAGAAGTCATGATCAGACATTGCTGAGATGTGTGGATGCCCGAGAGGCGAAGGAGATTTTAGCTGAAGTACATGATGGACTTTGTGGAACGCGCGCCAACGGGCTGTCTATAGCCCGAAAAATCATGAGATATGGTTATTTCTGGTTGACCATGGAGGGAGATTGCATCAATTACGCCAGAAAATGCCACAAATGCCAAATCTAAGCTGACAAAATTCACACGCCCCCATCGTCTTTACACACCATGAATTCTCCGTGGCCTTTCGCAGCGTGGGGCATGGACGTCATCGGGCAGATCCATCCGAAAGCTTCCAATGGACACCATTTCATATTGGTCGCCATAGACTACTTCACTAAATGGGTAGAGGCAGCGTCTTACGCCAACATCACAAGGACTACAGTATGTAAGTTCTTAAAGAAAGAGATTATTTGTCGATACGGGTTGCCAGAAAGGGTCATCACCGACAACGCTTCCAATCTGAATAACAAAATGATGACGGACGTGTGCACTCAATTCAAGATAATACACCATAATTCCACAGTCTACCGCCCTAAAATGAATGGAGCAGTGGAAGCAGCAAACAAGAACATAAAGAAGATCATAGCGAAGACTACGGATACCTACAGGGATTGGCATGAGAAGTTGCCATTTGCCCTTTTCGCCTATAGAACGTCCATTCGCACGTCAACGGGGGCAACACCCTACTCCTTGGTGTATGGTACCAAAGCAGTACTCCCAATCGAGGTAGAGATCCTGTTTCTCCGGGTCTTAAACGAAGTAAAATTGGAAGAAGCCAAATGGGTATAGGCCAGACTCGACCAGCTAAATCTCATTGACGAAAAAAGACTAAATGCCATTTGTCATGGTCAGATATACCAAAAGCCGATGATGCAGGCATACAACAAAAAGGTGCGCCCAAGAGAATTCAAAGAAAGGGATCTGGTGCTCAAGAAAATCCTCCCGATCCAGAAAGATGCTCGAGGAAAGTGGATGCCCAACTGGGAAGGACCGTACGTCGTAAAAAAGGCCTTCTGAGGAGGAGCCCTGATCCTAACAGAAATGGATGGAGACGAGCTGAAAAATCCCGTAAATTTTGATGCCGTTAAGAAATACTATCTTTGAAAATAATAATAATAATAAAGAGAACAAAAATGGAGAGCTTAGGGCGAAAACCCGAAACCGGGCGTCTTAAAGTAAAGGGAGGACCCGAGTTGAAAACCCGTAAAGGGCGGCTCGAGTAAATTGAAAAGTTGAGTATCCGAAGAGAAGGGTATCCTCATGAACATCATGAAGAGGAGGCTTCAGGCCAAAAATTCTACGCCGGTTGACAGGATCATGTATCATTCATATCGAAGATAATGAGGGATCTTGTATTTCATACTTAACTTTTCTTCTTTCTCATGTGTGTCATACCTTTTTTAAGATATCCTAAGCCCTTAATCGTAATAAAATCGTGTTTTTGAGCATCCATTCCATGCCTTCTTGTTAATTTCAGTCAAATAAGTTAACATAGGCATATAGTGAAACAAGAGATTTCGGAGCATTACTGTGATTTAACCTTAAAAATGCAGGTGATCAAAGAAAATGATGTTAACTCCGTCTTCTAGTTCCCTACATAATGGCTGTTGATAGGGAAGGTGGAAAGCTTCAAACAACCGGATAGGATGACCAATGGCGTACGTCCTGTCTATTCAAGGAAGGCATGCGAGATAACAAGAGAGATCTCTTGGGTGAAAACCCAGAAGGGCACCCCTCAAAAAAACACAAAAAAGAAAAAAACTCTCTCTAAAGTGAAAACCCGAAAGGGCACTTTAGAATTCCAAGTCGTAAGTGGAGAAAAAGAAAGGATGGAATGGTTGAACCTGACAGTGGAGTGGGGTATCGACGCCCGTGAGAAAGGAGAAAGTGAACATCAAGATCGAATAAGGGACAAAACAAACCCACCAAGATATTGACACTCATGCATCATGAATAGTCAGACATCACTAGGATTAGGAGCATGTCAATTCATTTGTCATAGCATTTTGTTTTTATCTCAGACAGATATCTGCAGATCCAAAGAGACATCGATGTCCATCGTGGTGTGAATCCCAAATGAGAAGACAGTGTTTTCACATACAAAAGGCATGTGTTTCCAAGCTCCAGAGAGAGGTTCTATATAGGAAGAATCCTCCGCTCTGAGGCTTCAGAAGTTGAAAGTTCTATATAGGAAGGACTGACAGCTCCAGGGTGAAGACTAGCAGTTCTATATAGGAAGGACTCCCAGTCGAAGGAATTCACCCATGACACATAAGATTATATAGGAAATCCTGCTGTGTCGAAAGCGAAGAGTTCTATATAGGAAGGGCTCTGAGCTTCAATGTCTTAGAGTAAAAGATTCTATATAGGAAGAATCCGTAGCTCCAAGATTTTAGACGCCAAGAGTTCTATATAGGAAGGACCGACGGCTCCAAGGTGAAGACTCGCAGTTCTATATAGGAAGAACTCCCAGTCGAAGGAATTCACCTATGACACACAAGGTTATATAGGAAACCTGTTGTGTCAAAAGCAAAGAGTCTTATATAGGAAAGGCTCTGAGCTTCACTGTCTTAGAGTGAAAGGTTCTATATAGGAAGAACCTGTAGCTCTGAGATTTCAGACGCCAAAAGTTCTATATAGGAAGGACTGACGGCTCCAGGGTTTGAAGACTAGCAGTTCTATATAGGAGGAACTCCCGGTCGGAAGAATCCATTAGCGGCGCAAAAGGTTTTATATAGGAGAAACCAGCGTTGAAGGCGAAGAGTTCTATATAGGAAGGACTCCAAGCTTTACTGTCTTGAAGTGAAAAGTTCTATATAGGAGGGACTCATAACTCAAGGCTTCAGAGCTAAGGGTTCTATATAGGAATAGCCTGTAGCTCCAAGATCGGAAGGTGACAAAGCTCTATATAGGAAGAACTTACGAGCCTGAAGATTCAGCTAAGGAAGAGCGGAGATGTCCAAAAGAACACGTTTTTCCAAAGCTACAAACATGGAAGTCTGATAAAAATGAGTGCTTATGAATCTTTGCTTTGTTTCCCATTCCATGAGAACAAGCAAAGAGGGGCAACTGTAATCACTCATTTTTATTTGTAAATACATATTAGTGTTGCATGTATACATTGTATTATATTATATGTTTATTATGTGCATGAGTGTTATTAGTTTATGTTTGCATGTATATTATAAACTATGTATGTATAATTATATATGTATGTCTACTGGCATGTTATAATTAATGTTTGCATAAGTATATACGTATGTATTGTTGTATGTGTATTGCTATTATAATTATTATTATTGGGCTAATATATAAAATGAAATCCAAAAAAATTATATATTAAACCAAATAAATAAATTACAGTCCAAGTCCAATTACAAATCTAATATTATTACAAGGCCCGGTTGGCCCAAACCTAAACCCTATCTAATTACAATTATTGTGTGTGCAGGTGACTATGGGCCGTTGGATCAAGATCTGATCCAACGACCACGATCCAACCAAGGAACAAAATATCTGCCAGCCGCGTGCACTACACGTCTGGACCGTTCGAGTGCCACGCACGCGTGCAGTTCACGCGCGGACTCTTTGATATCCCACGCGTGCGTGAGCCCCACGCGCTCTGACCCTTCGACTGCTGAGCCCCACGTGGCACGATCTGGAGCCATTTCACCAACCGAGGCTTCATCTGGGCCGTTCATCCTTCAAGCCATCCCGACCGTTAGATCAGATCTGATCTAACGGCCGAGAACACATTTGGCTGAAGACAGAGCCCACACCGCCACCATGCTGCACCATGCCGATATTCAACCACCGCGCTCAGAACATGTCAAACACAGCAAGGAAAGAAATATGTCAGTCCAGATCTGAAAAAGCAAATAACATACAACTTGTACCAAAACCAAAGACAGGCATATATATGTACGAAACAAATATTTTGTAAAAACAGAACAGAGAGTTGTAATCGAACATAAACAAGTTGTAATCAAACCAGTCAAGTTATAATCGAAAGAAAAAGTCCAGTGGTAAAGACTCGTTTCCCCTTTTTTATTTTTTGCATGCATACACAAAAGAGAGGTAAAAAAAAGAGAGAGAGTTAGAGGTCTTACCATCACCGTCTGTGGGTCTCCCCTCACCAGTGACAAGCCTTTTCGGCTTCCCCAAGCCAGATACGGTGAACTGAAAGGAGTGGGAGACCCCTTGTAGTTTCGTTTTGGGTTAAAAAATGGGTTTTTCATTTCGTATTTCCTAGATCTAGGGCAGATGGAGGCTTTTCCTCTGAATCCAACCTCGGATTCGTGTCGAGGGTGAGATATGGGTTATTTTGGTAGGTTTTTTGAAGCTCGTCGGTGCCGGTTAGCGGCGGCCGGCGGCGAAGAACACGGCGGCCGGCCGCCAGATTCTGGTTTTCATGGGAGATTTGAGAGAAAACGAAGAATAGAGGTTTGGGTTATAAAATTGAAAAATGAAACAAATGGCCGAAAATTTGGTTTCGGCCTAAAAGAGGGGTTTTTATAGTTATTATTATTTCGTGAAATGGGAAAATTAGATAATAAATCCCCCCGCGTCTTTGATATTTTCACTTCTGTCTCGCCGCATGGTATATTTACAACTCTGGTCCCCCTTGTATTTTAAAATCTTGCAATCCAGTCCCTAAATTACACCGAATCAGTTTTTAAATGGTAAAATTACCCCTTTAACCATCCCGCGTTTTTGAATTTTTCATTTCGGGTCTGCCCCTTGGTCTAATTACAGTTTTGATCCTCTTAGGTTCAGTCTATTTTGTATTTTCGTCCTTAAATTGCATATTATTATCCTTTAATTTCAGCCACTAATGTTTATTTCTTTTCATTTCAGTCCTGTTTCTATGTAAATAATCATGTTCGTATTATAATCGTATATGTTGATGTAGTTTTTTGCCTTATTATATATCCCTCGTATATGCCTTGTATTTTTATGTCTACATGTATATGTGTGTTGAGTTTATGATGGTTATGTATCTTTTTTATCCGGTTATTCGTATTAAGCATGTTATGTTCTAGTTGGTTCGTACACGACATGTTTTGTATTTTTGTATGTATTGTATATTCTCTTGACCTTTAGGTTACGTGTTAGTGTGTCTTCTTTTTGTGTATAATATATTGTTTCATATATGTTGAAATATGTTTTATTTCTAGTATGTATGTCTCCTTGAAATATATGTTCGTCTACACACATATTTATTCCTGTCTTGTTATTGTGACATGTTAAATTTGCTTTTATTTACTGTTAAGCTTGTTATGTATATGTGTGTTTTAATTACATATTTTTATTTATGTTAGATTAGTATTCTGTTATGTGAATATTTATTGTTTTTAAATTATCTGCTATGTCTTATATTTTTGTCACTAAGATTGCATACGAGATATAAATTGTTAATGCGGTGCCCTTTTATCCGAGCGTAAACATGGCCAATATCAGGCGTAGTGATAGTGGTTGGGCGTTTACTCTCGGATAACGGGGCCCTTAAAATTTATTCGCAATTATGACCGAATTTTAAAATAATCATCACTTTAATCCGGAAAATCCAATATTAATAAAGCGGTAATTATTAAAGTACCAATTTTGGGCGGTGTGGGGGTGCTAATCCTTCCCCATCCGTAACCGACTCCCGAACCCAATATTTTTTGAATCTCTGGTTTTATGGTGTCCGGCCTACCTGAGTGGCCGGTGGCGACTACATTTTTTTTAAAATGCGGTTTTTTTAAAACCCCACGGAATAAATATTTTATATCCAAAAAATCACGAACACCTTTAAAAAACACTCGTTTTTATTTAGCGATAAGAAAAAAAGGGACATCGCTACAGGTGCCACGCAACTTTTGGAACGTACACCCATGCGCGGAATCTCTCATCAAGCAACTTTGAATGAGGTTGGTGCCACATAGCTTTAGAAACGTACATTCAATATCTCTAACCATAGCGCTGCAACATATCTTGGGTATCCGGATCCCATCAATCAAGTGCTTACACAGCACACCATATTAGCACACAACATGGACACGATTACCACACAACACACACCATTAACATGATTACCAAGCTCTATGGTTTCGATCAATTACCAATCCATCATTTTAGTTTACTAGCTTGTTAATATATTATGAAAGTGTATATTAATCATCCAAATTAATTATCTTTGTTAACCCATATTATTTTATTATCATCCCACGTAAATTTTCATCTTTTATTAGCATTATAAATCATTCAGTTCAGTGAGCACCGTTACTCAAACACGAGTATCGATACGATAACCTTGGATACCGATACTCACACGTGTACCAATATAGATATTGCTTACTAGAAATCTTAGATTTCCATAAGTAATGATACGGGTCGACCTATATTGATACGATCCTCAATCGTGTATTGGTATGACCAAAGCTCATACTAATACCCTATTCACGGGTTTGCACAATTTCCTGAAGTTAGGATATTACAACGCTTATTCGATCCTTAAAGCTTATGAAAGTTATTAGGGTTTATCCACTAACGCATTCATTCAATTAATATCAATTATCAACTTCATAATCATTTAATCGAGTATTATCCCTTACACACAATTTCCATCGAATATATCAATATCTATACTCTAGCACCCAATCAACACCATACACAATTCAAACAATCATCACATAGATATGCAAATGTCTAAACAACCCTACATGATCTCCAAAGTCTATACGAGTCAAATCATAATCACAACATCATCATGCCTCACACAGATATCAAATCTCATACTATAGGTCTCCAAACATGCATATTCATTGTCTACCTATGTTGCAGATATTAATACGCAAAGTAATCACATATATGATGTTGATGAAGCAATAGGAGTTCGAGGTGTACTAACCTTAAGTGATTATCGATAAATCCTTACTAGAGCTCTTCAAACGCTCATCTTGATCCAGTATACGAGCCCAAAAAATCCAAAAAAACATATGAATACCACAATTACTAATTAACCTCATTCAATAATTAATCCACAAGGTCAAACGCGTAAAAACAACTTACCAGGTTTGAATTTGGCAAAACAGGCTATGCCAACAAACTTAGGATGTCGAGAAACCGCCAGTTAGGGTCCCTCAAAAAAAGTTAACGACGATCAACGCTAGTAAATGGTGGTGCGTCGAGGATCAATGGTGGCTCAGCAGCAGTTAATAGCAGCTCAACAGCCTGGTTCGGTTCACATACATGCCAACTGTTGGGCCTGTAGCTCGACTTAGTAGGCTGACTTAAACGGCTAGCCCAGTAGCTTGAACCCAGCTATTATAATAGCTCCACTCGGTCGAACATTGCCCATGATCGTGCAGCTGTGCGTGCGACAGCTTTTGGTAATCGGGCGACAACTGCTAAAGCCCAAACCGGCTGTCTTGATGCTAGTTAACACGATAGTGGCTTCCGTTCTTCATTTTGAGCACTCTAACCCCCATAACTCAACAACCCAAAACTTTATCTCTCTCACCCCCTCCGACGGCGACTCCAATAGTGGTGCAGCTTGAACTCTTCTCGATGATATGAACACATGGTGGTGGAGGTGTCGACAAAGGATGACCAAATCTCTGTAGATCGAAGACTAAATCTCCCTCTTAACTCTTTCTCTCATTTTCCTCTTTGATCTCTCTCTATCCATTTTCACATTTTTCCTTTTTCTCCTCACTTTATTTCTTTCCTCCACTATTTAAAATTCAAACCTTCTCTAGTATAATGAGCCAAACTTAATATCCTTAACTTGGTCTTCTAAAACAAGGGCCCATAATTCAGGTCCAAAACCTGATTCACTAACCCAAAAATTGGGTCATTATAGTTTATTATTCTGACCACAAATCGTTGCAAGAATTGACCGCAAAAACAATTCAAATGCTAGAGAACCAACATTGGTTGTCTAAATTAATGGGATATGATTTTAAGATAAAGGATAATGAGACTTGAAAGGTAGAGTTTTGACAGTAGAGAAAAGGGAACGGCATTCAATGTTTTCTTATATTTTGTTTTTTAAGATTATGTGACTTTAAATTTGATTTAGATTCTTGATTAAGAATATGAGTTTAATATATTAG